>KE525327.1:323358-400345 GCA_000441895.2 Anopheles sinensis
AAATGTGTTGAAGGTGCTGAGATGTTTTGTAAAGCATCTTCAGTTTTTTTTTAAATTGGGAATGACAATGAGCCAGAGGCAAGTAACCGATGGTTTCATACAGATGCAGTAAATTGCAGTAAGAGAAAGTCACATAATTTCTCATTATTGGACAAAAGAACTATTAAAACTTATCCTATTTTAAAACCTTCTATTTTAAACAAATTTTCCCAGGTCCAGCATACAGTAGAAATAGAACAGCTCATCCATGATGCGTGTTTTTTCACTGGGCACTGGGATGTTTTTTTACAATTTAAGAAATTTTTGAAAATTTTCTTCCAAACGATTGAAAGATTTAAAATCTTAAACATAACACATAACGTCAATTTGCTTGTAGCGAAAATTAACGAATCGTACTTGAATTTAAACCATACCACAGATATGAAAATCTCGAGATTAGAAAATTTATATAACAAAGAAACATAACCAAATTAAAAGAAAAAAACATAGTAACAAATATTCGAATGTGTTTAATTTATCGCCTTTTGAGGGAGATGGTTTATGCATTCTTGAACATAAACTGTGCAATTGGAACAATTTACAAAAACATGCACAGCTACCATAATTATTAGCCAGAAACAATGTGCAGTCATGAATAAACCTAACGAGTCATGAAACGTGATATGCCCTCGAAATAGGATAAAAAGTTTCAAATTTCCATAATTTAATACAACAGTACTGCTCGGTTGGGTTTTCTCGGTTTAGTGAAAATCTAAGTGTTGTTTGCTGGCTGTCTCGAACTAATTTCATTCTTCAACTTCCCACGTGCACGTGTGCCGAATAATACATAATTGAAAATGTCTGCAAGTGGCTTTCCCAAAATCGCAAATCGCGAAACCCTTATCAAGGGAAACATTTTCATTGTATTTTTTTTTTTTGATCTCCTCCTATCAACTCATTCATACTCAAAAACAGCGGTAGTTTTTTCCTCGTACACCGATCCATCATGCTGAAAACCCTTCCACCGGGAACGAGTTGCTGAGTTGAACAGATTTACATTTCCATAAATTATTCCAACGAATCAATCACCGAAAGATTGTTGCTGGGAAAAAAGATTAAAATGAAAACGATTTTCCATGGCCTCTTGGCTTTCAAAATTTGGTACCGAGTTTACCTCTATTGCTTCTGTACTTGAAATAGGAGCGGTTACGAACACCATGTAAATCGTACTTGCCTCATGGATGCTTCGAATGGAGAACACAACATTGAAACGACAACTTACCGATTGAGATGCTCGAGCAGCTCGTTCTCCTCGCGTAGCCGCTCCTCGGTCAGGTTGCTCACGAGCAGGACCTCTTCCGTTATCTGCGGCTCCTGATGGTCACCGTCCAGCACCTCCTGGCCCCGCCAGCGCTGGTCGTCGTGGGGTGCGTAATTATTTGTAAGAACATTATCGCTAAAAACATCTTCCCGCTTCTGACGCTCGGCGACGCGTTGCTGCTGCAGTTTGTCGTGGATTTTATTGTCTACTAATTGTTGTGCCCCTTCGTCGCCTTCCTCCGTCGCTCGCACTAGCAATCGCGAGCCAGTGGCTTTCCCGAGCGCCTCCACCGACGGTGATGACGCCGATGATGCTGCTGGTAATTGATGATTATTAGCGGTGGCCAAGCCTGCGGACGAGTCACAAGAAAGGGGAGAAAAGTAGGAAACATGTGAAATGCCTGACTGGAGGAAGAAATACCGCTAAGTAACCCCTGCTCCAAAGTCCAATGATAGTTTCCGGGGTGTGAGAGAGAACGTAAGGAAGTAAAATGAAATGCCAACCCCTCGGGAGGGCGACAAAACCGGTAAAATGTGTTGAGTCGACCGAGTCTACTGAAGCAAAAAAGAAGGTAACATGTTTAGCAAAGTAAGAAACGGCAACCAAGGCGTATTTTATTCGTTCCGCTGATACGAAGGCAACCCACCTTCGACTCGTTGGCGTGGGCACACACACGCATGCCACCTAATTACGACGATAAAATCGTTGAATGAAATGCGACAGTCTTGTCTTAATGCCTAAACAGGGCCCTTGTCAGATGGCGCTCCCATTTTCCTTGCCCATCGGCACGACTGTCTCAAGCCTCAGCGTACGGCTGGACACGTGTGCAAAATAACGGCTTGGGGAATATGCGCTGGTCACGCAATATAGTCACATTGGCATAACGCACGCATTGGGTTGGCTTATTTCTTGGACGCACAATGTACCCATGTTACATTCCTTTTGCTAATTTTCCGCATTTGTGGAGGGCTGCACAGTCGTGCGAAGCTGGCATGTAGTATGTTAATGACCCTACCAGCGACGTAATTAGTTGAATGAAGGTGTACAAGCTAAAAGAATGTATCGAACGCAGCCGCTTCTGATGTTCCTGCTTGTGGATTTTATTTTGAACTGATTCTAATATCATCAAATAAGGTTGGTCCCCAATTACCCTTTTAGCAACTCGAAGCGATAAAGTGCTTTTGTAACCAAATCCTATCCTATAATAGCTAAAAATATCCCAGTCCATAATGCTCATTGGGCTTTTGACTTTCATGGATATAAATTAATATATTTAAAAAATGTTACAAGGATATAGCGAAATCGTGTATAGAGAATTTTTATACAAACAGACAACTCTGCCATTTTCAAGCCGGAAAAATAAATGGATGTTTAAGGTAAATTTTTCAGTAATTTAAATGCAATCGATATCTATTACAGCAAATTCCACTCATTAATGCTTGAGGTGCGGTCAAAAACTAACAAGTTGCAAACTTTAGCTAACAAGTTGCGCTTCATAATGGCATCATTGCACCATCTATGGCATAGCAACATTATCGTTCTAACAAGTCACATCCAATATCTAACAGATGTAATTTCCCGCGGTAGCTAACAACAAGGTTTGTAGAAAAAACAGATAGTATCATTCCAAACAACAAATTAGCAGCAGTTCAAGATGACTCCGTAATAGCCATCATGGCGACTTTGGTTGCTTTTCTGCATAGCAACCTCAAGATAGTAGTGGTCAACGATGATAGATTATTCCATTAACCGAGAAAACTAGCTGGAAGACGAAAAAAACTTGCATCTAAAACTGCTGCTATTTTGTTGTTCGGAATGATAAAACGTGTTGTTTTCTATAAACCTTGTCTTTAGCATCTACCGTGGGAAATGACATCAGAAACAAGTTCCTATGCCATAGATGGTGCAATGATGCCATTATGAAGTGCAACTTGTTAGCTAAAGTATGCAACTTGTTAGTTTTTGACCGCACCTCAAGCATTAATGAGTGGAATTTGCTATAATGTTGCCTTATAATGAAAGACCAGGCGTCTCCATTACACAGAATATACAGTTACTCCCACGTTGACTCCCAAGTTTTACCACGAATAGCTACTTAAATCCATTATTTGATGTTTAATGATTGTTGGGGGGTTCACTACAGCCGAGCGGTAGCGCTGCAAGAAAATCGGCCCACGACCTCGACGGCGTGAGTTCGAATCCCAACCGAGACCGGACCCCTCCCCATTACGAGAGGAGCGACTATCCACGTACACATAGGGAAAAAGTCTTGTAAACCCTTCATGGAGCGGACATGACCGAACACTGTCGTTACGCCAAGTAGAAGAAGAAGAATATTGTTTTAAAAGTAATCAAATTTACGGAAAAATTATATATTTTACTACAAATTTGTAGCAATTATCTATCCAATGCCCTTCTCCACCAAGATTAACCAGTAAAATCTAGCGTTTATTTCATTCTTTTGAATCACTAAAGTCTATATCCTGGCATAAAAGATATAGATTTAATTTGACGTTTGGGACCATCTCGATTTTGATTTGAACTACCAAAACCGATAATGCAAACTGGTACGAACACGGCACAACGTATTTTTCTTATCATTTTGATCCCTTCTACAATCTTCTACAAAATATCGAGGTAGATATTGCCTATTCTTTTCACTCGTGACCCAAGGAACTAATTTTTGTTCTTATCCTTCTCATTAGCTTCAGCACACACCGTTTATCAAAATTTTAAGGTACTTTTCTTAACTAACGTATGCATTAAAAAAAATAGACAAATTTTCACGATTTTTCCTGCAAAAACGGAAAACGCTAGCAAGTTCCTGTTGAATATAACATAAAGAGCAGCATTTCTTTTTAATTCAGAACATGTTTGAGAACTTTATCATTAAAATTGAATCCGCGGTAGCCAAAACAGCAAACCGTCTTCGTTTGATAACGTGTAAAAACTTTCAGCATTATAGCGGAACGAACTTGTTTGATTTTGTTAGACATTTCTTGTCCACCGAATTGAGCTGATATGAATTTTTAACTATTTTGTCACTTATGGAGACAGGTTGAAAAATCATTTGGAAGCCTTGGTCCGGTCACTGACTGTGCTGCGCGAGAATGACAACAGAGGCCGTTACGACAGGCATAACGAAAATGGCCTAATCATTCCGTTTTTTGGATCAAAATATCGCGTCAACGGCCAAATAGTTAAGAAAAACTTAGAAAAGATGGAGATTGTTATACAGATGACGCGATCGAGGCCAGTCACTTAAACAAACCGGCTCGAAGCTTCTGCAAGACATGTGCTCAGAAAATCACAAAATTCTGTCAAATATCATAATCGATTCCAGCACTAATAATCCTATCTATGTCCCTCAACCACTTCCAACTGATAAAACCTTGATAAATCTTAAACGTAGGATCTATTCCAACAATTTAAAACCCAAGTGGAGAAGCAGGTGGTCATGTAGGCCACACAACTACTGAAAAACATCCTTACACGATTGGTTTTGTCTGCTATGGCTAAAGTTTCGACCAAGTACCGTATGGCCGCCTTACTGGCCGTCAAAATATTTTTTTTAAGTACTTAAGTGCTGTAACTTTACAATAAAATTTACTTCATTCAATTAGCTTAGTTAACTTATTTCTTATCGTCGATGAAAATTTGTCTATTTTTTGTAATGCATACGTTATTTTTGAATTTTTTTTATTGAATCTGTTCCTTTGACATGTTTTTACAAATTTACCAAGGAACAAAAAATGTCTATGGGTTAGGCCTGGGAACAGTTTGTAGGATTCATCTGCTTGGGAACGAATTCCACCCTGTCAGCTTTGGACCACGCTGTCGACCAAAACTGTACTGGATGATAGTGTTTTATAATCATAGAAAATAGGTGCCAAATGCTTCCAGTCCCTAACCCAAACATCAGCTGTCATCGGTTATCACAAATAAATTTAAAAAACATTCCAAAACCGCACATCGCTCGCTGTACCATTTTTTAAAGGTTTTTTTCGGTTAATGTGGAGCATTAACATACACCAATCATCAACTGTAAACAGTCACTCAAATAAAACTCGTGTAACGTATCAAAATTGTGATAAGACTTTCTGGGACACCCTATACACAGTATAATCTTCCTTTAATGTATCTTAAACTGACAACTTATAAAAGCCTTTACACAAGCGTACATGCTAGACCATCAGGATTGTAAAATAAGAAAATATGATGAAATTTCACCCCCATCGTTGGAATGCAGACCGGCACCTAGCCAACACACACTTTCGGTTGCCAATTTATGGATAATTCTAAATTATGACGAGATTACGAGCCATATAAATTTGCCCACGTTCGATGCATCCGAAAATAACGGTTTTCCGAGAATGTACTC
Organism: Anopheles sinensis; assembly: GCA_000441895.2. Classification (NCBI taxonomy): domain Eukaryota; kingdom Metazoa; phylum Arthropoda; class Insecta; order Diptera; family Culicidae; genus Anopheles; species Anopheles sinensis. The sequence continues at coordinate 329,040 of KE525327.1, forward strand.
GTGGAACATAAGCTTTGATTTTGCAACTCCGAACGTGGACGAGGCATAAATCGACAGATGCTGAACCAGGCGATTTTATTCACTTATCCCACCATTGTGGTTGAAACAGTCCCGTTTTAATATGTTACCCGTCCTGACGCGACGCGATAAGGGAAATTCAATCTGCCTCGGCGTTAGAGAGAGGCATAAACTGGGTCGGTGCGTAAAATACTGTTAACTGCTTGGTATAAATGTAGGCCCCCGCCTGTGCGATTCGAGTTTTTGCTGGGGAAAAGTATAAAACATTCCATGGCAAATGCTCACGGTTGGGTCGTTTAATTCCCCATCGAGTGGAGTTCGCGTGTAGTTAAAGATTTACTTCACGAGTTTACTAGCAGACTCCATTTGCTGTAGGAGTTCCGTGAGTCTTCAGATTTTTTGGAGGATTTACAGTCAATCCCACACTTCAGCCCGTTAGCTGAGGCGAAACCCAATCCATCGATTGCAAGGGTATCCTTTTAAAGCGTACGGTGCGCAGTTAAACTCTTTCAGGTCAGGGAAGGTCGAAGGTCCTCGCACGTATCGTCATAAATATCGGTCTTAAACTCTATTTTCTGAAGCTTTAGTACGTTTCCTTTCGGTGAGAACGATACAACCGTCCTGGCGAGGATGTTCCGGGCTGATGCCAGTGCACTTCGCAACAGCGGTTCACGACGAAGGTCGGTTGGGATCGGTGGTGTCCACGACCGGCGTTTCCTTTTGCTGCCGGCCCGGGTGAGCTTATGATGTTTCCATCCCGGAAAGAGGCCTAGGTGGGTTTGCTATGCTAAGAAATGGGCAACAAAATTTCCACCCAACTGGATCATCGGTGAGTCGAGTTATCAGCTTCACAGCAGCAACGTGTTCGCTCGGATCAATGAGTGTGTTGGGAGTACATACATCTCTTCCTTTGGTCCTGGCTGACAACGGTACGGTATGGCCACCTGGTGGATCAACCTGATGTAGAAAATCCACCTAGCAACGGAGTGGGCGGGTACGATGTTTGTAACAGTGTGCATAATCCTGTTAGACAGTTCTCTCAAGCTTAGCAAACATAATATGCATCCTTTGCTTTCTTTTCTCTTCGTTAGGTACATCAACTAAAGATTTCACCCACACATGGTCTTGCAAAGAGGATTTTGATAGAAATAACAATATCGAAAACTGTATCGTTTTATCGATACTCTACATTTTCAATAGAGTTTGGATATCTTAAGCATTTACACATCAAAAACTCTTAGCACACAAAACTGTGCAGTTTCTTCAGTTAGATTCTCAACCTTAAAATAATATTGGTGCTAAATTTTCTCCAACATTCAAAATTCTTTAAAAATCATCTGCTATCTTTATGTTCTGCGAAAAATGCCAAAAGTTTGTTACTTTATTACCATCTCGCATTGATTTCCACCATCTGGTTTATATCCAGTCCTGCTGCACTTGAACTGGAAAATGAAACCATTGACCGCCTGGTGTCTCGTTTTTACGATATATTGCGAAGCCCGTTAAATTGTGAAATTACGAGGACTTTCGGTTTCGGAGTCATTTTCCCGCACTAAATACAGACTGTTCGGTGACCAACGTTGGTTGCTTCCAATAAATACTTACAGCAGATGGATAAACTCAGGCGCGTGAGGCGCTGAGACTGACAACCCAGGGAAAACACAATTTTCCGCTCCTTTGGATCGTTACGCTCGCTACGTTCATGTTCGATGTGAATATTATTCGAAGACAATTGAATTCAAGTGTAACGAAATAATTTCGTCGCACATGTTTTCGCGTGCCAGCGTGTGGGTGGTTGGGTTTTGGTATTTCCATGGGAAAATAAATCCAGTTGTGTGAAGGTCGGTGTGTGGGTGAAAACATATCATTTGCATAACCACCCGATGCGATCGAATATGCTCAATCATGCCGCTTACCTACAGATCGTTGTTATTTGTCGTCGTTTCCTAACTGAGGCGAATATTTCAATATCTTCTACTCCTTTCAGTGTCGCCTCTCCTATTGGTCTTACTCCTCTCAAGCCCCCTGGCCCCACCACCAGAGCTCAATTTGTGCAAGTGGGTAAGACGTGTGTATTTGTGGGTTTTTCCGCACCCATATCCGTTTGCATTGGATGGAAAAGTTTGAATCGCAAGACCGAAATGGTACCGAAAAATAACAAGCAAGGAACATGGGCACCCTTCTTCATGGTTGGGCGAAAAGGTTGCTTTTCCCCCTTTCGTTCGTAGTGAATATATTTTCCGGTTCAATGAACGAATTTTCACCCAACGAGAGCGGGTTGGATCCGATAGGCTTCGGGTCTTGTTACAAACAGACATCCAAATTCAATCCCTTTTCCTATCCGTTTCCCACGCACGGGAAATCGAACTCTTGACGTCGTACCGGAATGAACGATGAATGGATGGATGCGATGTGAAGCGGTGGCCCGAGATGGCATCGGTCGGTTTTTTTTCATATCCAATAGTTTTTCCTCCCCCGCCGGACGAGAGCGTCTAAATTTGCATGAAAACCTCGTCGTCCCGTAGACGAGCCCTTTTTCACCGGGCGCATCGATCGATTCTCGATGGTCCATTCATTTTCCCTTCATATCGGTTGGCAAAGGAGTGCGAAGAGCGGGAAAAGCGTACCATGTTTCATGAAGTACTACAAATTCGTTCATTCCCTTCGCTCCGATCAGCGGACGCCGCAAAACTTCACCACAAGAGCTGAGGACGCACGGCACCTATTCCCCACAGCTGGCGGACGAGGAGAAAAACGGAAACTTTTCCGATAACTCCGCAATGGCTGTTCCGATGCGCATCAAAACAAAAGGAAGTTTTTCATATGATATCGAGCAAAGCATCTCCTGTTGAGAAGGATTTTAGCTTGGGTGACTTGGTGCACGATGGAAAATGCATCGGGTGGGTTTCGTTGAAACGATTCCTTGAAGGCGTTGGCTGTGCTTCACCAAAGACAGGATATGTAGAGGCTGAGTATCAAATCAACTTTTATGCATGAAAAACCTTTGATGTTTTGATGTTTTGCAAAGAAAGCAAGAAGGTCCTAGCATTGCACAGAATATGATGGAACAAAGCGGTCATCAATTTTTGTTTTGTTTTTATTCAAAGATTGTAATGAAAGTTAAACCTTCATCAAGATTTTTCATTCATAAAAATAAACACTAGATAAATAAGGATAGAAAATTCTATGCCAGTACTTAATGCTCATACAAAAATGAGCCGGGTTTTTGTTCGTGCTAGATCATTAGCTCCGGAATGTGAAACTTTCAGCATTTTAGTTCCCTCCATTTTATCTTTTGTGGCATGATTAGAGAAACTTTTGTTCGGTGCTTAAACTGGAGCATATTTCGTCGCAAGGTTTCACCGCTTCGTAAGAGTACTTCTTGCGAACTATAACTCTTGCCCATTCCGTATCCATTACGCTCCGACACAAAAAGGGGTTGTGCTCATGATTTTCCCGTTCGCTCCAGCGGACACGAATCACGATTCCCGACTCGCCGGTGTTTGCTTTGTCTTAGGGCAACCCCCGGGATGTGTCGGATCAAGCCGTAAAATCAACAAACCTCTCACCACAATCATCTGCACTCCGGTTTCGGTTTAGCATTCCAAACGGGAATGCTCTTCCCTTTCCACCAGGCCAAGATAAAAGAGTACCGAAACAAATATTTCCCCATTCCGGGCGCACCGGGTTTTGGTGCGATACGCGAAAAACTGGGCAGGTACGTGGGAAAAAGGCACGGGGAAATAAATTTTAAAAGCGATTTCGAAATAAATCTATTTTCCTGTAAATCTTTTGCCCACTTCTACGGTTTGGTCGGGTGTGCCAGGAATGTGCGCCACCGGAAGTGGTAAGGCGCACACTCCTTGTTGTCTTTTCAGCCCGTTCCGGCGGTTTCCCTTTTCTTCGGCTCATCGATTCTTTGTTTTTGTTTGCCAGTGCCAGTATTTCCTACGTCACACCGGGATGGTCCCGGAACAGGATGATGCTGCCAGCATGCAAGGACCCCCATTCATCGGTCCATCAAGGCACCGTTTCGGGATCAGGCGATAGGTTAAGTTGTGGAAGAGGGATACAAAAGGGTTCCGTAAGAGTCCGCCCCCCGAACCTGGCACTTGGGCTGCAAGACCGACTGGCGTCACAAATCGTGAGGTGATATTTTATCCTGCCAGCGAATAGTGCTCATTGGGACACCGAAGTGAGAGGGATGCCGAGAATGGTGGATTCTACGCAGGGTTCTACGGGAAGGAAGGAGATTGAAACAGTGAAAGTTTGCGTTACAGATTACACCCGAAAGTGGGAACCATCGGGGTGTGGAACCCGGTTCCCTCCACAAACAATGCACTGCAAATGTTGTACTTTGCCGCTTCGTTGTTGCAAATGCCGTTCACTTTTGCAACACAATTTGTCCGAAGCCGGAAGCGCTGGTTAGAAGCGCCGGGCTGAGGATGGTGAAAGGCAAACCTTGTTTTCCCGTGTCTATGCTGGATCAAACTGCACCGGTGGCGTTAATGGTGAATGTTTAGCAGGAGCGTGTGTTCGCTTGATGCACATCGCGCGTGCATCACATTTTTGTCCTCGGAACGAGTACGTTGTATTGCAAGCGAACGGTTCGACTATGACAGGTGCTTTTTAACACCAAAAGCAGAAAGGAGAAAGTTTCCCAGTGAAGGAGAATTCGTTAGCAGACAAGAGCACAAGAGGAAACTATTTACAGTCAAACAAATTTATGCACATCAACTTATGTTTTGCTTCAGTTCGGCAAGAAAACTGAGGATGAAATGCTGCGAGTACGATGCTTCTATATCAATTGCATATGCAATCTGCTCTGGTTAGATTTTATCAAGTCTGTGCAATTTAACAAAATCATGAAATTTCACAAAATTTTACTTTTACGTAGTGAAATAACTATCTCAAATAAATCAGCCTTAAAGTAGTGTCATTGCTTGTCGCACGGAATTGTTATACCACATAACAGCCACAATTTCAGCTTGATTATTTCAAGTTATTCAGCTTTTCCGGATTTAAACCAATTAAGATTGATCAACTAAGAATTTAAAAAATACTTTGTGGGTCCGCGATGGTCGTTACGCCAAGAAGAAGAAGAACACTCACAAATGATACCGAAACAACAAAGATGAAATTTGAATGCTTTTCTGGTTCAAGTTTTGCACAAAATATAAACATACTCAAATACGATGAAAACTCATTTCTTTATATTTTTTTCCTTTTATTTTTTTTAAATCTGAAGAATTGATAGCAAACAAACTCATGAAGCAATGGAAATTATGCTTATTTTAAAACTACCGCTTCGTCGATCATTTGCATTAGCATAAGCAAAGACTAACGAAAAATTATTGTCTATCACGTTCGACCTCTTCAGCATCACACAGAAACCGGTAGGAAAAATGCTACCTAGAAATCCGCTTCACCACGTAGCATGAAAATAAATAACATCGAAATTATTCCTCGCCTCCAGCGTGCGCTCACAACACAGCAACATGTGTAAGTCGCGTAAAAGCTGTCTTGGTTTTTTGCTTAACCCCTGTTTCACCAGTTTTGTTCGACCATGAAACCGGTGAAAACACGCTCTTTTGGGTCGAATCTGGAAAATATCCATCCATTTGGAACGTGCTAATGACAGGCTCAGAATATTATACGTATCCACCGTGTTTTCCGACGCCTCAAACAGCGTAACGTGCTGGGTTTGTTGTATCCACGAACATTCTCTTGTTTTTTGCCTTCACAGCACCTTATTTTAGAACTACACACAAACGGGCCTGTGCCTGACGATTTGTTTCGGCAGCGTACCGGATTCACTTTTTTATATCTATTTAATTCCACCGGTTGAGTTGGAATTTCATATGGGGCTTCACCTGCTGCCAGCTGCGTAAAGCTTCAAATGTCTTTCGCCACCGGGCCGGCCCAAACAATATTGGGGTTTCGTAAGCTTTTCCAGCCGGAAAGTATACACTTTTCCATGGGTATTTTCCTTCGACGGTGGAGCAGAACACCGAAAAGGGTACGGTTCTCTAGCGTCGAGCCAGACACACGGCCACAAATATACCACTAAGGTGATCACGCTGGCGACAAACGCTAAACGAAGAAATGATTTAACGTCGCTTCTAATTCCATCCGAACCGAGGTTTGAGCTCCCAGGGCCAGGAGCCTTGGGAATGGAAAAAACTGAGGTGGGTTGGACGTACAGCGAGGAACACTTTGTGCCAAGTTTTCCATGCACACTTCACTTCACACGAAAGCCGAGCGTGGTAATCTAATTTTTCGCAATTTGCATACACCGTTCCTAGTAACATGTTCACATGGGCACTTCTCCTTTTATATCCTTCTTTTTTCTATTTCATTGTACTATTTTTACAGGTACTCTAGTGTACGCTTGTGTGTGTGTGCGCGTGTGTGATTTCGTTGAAAGGATACAATGGCTGCTTCAGCATCGCCTCCATGGCACACCATATGTTGCGGGCACACGAGCACAACACCACCACTTGGGTGGTGGTGGTGGGCGGCTACATGGAAAAGTAAATGGAAAGGATAATGGATGGGCAACGGCAGACCGGTAACTTCCCGCGCCTTCCAACCACCTTCTGTTGCTTCCCTCAAATACCGCGACGGAAACGATGGAGACAAACACGAACTAACTCTGCATATAAATTTCAATTTCGTATTTATACAGGACAGGCATAATTATGCACGAACGATTCGGCTTTCCCGAGTGCTCGGTCTAGCAGCCCAGCAGGAGCGTTTCATACTGACGGTTTGAAATTTCTCACTGGATAGTGGTGTGTGCGTATGTGTGTGTTTAATGGCATCATACGGCAAAACGGAGCCACTGGACACAGGCACTCGCGGCGAAGTTTTCGCAGGAGGTTTTCTTAAATCTTGTGCATTCTTCCGAGCGAAAAACTGGTGTGCTATTTTCCCCTGCTTCGGTACACGCTGGGTGTTGTTTACTGCATATCACGAAGGGGTTTTGATTTGCTTTACAATAAATACAAAGCATGCATACTCGGACACCAACGAAACCGAATATGCAACCAGCTGCAGTGTAAGCTGGGAAAGAATAATTTTCGCTTCGGTCGGGTTTTTGACAAGAACTAAGCCATGAAAACCCATGAATTTTATTACCAGATTTATACATGAGCTCTCTTAATAGGAAGCCTTGAAATAAATTATTTTATTCAAACGAATTGTATTTCCTCGGACTCGTATCCATCATCATAAAATAAGAAAATAAAGATGGATTACGCTGAAACTAGTCACTACTGTGTTAAATCTTACATTTCTGAATGCAACTAGCCTTGCTGGGTTTTGCTTGTACTCGTTGAAACATCCATAAATCGAGCTGTAGCATATCAAAAGAAGAAATGTTGGTCAGTATTACCGTCTAACTACGGAAAATATTTTATGTTTATAATTCATGTGGTTGCCTTTGTAGAGGTTATCCAAAAAATTTTATTTTCATTTAATAACATATCTGAACTATTTTTGGCTTTTATAAAGCCTTGATTTATGCGATAAAATCGTAATACGTAAAGCACTAATTACCACACTGAGGCAAATCTTATAGCATGCAGTACATTAATAATTTTAGTATTTGAAGCATTGAATTTCGATTAATATTGTATATCTAAGTCAATAAAATTCAAACTGTTCCCCCAATTTATTTTGTTTATCTCTAACCTTTGAAATACTGTTTTATTTAAATCATAGGACATACAAGGAAATACAGCTTCTTAATAGTAATTTAATTACAAGAACCTCAAGTACAAACTCAGCACTGGACTGGATAAAATGCTCAATGTCTACGTGTAGCAAATTGGTAATAATTGGTGATTCTTAAGCCTCATACGGCCGTTTATAGACCCTTTGATAGTCATACGAATGAGACTGATGTCCACTCAAACGTACATGAATTCCCAGGAAGACTCTACAAGTACGGAAATAACCCCATCAAAGCAGGCTCTTCGAATAACTTGTCTGATTGAAGCAAATGCCTTTGCTTCCGGATTGCAGTTTCTGCTGCCACAGCATGCTTTCGTAAAGATTACACTTTGATACTATTTATAATGAACGCTGTAGCACTTGTGTAATCAAGCAGAAACACTCACCCTCTCGTTCTCTGGTGGTCATTGGCAATGTTTTACATCCAAAAGGATTCGTAACAAACTCTTAACAGTCATTTGCATGTTTCTGCAACGAAGTGTTGCTGGAGAAGCTTTATGGCGTTCGATGTGAAGAGTTTTCCTTCTGAAGAAAATGGTACTTATCGCTTCGAATTTCCCTTCGCTTTGTACTGCTGCAAACCGCTTGCGTCGAGGTTGTCTTCTAATTATTCCCAACCTAGTGACAACAGTTCCAGCAACGAGTGGATGTTTTCACAACCCGCCCAGCAGAGGACCGCAATCTAAAACAAACATAAATTAATTTTACCCTACCTCAAGACGAAGCAGATTTTCCGCCTACCAAGCGTACTTTTCTCCTACCGCCTCCTCACCCGGATCGCTAGCAGAATTTTAACCACAAGTGGATAGTTTTCCGATGATCACCACCCGTCGGTTGTGTCCATCGTTCTAAGGCCGGTAGGAAATTTCATCCTTTCATTAGGGACCGGTCCCTGCTGATGGGTGGTTTTCCGAGGAAACCTTGGAAATTTTTGTTTTAAACAACATCACATGTGTCCGAGACCAAAACAACAAACGCACACACACACACAACATACAGACATGTGAGCAAAAAGGATCGACACCCCTCGGATACCGCTAGGATAGGAAAATCTCGTTCGTTCTTAAAGTTTCTTCCACCGTGGCTTGGAGCCCGATCCTTCGATACAGGGTGAAGTTGAACGGTACCCTTTTCCACTCGAGCCACCGAGTTGTCGGTGTACGTTTATTTGTGCTGGGTGAACAAACAGATCCTTTCCCCGGCGAAAAATAGAACGCACCATCGCCGGATTTTCTGGTTTACTCAAGTGGTTAAACTTTCGCCGCTTCCCGTGTCGAAACCGAAAGGTTTTCCACCGGCATTTCCGATGTAGAAAACGTGGAAAAGAATAAAAAAATCAACAGATATACTCAGCACCGAAAACGGACGGTAAAAAACTCACACCGAACATGTTGTTGAATGTTATCCTTTTTTGCCAGATCTATCTTATCCGGTTTTTCTTCAACCGTACCGGTGGCGATCTCAATTTCCGGCGTCCAAAGACCATTGGTTTCAATTAAAGCTTATCATTGGGTGGGGGTGGTTTGACGTGGGTGGGAGGTGTGTTTAAATTTCTTTCGTAAAAATCTGACCCTCTGTTCACTTTTTCTTTTATCTTGAAGCAATCCAAAACGTACACTGTAAGAACCGTTGATTACTGTTGGCAAATTTTCACATGCCAAATGTAGATTATCTGCATCATTGAAAGCTTTTCTGTAGCTTCATTTGCATTAGTTTTATCTTTGGTAATGGTTTCCCCTTTTATTATGCAGCAATACATGCTACCTTGTTTGCCCTTTTTTCAGTGATAAGCAAATCGAAAGATCCTGTTAACTTTGAGTAGTATATCATAAAAAAAAACCTCATGTAAAATAATTGTCATTTGGTTTTAATTCAAATATGCTTCAGAAACAAGTTTTCCTCGTAAAACGAGCTATAAAAGGAAATATTAAGTTAAGAATGTAATACTTAACATTTTACGCAAGCATTGAAAACAAACCACACGTTCAGAATCCGTGCATTGAATTAAATACTTTTTGCTTTCTCTGTTTGCGGAACAACACAGTGTGTGTTTACAGTCATCTGCAAAGGCGAACAGAAATGTGATAGCGTTTTTATTCATTTGTCTTTGTAAATGTTAATTTTAATTTTCCCATCTCTACCCCGACCATAACGTGACGCGTATGGTTGGATGGTTTTAACTTTTTCCTCCGATTGTGTTCGCTCCCGATCGGGATGCTTTCGAACATTGTCACTCGACAAAAGTTTACCGCAAGCCTTAATAAGCTATTTTGTCGAAATCGGCTTTATCAGTGCCGGCAGAAGAGAAGCGGCTCTGTTTTTGTTCCGCATCCATGGGCGGACGGCATAAAAAGGGTGGTTTGCTGGTTGTTGGAAAATTCCGTACCATGTTTTCCGCCTTGCCCCCGTCGCCCGATACCAATCAACAACGCGTACCGTACGACACAGCAAAAATTAATAAAAAATAATTAATAATCATCGCCTGGCACGCATCGAAGCCAGTGGCCAGTTGTCCGACCCTTTTGCGGGACACTCACACTTGTCCACGGTTCGATGGTTTGTTCGCTTGGTAAATATTATGGTTTCCAGCCCGACCAGCCGTCGCCCGTTACCAACCGGAGACTGCAGTTTGAACAGATGTTTTCTGAATTTTTATATGTATTTATTTATTTACTTTTTATTTTGCTGTCATGTACGTGCGGTGGGTTTGTTTTTTAATTCTTCCGCTTTTACAATGTTTTCAATCATATATTCTGTTTCTTTTTCATTCCCTCCCCACTCTCCAGTCCAGTGCTTTACTTCCTAGCATGGAAAAATTCTACGTGGGTTGTTCCAATTGGGTTGGCGTTCATGAATTTGTACATGAAAAGTGTTATTTTTTCCAGTACGAACACTGGCATCCCTTGGTAGCATGTGGCGCGTACTGGACGCAATTGATCATATTTATGTGTTGCTGTTCGGAGGGGAGATTTAATTGGAGTGTGCTTTTGTAATGGCAAAGGTAGCACGAGGGCAATATGGTGCCATTATACACACTCCGAAACACACAACTCTCAACAAGAAACCAATTTCATTTACAAAAACTACCTTTTATTTTACTTTCTACTTCCAATTAACGGAACGGATTGTTTTTTGTTAGGTTGTTTCTGATATCGCTAGCTTTTTATTAGTCCTAGTTTTAGCACTGCACTAACTTGTTTTGTTGTTTACATAAAAATATAGATGTTAAAAAGGCTTACTTTAGTGGAATGCAATTTTACTACCAGAAACGGAACATTCCAAAACACATCATGGAGAGGTATCGTTACTGTATGTGAAAATAAATATAAAAATAAAATCAAAAATGTTACACAAGTGTACCAACGCTATCAGAAAAAAGAAGTGAAGCATAAACCTGTTCTGATTGCACTCGTTTGCCAAGGCAGGTTGATTGAGGCACGGAAATTAATCGTACCGTTGTACACATGGTCTATCGTTGATTAAAGAGCAGCGCTTTGATAGTTGCTGAAATTTTCCACCGGAGTGGGAAACAGATGGTAGTGTGAAAAACAGATAGGCAGTAGATACTCATCCTCCCACTCGAAACCTTGCTAACGATGCACACACTGAATCAGCGAAAGCGCACCCACTCCTCCCAGCCTTCGTGCATTGACACTTGGTACACACCGCCTCTTTGACAAGTCAAGCGTCAACCGATCTTTCCTATCCCCCGTCACCCGTCCACCTTCGGCCTCCGGTACCGCCCCATCCGGAGCCATCGTCGCATCAAAGTGATTGGACTCGTTATCACCTTTTATCTTTGCCCTGGAAGGAGGCAAAACCGACCCGTTGGCATCGGTGTGCGTCGTTATCTTCATCATCGGGACCCTATTTCCGACTCGGATGGATACCATTTAGCTCGAAACGAGCCGACGGATTTTATCGCAATCGAATCTGGTACCGCGTTACGATAGCGCAGGATTATCGCCGCCGGCGGTCTGGGAAAGGCTTTAAATTCTTGCTGGTTGCATGTTGCGAAAAGTGGAAGGTCTGCTTTTTTCCTGCGCCAGCAAATGGACTCTAAATGAGATACCGACTGTTAGTCACGGGCGGCATTTCAAAACTCCCTCAGGGGACATCGATTGATCGGAGAGATGTTGTTCATGCAATCTCTTTTCCTGCATATTGCATCTCGTTTGAAGAAAACTACACCGCCATGCATATGTGCTATCGGTACGAGGAAACGACACGAGCCGATAGTGCACAAAGTCCATCACTTTTAAGGACCGTCGTGTCGTTAGATCTTCAAACTGAGTAGGCTATTGGAAATGTGCGATACTCAATGCATCTATAGACGCAGCAACTAAAGAGGAGGAAAGTTTGGTTGAGGATTATGGACGAGGAAAAGCACATCAAACGCAATACAAAATTCTCAAACAATCCAACGGCAGGCTGAAAACGGTCACTATCGACAGCAAACGGCGTCGAAACATGAAGATTGCAGCCGTCCACTAACGGTCATGAAACGTGACTCCCCTTGTTATACCGTGTTTATGAGCGCCATATTGCGAGCTCTTCCAGTATCGCCCAACTTGCTTTCTACTTCAAGCAGTTGAGCAAGCACTTCATTATTTCGCTTAGCAAACACAGCTTGAAAAATAGTGTATAATGCACGGCAACATGGTCTATCGAGTTGATGCCGCCAGCGGCAACTTGTTACATGCTTTCCCGTAAGAGGAATCACAACCGTAAGGAGAGTGGATGAAGAATTCTGTTAAAATTGAAAAAGTTTTTTATCCATCCAAACTAAAAATCATGCTTGAAAGCTGCTTTACTCTGCCACGCTGTCACTCATAAGGTATCAAAGTCCACATGCCCTGTGTATGCAACCGAAGGAAAAGGTTTTTTCCACCATTTCCCGCAGCGTTGCTAGAAGACCCAGCATCCATAACGGTAGGGACATTAACGGCAGCTGCTCGAGAAAAGCGGTACGCAACAAGATGCCAATAGACGGGCAGCAGACGGATTGCCCGACGACCGGTAAACCCGTCTCAGGAGTGTTTTTTGTCCACGCACACCCCCGTCGATTCGGCGGTATGTGTGTTTGTGTCATGGTAATTTGTTAGTTTTTCACGTTTTTACTGCGAATACGTGACAACATTTTTGCCGCTATAATGGACCGTCGACATCCGACTCGCCTCCCTTGGGAAGTCATCCTGCCATTTCTTCACACATACACAGACATATACATAAACACACATACAACCGCCACGTAAGCCCACGTTGGTGATTTATAGGATCCTGGGGAGCCGAAGTTAGCCGAACCAACAGCAGGAGCAACTTCTGCAAGACATGTCGAGTGCAAAACGAAGAATATTCTGACGCCCCCGTGGGATAAGCAAAAACCGTATGAGAGATTAAAGATGTAAAAGAAACAACAGAAATACAAAAAAGTTTATGCCAAAGCAATGAAGGAAAGATTACCGTCAGATTAAAGGTATTAAAAGATTTGCAGATAATCTCGCTAGTTGATTTCTCAGACTTTGAACAGCACGTTTAACGTTTAAAGCTGAAAACTGAGCTTGAATCACCGAATGCTTCGCTCGTTTAAACTGATATCCCTTATTTTCCAGTGGAGCACCGGACCGGAACTACAACGAAGAAATAGGCCTCTGTAATGAGTAGCCAACCTTCATCCCGATCGACGAACTCCACCGTTAATCACCGTTGGCAATTTCCATAAGTCAGCAATAAATTGTCACGCACAGATCTCATAAATTTTCCTGCGCCTCGGGGAAACATTTTTCACCGCACTTTCTCCATCCGCTTCCTTCCGCTCTTCCAACCAACATTCGTGCTGAGTGGATCAAACGGAACCGGGCGCTTCGGCTGTCATAGTCCGATCTGCTCGGTGGTGCGTGTCATTGGAAACAGTTAATAACATGAATGATCATTCGCCGGATGATGATGAATGAACGTCCTACGGCGGAAAATAGTTGCTGTGCGGCAGCAAAGGACCAAATATAATAAAAACACACCACTGCGCAAGCATTCATCCGCTGGCATAGTGATGAAAAGAGCGACGCGAACTGAAAAGCATGGAAAAACGAACCAACAACGACAAACGGAATGGAAATAAATGGCCTCTCAGTTAGCCAACGGAGCGCAATACAACAACGTGATTTTTCTACCAGCACAGCGGTAGGAAATGTCAACCAGAAGAAGGACATTTGCCGACCAGTGGCACTTTTTTATCGCTTGTTTTGGTCTGATTTGCATAGAACTAGATTAACCAGCAGTGACCAATTTCATGCCCCTCTAATAATTTCAACGTGTTCGGCTAGTCAACGGCAGCCCGGTGCGGAAAACCCGTACACTCAAGTAAGCCACTAACCGACGGCTCTAACATCATCGACCTGCGAGGTTCAGCACTTCATTGGAATTTCAAATTGGTCGACCATTCCCAGCGGAACTTCCGACTCCGTGACGGATGTTGGAGACGCAAAAGAAAAGTCCCTGCACTAACGCTTCGCGGTGAAAGGAACGTCGGTTCGACAAAAAACGACACACCCTAGGAATGTCAGCCCGGAACGCTGGACGACTGTGTATGAGTGAGATGTTTGTCTTTTTCGTACGACTGGAATAAATTTCTGTTGGTTAAATCCTTCGTGTTTCTCGGTTTCGTGGGAGTCCTTCACCTGCCATTCGCATTTGCCATTGTGTGAAACAAATGAAGAGAAAACATCGCGGTGCAGCTGACCGGAAAAAGTTCACAAATGTAAATCAACACCACACGGAGAGATTGAAGCTGACGTTGGGGCAGTCGTTCATCAAGCGAAAGAATGTTTTTACACCAAATAGAAAAAATCAACAAAATATTATTCTGTGTAGAAGCTATATATTTTGCGAACTAATACAGAATGTTGAAGATAACATACAAGGAATGTTCTCCTATTCTGATTTGTAATAAATTATGTGCACAGAATGATGTGGCATTTAAAATAACACATTTGAGATAAACATATCGTGACGTTCCGCTGGCTCCAGGAGATGTTCAATACACAAAATGTTGTGTTCAACTTAGTATCAATCAAACACTTCTTGACTTAAGTCTGTCGCCCTTAAGCTAAAGTTAATAAAGTAATGTACTGATATCGGTGTAATGAATTTTATAAACACATTTTGTCAAAAACGATGGTACGAAAAAAATGTGTCAAGGTATCGTATGTCTCAATAGTGCTGACGACATGGCGTAATCGAATGAATGAATCAGCAAAAAATGAAAGAATAGTCGAAAGAAATTATTCAAAAAAGTCATTTATAACCTTTTTGAAACATATAAATTTAATGTTTTCATTTTGTGAGCTGTCGAAAATGCCAACCGCAAACGTTCATAAAGATGTCTGAAACCGAAATTATATCCGAATTAAATATCGAAAACATTTCTGTCTCGAAAAACTGAAAGAGGAACTTTTAAGACACGATTCCAATTAATCGAAACTGGGCTCCAGTTAGCTGTGATTGACGCTGCCAATCAGATTCAACGAACAAACCTCGTCAGCTGCTGGAGGAAACTTTCATTCCCTTGTTCTTGGCAATTACATTTCAATCTGCAATTTTATCGAATCTTCCGGGAATATGATTTAGCGTACAGCACGGTAGTGTTGATTTTTCCAAACAGATTTCCCTAGAAAAGCGTGCAAATACAAGTGAACCTTCCGTGAACATTCTGTGAACGCTGGCATGAGGAAAGGGAACGAAATAGATCGTTTTGAATTTGATCAACAGAGAAAAGACAGCGAGGTTTGCAGCTGTTGAACCAGAATAAAAAAGGAAATATTTCGAGAAGATAGAATCATTACATCCGCTCGCTTTTGGCGCGGGCCAGATGAGAAACGTTTACGATGCCCGCCCGTTTCACGACACACGAGAATCTTTTCGCGTGAAATTGAATTTACCATGAGTTGTAGGAAAGCGCACTCGCTAGCTTTCCCTTCACCGGGAAACCATTTCATCGCTAGAGCGGTTGCGATGCACACGTTCGCTTAAGCAGTTTTCATAATTCAATCAAGCAGCCAGCTTATAGAAATAGTTTTTATTAGAAAACTTCGTACCCAGGGACCGTTGTCGGGAGAAGGTTGAGAAGGAGGGAAATGAATAAGTTTGCATCGGTATGCAGTTAGTTGCAGACTCGGCAGCTATTGGCAGCTATGAAGATGGAAAATCTCTAGCATAGAGGGATGAGTGCAAACTTGGAGGGTTAGTTCCGATTATACTGCGACTATTATTAGTTCTGGAAGACAGAGTCAGCGCTTTTAGTTGACGAGAAGTTGAACATTTGTTTAACATTTTTTTGATAGATAGTGTCCAACTAAAAGACATGCAACCATCAATATCTGGTCTTACCTATCGATAGCAATAAATCTGAGCATAGATTTATTTAAACCAACAAATAGACTAACACTAACTTTAGAATACATTATCGTATACGTAATATGCATGCAATAACATTTTCTTCCATTACATAACTCAGTTTGTTACGCATGAATCGATGACTTTGCGACACCACACATTTACATTTCTTCCAACCCCTGTGTTAGAATGGATCACTGAAAGTGAAAAATTTAAATTTGATTAAAAAATCCCGAACACAGTGCATATGCAAAATCACACTAATCCTGTAATCCTTTGACAAATGGAAAAGGGTGGATTTTGCAAGCGTATTGCAAACATCTCTCCAACGAGCACCACAGCATCCCCAAATGGTCCATCGGTGCTGACAGACCACACAAAAAAAAATCCACCGACTCGCAGTCGAATGAGGCCGATAAAGCTGATGGATTTTCGAAGCCGAAAAGCCACCGACCGTGCGCGCTGCACAAGGGATTTTCAAATTTATTAAATCTACTTCGCACCCCCTCCCGTAGGCGTCCGTGTGGTCTATCGGTCGATTTCAATATTTGGCCAGGCCACCGCCATTTCGCTGGCAGACATGGCCGCCGCTGTACGGCGAGCGATTACTGTACCTGGTCGTTGGGTTCGTGAAATCTGCGGAATTCAATTTACAATTTCCCGGCAACGGATGCAGAACCTAGCCTGGAACCCGTTTGGAACCGTGGTCCTCTTGTCCAGCCTGCGATCGGACGACGGATTGGCACTTCATTGCCCGCGGCGTGAATTGTTTGGATTTTCGCCGACACATTGCGTCACCGATTGCAAATCGTGCCGGGAGAGAAATAACTGGTCTCGCGCACTGTTCGCATATGTGTGTGTGTGCCGAGATATGGTTCATCACGGAACCCGACGGCCGGAGGGTGGTGCCTTTGTCCTTTCCAGTTCGCTGGTTTGGTGGTCAAATGTAGTACGAGTTTGCCCCTACCAGACGAAACAATAATAATAGCCTTCTGTGTCTGAGTGACGCGCGGCCTAGCTTTAGCCGTGGCATTAGCGAACATTGGCCGCAATGAACCTGCTGTCGGCGGAGGCTCGAGGCATTCCGCTTTTATGTCGGACGCACGTGACCAAAAAAAGGATTACAATCTAAAATTGTACCACTGTCCCTCGGCTCGCCCGTGGTGCTGCGGGACATGGGAAATGATGCAAGACACGGGCACCGACTACCGGCCTACACCAACACCAACACAAACGATCAAACGGGTTTCAGGAGATGTACAGGTTCCCGAGCTGGCAACAAGCCAAGCGAGGAATAAAATGGACCAACCAACCTTCCCTATTCTTTGCCCCAAGCATGGCTCTCCCGTTGTGCCTTCATGTGGTCGGCTGTAGTATGGTATCCACTCGATCAGTGGTCGGCAATCACGCTATTAAATTATCACTTCACAATGGGTTGGAAAAAAATCATGTCTTCTTTTTGAGAGAGTGTCTCTGGTTGTGCGTCTAGTTGTAGGCCACCCACGGCAAAATTAAGGTTTATGTTACTAAATTTGGTTCATTTTCTAAGGCGATAAATCAAAGGTAAATCTTTAAAATGGGTTAGTGCCATACTTTTTGATTTAGTACATTAATTAGTAACCGAGAATTCATGTTATATGCTCGTGTAGTGTAGTTCAGCTGAACAAAAGAAATCACACTACCATTTCCAGAAGTGGTCCTCTCGATGTACCTGGCTTTTTTATATGAAAGTGTATGTTTGGCAATAAAACGATAAAATACCGTTGTTTTTATCCACAGAAACTCTTAATTTCCCTCAGTTAGCTATTCGAAACGTTCAATCGATTTTGTTAAAAAAATATCCAACTACTCAAACTAGATTAGAAGCTTTTTTTTAATTTTTAACGGTTTTTGAATGTGGCCCACAAACTGATACACCTTTTCTATGACCGAAAACAACATTTTGCTACTTATGATCGCTGCAATATTTTTCCCATAATGAAAAATATTATAGTAGCTTCGGAAAAAAGTAAGATAAGGCTCTAGCTTTCCATTGTTGTTCATATAAATGCACTATGTTGACTAAAAACAAGTCAGAAACGACTAACGAAACTAGGACCATAACCAGTTATATTTCCATACTATCTTCTAATACAACTTAACACAATAGTGCATAAAAGCATAAGACATATTAATATTTTTATCATAGCAAAAAAGCCAATAAAAAGAAAAAGACAGAAAAATAAAAAAAAATGATAGAAATAACATAATTTCGAATCAACTTTTATGGTTTCATGCTTAAAACTGCAAGAAACGCCTGGAATGACTGAGAATTTTAAGGATTAAATCATACATGCACTGGAAATGATTATTTTAATGTTAACAATTTTTAACAATACTTCAAATTACTCAAAAATTTGATATTATTTGTTAAAAATATCGAATTATTAGAGAAAAGAAATCAAAGAATTGCAACGCATGAAGATTGAACTAAGACAGATAAATTGAAATTTATTGAAGAGGTTGAAATTATAATGAGAGAGAAAAAACAATAAGATTATTAGTAAGGCCAACAGATATTACCTTATCCAATGCAAAGACAAGAAAATTATGTGCACTTAAAAAAGTTGCCGATCACTGCTCTAGGCAAATGATCCGAATTGGTTCTACATACACCGGTATTCGTCTTTTCGCTCTACGCGCCTCCTCGCCCGTTGGGAAATCAGCCTGGAGAATGGTTTTGTTTATCTACGCCACTGCATCATCGATCGATTTGCTCCTGGTAAGGCCGAGGGTTCGTTGTGCAACTTCTACTCCCGATTGAAATACCGTTGTGCAAATGCGTTTGGGGCAACCGGAAGAGGAATTCGCTCAACCGACACCACCATCTTCTACCGGGAACGAACTCGGTATGGCATCGCTAAAAGCCCTCAAACTAATCGATTCGCATCGCGTGCTCCATGGGCGAGGTAGGTTTTCCGCACAGTGCGAGGGAATATTTTTCAAAATGCCGCCGTTGGTCATGTTTCACGGATTTTATTCCCGCGGCTGGCGGTCTATATCGTTCTATAAACCAACGATAAACTTCCGCCTCCAGCTTGTGACTGACCTCAATGCTCCAAGTTCAATTGGCAACAATTGAAGCACACAAAGGGCTCTAACTTGCGACCCTGTTGTACCGTTTAGTTTCACTGAGTCCATTTGTTGTAACAATTAAAACATCGAGAAAAACCACTTCAAAGAACCCTTCACCTGTTGCTAAGAACATTTGTGCCCACGTTAACTGCCACTCGGTGCATTTGGGTTTCATCTTGTACAAGCCGATTTTACTCGTCAAGAGTACTACCCTTTGCAGGGCTCTTAAAGCCTCGTGGCCATGCAATGCCTGTTCTACGGTGGCTTTTGCATTTTATTCCTCGCAACGATTGCACTCCGAGCATGCACCAAGCACCCTTCTCTGAAGCATCACTCGTCTTAATTGTCCCGAAGCGTTGGATTCACTCACACAATACTAAAAGTGGCTTTATTAGATTTTTTGTTGGTTCTTGATATGGTAAAGGGCAGTTAAGGCTAAAAGAAGAAATATTCAAAGTGAGAATGGAACGTTACAGAATGTTTTTGAAATACACTATTGAGTAGCTGTATTTTACTTGTCTTCAATGGAAATTACACTTTTCATTTTTGTTCGATGAATGCCATACACAAATGGTAAGCGAAAAGTATACAGCATTTTCTGGTGTTTATTGCCAAAGTTGCAGCTTGCTTGTATCAAGTGTCTGGTTTCTTCTAACCTTTCCTGCACGGATGAATGCAACACATCACTTATGGCATCAGTACATTATCGTTTCAGAAAATATCATTTGATCTCGAATATTTGACAATCTAACTGTCACAATTGTTACTTTCAAGCGATATGTGTTAAAGGCAAGCCGAACAAAACATAACAGGATGAATGATAGAGTAGAAATTAATCATGTTTTCCATCGAATGATATCAGATTATAGCGCGTGTGTTGTGTTTAAGTTAAATTTATGCTATTCTACCATTCGTCATGAAATTAAAAAATTAAATAAAAGAAATTAAACTACCCTCTTATACTTGACATGAGCACCACTAGGTCGTTCCTATTCTCTATTTAATTCGCTTGTTAATGAAATGATACGACTGAAATATTCTAACAGCGGATGCAGCGAAAATTTATCTGAGCGTAACGTAATGAAAGCAGCTCCTCAATAGTCATCAACTGGAAATATTTCTAAATGGCCTACCAAACATAAACCATATGCAATGAAAAAGCCTTGCCTGAATGCTATACACACAATCGCACTTACATGAAAGGCCTGTTTTTTCTCTGCACCCAGAGTGTATTTATTTCTTTGTAAAGTGCTGGGAACGCAAAAATCAATGTCGTCTAGAGCCACGCGTTGCGCATGAAAGAGGATTTTCCCCCCATGTCGAATGCTTCAAACGAGCTAAGCCGACACACGCACACACTCCAGTCGGGACGACTTTATTTCAACGAAATTCCACTCCTTTCCAGCAGCGTCGTTAAAGAGCAAAAGTTGGAAAGTGAACGGAATCGACCGACAGCGGGTTAAACATTGGACCAACTTTTCCATTAAGCTAGAAAATCTTTTTTGCGTCCGTTTTGAGCTTCGTCCTTGCACGGGTCGTAGCTTTATATTTCCGTAATGTAACCTTCCCGTCCACCTAAGTAAGTAAGTAACCTTCCCGTCTCTTAAGGATTGAAAGAAATCGAATACACGACAGAGGAAACCCAAATGGTTCAACCCGCTAAGGACTGCTTTACTCGATGCCTGGAAAAACGGACTCCGAGTTTCCCACCATCGAGATCCTTTCCCTCACACTGCTACCGTTAGTAAATGGAAGTGAGTTTTCATTTTCCATTGCCTTAAGGGAGTAAGTAAAATTAATTTACAATAATAGTACAAATTGTTCAAATGCCCGTGTGTGAGTGCGCATATTAGCGAGCAATTCGAGCGAATGGAGGTCCTTCCACTATTTTCCTTTTCGTAGCACGCTAAAAGGGAATGGAAAAGTCGCAGCATTTGAGGTAACGAAACCGATACTGGCCGGACGTGAGAGCCAATCTTCATCTTCAGTAACCCCAATCCGACCGAGAATGTGCGAGAAGTTAAACGGAATCGTACAGAGCGAGTGTTTGCCACTAATTGAGATATGCTCCGGGTCACTTGACGCGTCTCGTAAGAACTCCGGTAACAGCTTTGGATTACGCTGTCTTGGAACGACTATTTCACCCCGCACGGTGCCATCTGGCGGTATTTGGAATTTTCCAATGAAATCTCACACAATGGCATTAAGATGATACCTTTCTTGCTTCAGTAAAATCGACAAGTATGGAATACTCCCGACGAACTTGAAACCTCTTAACGTGCTAAACAGTGACACAGAGTTATAAGCAGCATATGTTCATCGATAGTAAAATTAATAAAATAAAATCCCCAATCAGTGTTTTGTAGAGCTTCAATACCCAATTTCATTTATTTTGAACTACATTACATACCGTATTTCTTATACAGGCAGTCCCCGCAGTACGCTATACTCGATATACGCGATTTTGCAATACGCGATGTTGTGAAAAATGACAGTTTATAGCAATTATCGTTTTTACTTGAGTTTTGATTGTCCAATTTTGCTTTATTTCGGTAGAATGAAGTTTTACTTTACACTACATGTGTAAATAGAACTCCTAGTTTGATTATTTTACATAATTGCTTCTAACCTTTTTTGCATGTTTTTATTTCAACTCTTCAAAATGAAGTATAAACAATGTGGCAGAGGAAATCCGCAATACGCGAAAACTCGATATACGCTATTGCGTTCGGTCCCAAACATTAGCGTACTGCGGGGACCACCTGTACTTTAATTTTTGTTTCCGATAAGGGCAGGAATTAATCGAGTTCGATATTCATTCCATACCATACAATCTTCCACAGACACAAAATGCATTGTGTTGAAATCGTGCCACTAAATAGCGATTCCGTTTCGTTTGCCGAAACCGTTCGTTCGTTATCGAAGGCGAATCGGTTTTTCGTGGTGGGTTTTTGATTAATGGAATCCCTTGCAGCGAATCCCCCGGAGACTAGAGTTAATAAATGATTATGGACCTTCGGAAACTTTGTCCTTGCGGCGCGAAATGGCACGGGAAGAAGGTGACCGCATGGTGATAATTTTGATAAATGTTCCAAACTCTCGGCTGAGCACTTAAAACTCCCCACCGGAACACGTTTAATGCCACAGCTGCGTGTAAACCCGAGACAGTGGGAAATGATGTATTTTACACTGGCCTGCGGACGTTGGAAAAAATTGTAAGCGAAGGCTATCATTTATTGAGAAAGACTTACAATTCGGTTTTAAAAGATGACAGAAATAATCGCTAGATTTTTTTCTTACTCTGTTGTCGTTGAAAAATGAGGATATGAATCAAACATCTATGAACTCCTTCTGACGAGCGAATGAAAATCTCTCGTACCAGTCACGTTAAAACACATGATGAGTAATTCATAAAAGTAAATAAAATAATTATCAACTTCTCCATTCGAAATTGTAAAAAACGGTCCGTAGAGTCCGATTAAAATAAGAAATTATCATGTTACATTATCAACCGAAACCTTTTGTTGCAATTCGCTGGATTGGCAGGCACTTACCTGGAAGAAAAAAGAAAACAATAAGAAGCATACATTATAACAAAGTAATTAAATAGGTGTTAAAAAGATATTCAAAAATAATATTAGGCATATATTTAATTTTGAACGTTTGTATGGTTGAAATGAATTTTCATTCATTATTCTACTAACGTTTCTAACTACGATCATCAAGCTTATGACCTTGCTGAATAAGCAAAATGATTTATTTGCAAATAAGATATTCGCGAGAAAACGCTCTTTCTGTATAAGGGAGATGAAATCGTAGCTCCCCCACAATGACATGTTTCGCGCCATTCCCACTTGCCGGCTCATTTATCTTAATTCCTATGCATAGATGCAATCGCTGTCTTCGCCTCGCAATGCCCGAGGAGTCAAACGATGCAATGGATGAAGCCAATTGGTACCACCAGTGAGGAGATTGCATCGGTTGGTTGAAGATATCATCGCCTAGAGCTAGGCATTCTGTGAGAGTTGCATTGTGAGCTTCGGCAATCGTCGGAGTAGCTTAATCAATCCAAATACTATCGGATTGTTGGGCAACGCCGACGGGACTATGCACCGTCCTAGGGCATTGCTTGAAGGCTATGCAAGTTACAGAGGCATTGGTACATGGCCGGTTCAGAGGTTAGTTCAAACCGCCATGCAAAACTCTAGGCAGATTCAAATGAAATGCCTTAAAGCATCGCCCTCGCTCAAGGCCCGAGCCTATGCAGCTGACTTTACCGGCTTCTGACTGACCGACTTCATCAGGAAACTAATTTGTTTCCATTCCGAGAGTCTTCGGACCATCCGTGTTCCCTTTTCCACGCTCGAGGCTGAATCGGTCAGCATCATCTTCGGACATGGCGTTGTTTGTTCCAATCGACCGCCTCTTGCCGATGGCATCCACCTCTCGAACGTTGTCCGTACGCCTACAACCCGCCTCGTGATTCCAGCGAGTACGAACGAATCTTCACCAGCTCTGGGCAGTTCAGCATCGTTAGCAGAGCGGCTCGCTGCCGGTTCCGTGGTGGTTCTTCCGTTTGTGTCGTTGGCCTAATTTTCATGCAAACAAGATGCCGTCACCCGGGCGATACCCTGCAACACCTGCACCGTTTCCCGTGAAAAACAACTCCATCGGGAGCTGGCCTCTCGCTGGGCTGAAGCAAAATGACGCGTTGCCAATGACGTACTTTGAGGTTGAATAACGACATTCTGCTGGCGATATGAGACTCAAGGCGGAAGCATTTGTACTGGCTGCAAATTATGGAACTCGTTGTCACTCATTTGAGTTATAAAAAAAGGAATCAAACGTTGATCATCACACTTTTTGAATGACCGTTGCTACACCTGGCAGCTGTTTGTCGCTTCATTTGCATGTGTCAACAGTTTACATTAACAGGTCAACAAAACAAAAAGACAAACTGGAAAAACTGAATTTGTCCCGGATGCAAATTAAACGCCGTGTACCTTTAAGGTTGTCAATTCAGTGTTTTCTTACGTAATCAACACGAATTTCCAGTCTGATTTCTGTAATCTTATTTCTACTATGTTTTATCTACTATGTTGGATTGTTTGCCAATTATCACGGAAGAATTAAATTTCATTAGGGCTTGGTTTAGCCCAACAATGAAAACAATGAAAAACCATTCAATTACTTAACCATATTTTAACAGATTGTCACTCTACTGAATTTGTAATCATCAGTTTTGGTTTGAAAATTTTACGGGATTTTTAAAAGACGCCAAGAAGAGGAAGAAATAATAACTTATTTGTGTTCTTTTGCGAAATCCTGTGTTGGATGTTAATTTGCTGGACTTCAAACAAATCAGGAAATTGTCTTATACTTCTAAAATTCCCTTCTTTATGAAAATAAAAAAAAAAGGAAATCAGTCAAGAACCAAGAAAAAGTACAAAAAACAATGAACAAAAATGTTGTACTTGAAAAACTGATATTCAAAGTAAATGGTTGATATGCTTATTCAATAAGTATAAATAAAGAAATAAATTGTCTTAATAAAACAGATACCAGGCTCAAATTTTACTTCTCAATAAGCTTTCTCGTCACTTAACAAACCATGGTTCGAACTTTGGAAATCGTTTCCGTGCGACTGAAAGGACCCTTCACTTCACTGTAGGTAATATGATTAATTGTTTTCTTAAAACAATTGCCTTATCCGTCAGAAAGCATTTTATTTCCCTCATGCGAACGTCTCGCAGCTCCCCCCGCCCATCTCCTCACCGATCTCGCGGCATCTGCTCCATCGTTTGTCTATTATCTTGAGTGGTCCGCGCGTAAAAGTTTGCTCCGAAAGCAATAATACCAACATGACAGGTATTATAGGAATGATGAATTCTTCTTTCAAACAAATTACACAAAGTTGTTGCGTTCGGGCAGCAGTGGGGGAGCTTGAGGGGGGAAAGTAAGGGAGAAAAGGGATTTCCTTCCGTCCCAAAAAACCTGCCGGTAAAACACTGAACGGTGCGAGGAGGAAAATTCATTTCGTGTGGCTCGAATTAGATTTATTCACAACGCAATTTTCCCGTCTTACACCTTCCTCCGCATCGGTGTTTTTCCCTTACGGCCCCTCGGCCGCTAGCGATCTTTCGGCTGAAACCGACGGTTTCAAAAGATGGAATTTCAAGCATTAATCACATCGTGAATACGCGCGCCAAAAATGCGAACAATCCAACGAATCACAGCGAAACCTGGTTGGTGGTTTGTTTCTGACGTTGAATTTCCGGCGAGCCTTCAAGGGAAATCAGGAGAGAAAAAAAAATCAAATACAACAAAAGAATGTGAAAAGGAATACACATCGGCTGGCTGATCCTACGGGATCCGACTTCGAAACGGCTCCACAAACGGCAGGCAGTTAATTTATCTTTCAAGCCGTTCATCCCTTTGCACGCGGGCTTCTCTCTGCTCAATGCCGTGCGGGCTCACATACCGGGCAAAAGCTTTCCTAAAATCGAAGAAAAACGATTTGTCAACATATCAAACGATTTTCGATGGAGCACACACACACACAAGATAGGCATGTATAAGCACACATGTGCCTCGACGCAAGGTTGCGCCATAGAATGGCGAACGTGTTGGCGCAAATGATTGAATAGTCCAATGATAAATAGACTTTTCATCCGAGCGTTTTCCCAGGCTCAACCCCTGGAAACCTGCCTCTCCTTAGAAATTCCATGTAGCAGCAGGAAGGCACATTGCAAAATGGGCCACGCTATGCCATACACCCCACCGATGATTGAGTTCTTCATTGGCCCGCCACAAAACACGCGTGTGTGTGTGCACATGGAACATGGAGCCCATTCGAAAGCCGCCCGCGAGGACTTTTTCGTTTCGCATTCAAATGATAAATACACACGATTTTCTCGTCGACCGGTGAATGCCATGGAGCTGCCTGGCTTCAATCTAAGCCAATCTACGCACCGAAGGCAATACAGGCGAAAGCCAAAGCTGCCAGAAAGCTGCCGTTAGTAGTTGGAGGATCGATTTATGTGATTCGTTAAGTCTGAAATGAATTCCATTTCACACTTTTTTGCTCATGCGACCAACGGTGGAATACAAAAGGGAAATTTTGATTGATAAATTGTTTCACGCTGCGCTGGAATGGAAAAGCTTCGGGTGAGCTCCAATATCCATTTTTTTATTTTTCCCGAACCACCTAAGTATGAGCTAGTGTATGTGGTATTACCGTGTGTGAGTGAGTGTGGAACGAGTTTAATTGGAAATGTTCTTGTTTTTGAATAAATAATGATATGTTTGTGAAATAAAGTGGTCATTCATTTCAGGCATGATATTCCCAATATCTAATAAGGTATAATCCAGGCCAATTGAGTTCATATGAAATTGATATTGAATTATATTAAACCACAAGCCCGAAGTCCACTCATAGAGGCAAATATGTATTTAGTATGATATATTAAAAGAAAATCTTTATAGTTGGAAAAAATAGATACTCCGAATTAATACCAGTCATTTGTTAGATTCCAATGTTCAATATCCCTTTTTTACCAATGATATCAGCCTTCCTGAATGTCGTGCTGTTCATTAGAGCTACATCACTGTTTCCGGTCTAATCGCTTCATGATTTCAATCAGAGCCGCCCGAAGCATCCATGATTCATAAACAAGAAAACGTGTTTCCTCCGCCCACAAAGTAGAGATGGGGTGTCTCTTATCTCTCCCACCCAACCACCTCAAGATGATTCATTCCATTATCCGCATCCCACAAAGGTG
This sequence comes from Anopheles sinensis, assembly GCA_000441895.2. Taxonomy (NCBI): domain Eukaryota; kingdom Metazoa; phylum Arthropoda; class Insecta; order Diptera; family Culicidae; genus Anopheles; species Anopheles sinensis. The sequence goes on from KE525327.1 coordinate 356,081, forward strand.
TTTGTTCGAACTCACCATTACCGACCGGAAGTACATGTTGATAGCGTACCCTATTTTTCCCATTGACCCCCATTCTATTTCCATTAAGCAAAAACTCTTACAGAAAAGCGTAATTAAATGAGCAAAACGCACGATGATAAACACGATCGCATCGTTCAGCCTCTCGATGCGTGATGCGGCGACGAATTTGAGCCCCATCATCCTTGTTCCAGCGAGTGAGGGTCGCCTGCCGGGAGGCGGAAATGGACCGAAACTGAGGGTAATTCCACCCACTCGAACCCAGAAGCGACGGAGTCTGGAAGGGGCAGGCTTGGTAAAGTGGAAAAGATTTCCTTCCTTTCAAAGTTAAGCTCATCATTATTCCATCGCTTTGTGCGCAATGCTCGGCAGGATATACGGAAGGGATCAAGCTTGCCTTCGCCCGGTGCGAATCAAGAATGACTGACGAAAGCTGTTTGCTTCCATCAGCATTCCGTGCCCCGTCGCCTGCCCTCTTCGCTAAGCTTCCTCCTTCCACCTTCTAGGAGCGTGTATCCTAATAAAATTAATTAAGGAGATTAGGAGCCGAAAACAAACCGGAAACAGCGTATTAGGATCACGTATTTTCTGGAAGAACGGGCTCGCTTTTGCCACTCGCATGGCGCACGTTTGAGCATTACATTCGATTTCTTTTCTTTTTATTCCATTCGAGTGGCGTCATTGTAAGATGAGATGGCAAATGAATGTCGCCGGAATTGGATTTCTAGGAGAAACAATATGATTGGAAATTCTGGGCCGCAAAACTAAGGTCTTGAATTGTTCAAAGGTGTTTCTTTAAATTCGTAGAGGCTGGTAAAATAGACTTTTCAAAACATTTTACTAAACTTGGGTTTTTTAAATAAATAAATTTAATATAAACTCCCTAATTGCAGTCATCAAATATATTTGAAAAAAAATGGTTATTATAAAAAGCTCTCTCTCGAAACTCCAAAAATTAATTTCTGGTGACGCTTTGCTTAGAATTGGAAGCAAAGTATCGGTGAACATGTTTGGCACTAGAAAATTGTCCCGACAGCAGCTTGCTGTACGGAAATGTTTCAACTTTTGCTGACAAGCTCTTCAGCGTCCAAACGCGGGGAAAAGATATTTTTAATCAACAAACGTTCGTCTCCAACACCATCTCCACACTTCTTCTCACCGCGTATCATTTATAATACCAAACTTTTCCAGCAGTTTTCCCCCAAACATGTTTTGCCCCAACTGCGAACTTCCTTCTTAAAAGCCTTTTTGTGTGACTTCTGATGCAAAAAAACAAAAACACGGAATTCAAGAGATTTAAAAATTCCATCAGCGGTGCTTGTATCAAATTCGGTTATATTTCCCTAAAGGGTGGAAAGAATTGTTCCGAACGGGGTGAAAACTTTATCCTGCGAATAGATAACGTTGTGTTTACTCACGACGCGGGCGGATGGACGCACCAACATACTCACACACACACAGCATATAGGAGTTGAAATGATATGATCCTCATTGGTAAATGTAAATAATGGATTCGAAATATATGCCATACCCGGAAGGACTTTGTATGGGACGGCTTTGTTCAGGTAAAGTTTTACGTTCGTTACATATTGAAGGAAGGAGCAAGAAGCGAAAAGAGTTAAAAGATTTAACACAGCTGAATGGGTTTTGAAACACGAGAGGCTCTTCCATAGAGAGAATTCAAGATGGGATCACAACACCTCCCATCAAGACAGGAACTTGAAATTTAATAAAATTTGATCATTTGCATGACTGTTGTATTTTTAACTAGAAAAAAATAGGAAAAAATAATTTAAACATTTGTGTCATAGCTGTGTCATAATTTGAATATTTGTGTCAATAATATCCTTGTCTTCAATCATCCGTGAATGCTTTTTCTCAAAACTGTGCAAATTTTGTTTTTCATTGTAATTTTTCAAGTGTGCAATGAAATTCAATTGTTGTCATGATAAATAACCTAAGATTTCCGATTGCTAAAAAGTCCAGCGAAGATCTTCAAAATAATCCCCATCGTAAATCCTGTTTTCATTATTACAAAGGATTCATCTTTAGTTGCAAAAACCTAAGGTGACATCCCGTTGCTAAAATGGTCCTTTTACGCGATGATGATAATAATGACGACGGCCTTTCGTGGGAATCAATATCGAGTAAGAGATCATCTTCCGGAAGACGCACAAACTCCTCCGTAGCAGTTCCGGACTTGAGATATCTTTTCATGTGTCTAGTTTTCCCCGTTGGTAGCACCAAAACTTCCATATCTGAGCGTAAAAGCGTCACCGGTTCTGAAGTCTTGCTGAGGTCTGGGTAATACTGGGCCAAATCCAAAGTCATAAAAGTTTATCCTCCCCGAAGCATCCATTTAAGCCTTTACTACGCGTGGGACCACCGGCTGAACGACAGTGGCGTGTCCTGCGAGGAAAAGTTTCACATCCGCCACAGGTCGTCGTTATCATCGTATTTACACACAGCCATACCCTCACCCTAGCATTCCATCAGGGGGTGCCCACACGAAAGTAATTCACTACGAACTTATTTTCATCCGGATTCTCTCAAGAAAGCCTTCGAATGATATCGTGCGGTAAAGTTAAGCTCGGAAAATCGGCCATCCTAGCCAGGGACATTCTTTGCGTTCTTCCTCGCAGACACACATACACACAAGATGATGGTTGGCCCAAAAGTTGGTTCCCAACGTGCTTCTTCCATTTCAATCTTGATTTTTGATTTGCCTCAAAATCGGAACAAATAAAAACTAACGCCACAAAATAAAAGACGAAAACATTAAAACCACAACCAACATTCTAACAATGCCATTCAACAGATGACGGTCTTTTGGTGGAGTTTGTACGGCTAACAATTTTTTTCGCTGCCACTTGGCGGGCCTCCAGACGCCACTCAACTCCGTGCGCCTTCCTGTGTCCGTTCTTCGCGATACCATCCTGAAGGATGGTGGACATTCTTCCACTAACACCCGGCGAACCCATACCGACTCATTGCTATTCATGTTGCCGTTGAAGATTTCATTGCAAACTGAGCCATTGTCGCTGATTATGCTATTTCCCGTTTGCCTATCACTCCCCAACCAGCTCAAACAAACCGGCGACTCCGCCGGAACGCTTCCCTCAGACATTTCCTTCAACTTTCGTCAAACTGCGGCCCTGCGCTTCTTTGGACGTGTTTCTTCGGGTAGAATGGGCTTTCGGTTTTCGTTTCTTAAGAACATGACCACGAGAAGGTAAAGTATTTTTTGCTCTCCGCTCTGTCTGTGTCCTTCACTGCCAGTGGAAGCAATGAAAAACACTGTGGGTCAGCCACGTACAAACGAAATCGATCCAATGCTGAGGGCTCAGTGGTGAGTGGAAAATCTGCTTAATAAGCGCTTATTTCGCAAAAATACAGCGCCAGATGATTTGAATTGCAAGTGGAGGAAAACGGGAAAGCCTAAAGGTAGGGTTTTCTTAAATAACGTTTTCTTTCGCTAAAGATCTCATTGCATGGGAAAGAAAAAGGAAACGAGTTGAAGATTTTATCCAACTTTTCTTGCCAGCAAAAACGGCACCACCAGGACCGTTCGTGAAGGGTTAGTCACGAAAACTTTTCCGCAGCATGTTCTGCGAGTGAATAAAATTATGTTCCGCGCGCCCACCGAACGTTGGCACAACTTAAATGGTCCGTCATCGTTCGCTCGCCCGACGGATCACGGTTCATGTCATTTATTCTGCAGCCTTTAAGCGAAAAAAGGAAAAAAACATAGAACGTAATTTAAGCGGACTTTTCCTTTCGCACAAGGTGTCCGTTTCTACCGGCATGAAGTAAATTTGAAAGGAAATGTAAAGACAGGCGTGCAAAATACGCGATCATCAGCGTTCATCATCTTTACTTTCCATCCGACCAACGCTTGGCAGAAAGATTCCGGAAGCAGGGCAAAGTGAGTAGGATAAATGTGTGAGGGTTGTTACTGCGGAACATCTGTCTCAACAAAATTTCTTTTCTTTCGAGTACTGCGGAAAAGCGAATTGCTTTCCTCCAAATTTAAACACAGAAGCGTCGACGAAAGTAACATTCGCAGGTGTCGAGAAGATGAATAGAGGGATGTTTTGTGTCGCTTACGATTCGGTTTGTCCATAAGGTGCACAGCAAACCGAGAAATGTGGACGAAACACGAGACATTTTCGTATATTTCTGTCGCAATGTATCAAGATTTTCTATGGTACTTTCTAGTTTTATTGCATTCAGTTGCATGAGGAAATAAAATAACCTGGATAAGTTCTTCGTTACTCCACTCCACTCCACTACAAACTAGTTCCAATTCTTAAGAGAAATGCGTTTTCACATAGAAACTATCAAAATTTGAATAGACAATCGACATCACTAAACAGGAATACCCTCCGACGGATACAGGATGTATATTTTTCCCCAGAATAGAACTTCATGCCCCTGGCATGAGAACATGACCTAATTTTTCTCTCAAATCTTGGAAGCCCAAGTCTCATTTGAATGTTATGTAGACGGAAGGCTAATTTTCAGTTCTAGGATTGATGGAGTTCGTTTGCAAATGCAAAACTGTCCTTAAATTCGTAGCAATATCGGGAGATTAGCAATAATTGGATTGATGCTAGGCCCTCTGCCTTTCCACTTACGGAAGCTTCATAGCCATGCAAAAATGGTCATTAAGCCTAGTTGATCTGTGGTTTTTTTTTTGTATTTTCATCAGAACATTGTGATTCAGAATAATTCACGTGAATGACCAACTAACGTGAATGATCAACTGACGTCCAAGTTTGAGAAGAAGAAAGCTTTAAAATTTATTCAACGTTTGATTTTCTGACGATACGTAAAACTAAGAAAAATCTCATTCACATCAATATAAACGTACACAACTAAAGTCTTTTTATAAAAATGCTTAGCTGTTTGGTAAACAATATAAATTTATATTTTATAAAGAACAGAATTAAGTATCTCATTGAATCAAGCACAAACTAATTGAAAATTGCAATTGTTGTTTTAAAAACCCCAATCCAATCTGTAAATTTCCAGGCTGTCTGTAAATTTGTCAAATAAATCAGTTCGAAACCAAACACTGGAAACGGTGCAGAAACTTAAGCAAACTTAAACCCCCTCTTACAAACAAGTTCTTGCGATGTTCGATGTTGAATTGCTGACGTTCTCAAATGATGATTATAACTTTTCTCATTACCGCACGGGCGCCACCCCCGAAACCCCGCACAACACTGCACCGGAAGTGCAGCCGGCCGTGAGACAAGCAGGAAAAATAAAACGGATCTCATGCGAACACGAGCGCGGACGCAATTTGCCATTAATTTTCCGCTGCCATCGCAAAACAATTGATTTCACCTTTGGCGACCTTTTTTCCCAAGCGAAGAGCCACCAATAACTTTGATGCTCTTTTCACTTATGCCCCTTGAGTGCGGAGGCTGTGGGGGGAACGGAGTCTGTGCTGCGAGAGGGAAGGCAGTAGTTTCCGGCATTCCGCACGACCAAAACTCACAAGCACACAAACACACACATACACGGTCGTATATTGATTCCGGTGGTATGTTGCTGCTTGCTTGCGATTGCCTCAGCGAACGACTGAACATAATATTTTAGCGATCGGGAAAACTTTCAACCCCCTCCTCCACCCGCCCGGCAACGTTGTCGCAACGGTGCCAACTTTCTGCAGTAAGAGGAGCAAGTAAACTTTATGAAATTCTTTCCCATTCTTGTGCCCAACCCACTCCCTCCACGTCCCACAACATACAAATATTGCATAGTTTTCCGAGCAACTTCTTAAAAACCGACGCAAGGAAAGCGAAACGGTTCCCGTTTTTCCGACCATCTGGCGATGATAGTTGTTGGCCAAAGTGTACGGCGGCTGCCACCTTGATGATGCCGGTGCCGGAAAACCTTCCTACCTTGCCTCTTCTCCACCAAAGGCAGTATAGACCCTCAACCAGCAACCTTCGACCAAACAATGACCGGGCTCGGGTTCCACTAACCCTGGCGCAAAACCCACGTCCACAAAGCCCACCACGGAGTTCGGATTGCTCTTCGGGCCGATGAGCGATCCCACAGCACAAACCGTACGCGTCACAGTTGTGTTTTGTTGCGTTGTTTTCTTTACCTTTCCAATGCCGCTTTTTCGTCATCTTAGATTTCGAACAAAACTAGTTCAAGTTGTTGTTAGTTTCGGCCACCTTCCCCGGTACGACGAACGGTTCAAGTTACGGTTCCGGTGGTGTTCCTTTTTCTTTCTTCTTCTTATTCTGCACTCTACACGACGGAAATGCCACCCACAAAGGAGTTGTCACTTGCAGCCTTGCCGGTGAAATTGCTGACTTTTATGTCGACTTTCTCATGGCGGAGAGCAAGCAGCAGCGATGCCTTCCCGAAAGGAATAGAACTTGGTGTAGTGTGTTTGTTCACCAATGAAATCGATTCTTCCGGCTTGAAGTTCTCGTGCGGAACAATTGACGGAGTGGAAACTCTAGGGGGAGGAAAAATGATTTCAAATGTGCTACAACCGTTACCGGAAACGGCAATAACTTGAACGTTGTTGATGTGTCAAGCGAACTTGTATTGCCACCGTGGAAAAGTTCATCAAACAATCAGTTGTGATGTGGTACATCGTTTAGTCTTTGCAAACAGTACTCTTCTTTATTACTTGAGTAAACATGTTCATCGTTTTGCCGTTTGATGTGTTTCATTACAAAGAGTTTTCAAAATATGAAGCATTGAATGGTATTTATTGAAAAACATCCAATACTATAATTTCTTTACGCGGTCCGATCGAACATATTTTAACCATTCCCAATGTAATCCTATCGACATGAAAATTGTACTTAAATGCGGAAAAAAGATAAAAGCCCACGCTCTTTGCATCATTAAATGTGAACCTTTGATCAAACCCTCCAGTTTGGTGCACGAGCTTGTGGGAAAAAGGATTAAATCAGCTCGGGCTCCAGTTTTGCATTCAATGGTTTGCCAACAACCACAGCCACCGGAAATGCTCGATTTAATATACTTAACACCACCCGTTCCACCGCCCTGTGTCCGGAGTGTGCGACGTTCGACAGACTGGATTCGGAAAGCATCAACTAAAAAGATCCTGATACAACCACACCAAAACAAGCGCTATCACCCGTCATCAGTTCGTGAAGTTTTATCAAAAGTGGTACCGGTTATTTCCTCGGTAAAGATGGATCCTCTTTTCCATAAAACCACAGCAAATCGAAGCCCAAATTCGGGGAAGATGAGTAATGAAGGGAAGGTTGGATGGGTCGCTGTTTCCTTTCTGCGAAGATGAAAACCAAAAATCGTTCCCGAAAAAACAACAACAAGTATTTAAAATAAAATTCGTTCTCAGGCAACGGAATCTATGCTTTGGAAGCGGTCGACGCGAAATTCGGATGCTTGTGGAGCTTTCCCCAGTTAAAAGGAAATAGAAATTCACGGCGAAAAATCGTGACCCTGCCAAGAAAAGCCACGATGGTGCGCGCTGTGCAGGTCATGAAAATTGTAGTTATTAAATTTAATGGTGTTTTATAACGCGCCGGGCAAGGGCTAGATTAAATCACGTACAGCGAGTATTTCTTTGCGAATTTCTTCGCTAAGCCGACACTGGCTCATAGTCGACACACATTTTGGGCCAGGCTGGAAACGTGGATTACGTGGTTTCATTTCTAAATGCGCTGCGAAATGTTTCCCGTTTCCGCGTTGAGGGAAAATCTTCTCGCTGAACTCCAAAGCTGAATCAAACATGGACTACAAATCACGGATCACACCAACCCAAACAACGAATAATTCCCGGAAAAGGATTGTGCACCTCCGTCGTCGTCCAAATGGATTCGGTTCTATTTTTACTACAACTTCATGCAGAAAATGGTGACTGTTTCGCCCGTTTGCTTTGTTGCGCACGAGTGAAAACTTTCTCGATATAGACAGAGAACCAAGAAAAGGCTTTTCAAGTTGGCTCCGACCTCGAGATGAGTCGCTTGGTTGCGGAGATCGGAGATCGGATTGTTGGAATGTAATAAATTTGCCACCTCTCGTGACAATCATCCAGCACCACATCCCCCGTTTCACCGTGAAATGCGGGCTTTCTTTCCCTCGAAAGGTTGCTGCAGAAACGTTTGGACATTTTGTGTATCACCAAGGAGGTATCACTTTGCTGCCGCCATTATTGCGAGACTTATTGCCCGATGGTAACAATTTGTTTGGAACCTTTATTTATTTTCAGCGTCTCGCTTGATGCAGCACACGATTGCCTATAGTCTGGCATTTCGATTATTCTGGTTTTGTGCGCCTTTCTTCTTCGCAGCAACAAAGTATGTCTAAGTGGGGATATATACGCCAAATCACAGTATCCGCAAATGTATCCCTTTGGTGGGTTCGAAACAAGCTAAAAAAGGGATCAAAAAAGGGTCACCGCAATTCGACCGGCATATTATTAGTTCGGGCAAGCAACAAAAAACCGCCTCAAGGAACTTTGCCATAATCCTTCCAATTAGAAAGGTCGCATGTTTGTCGATAAGATACGCGTGTGATTTATTTTCAACAAAAACATCTTTAATTAGATTTGGATTAAAGAATTTGGTTTGATGGTTTAATCAAATCGGTTTAGTTAATTATTGAGAGAGCCTGTAATAACTTGGCAAAACCATCACTTGATTTGATATGTTTTCCCCTTTTTAATATTCCTAGAAATATCTAATGAATTTGGTTACTTGTTTTCCTAAAAAATTTTAACCGTTCGAACAAAACAAGAGGAAATACTCCGAGCTCCCTAAGACGCTCTTGATTTAACTTTGTTAAATTCGAAGACTCCTTCGATTTCTAGTGCTTCTCTTCCTTTTCCATACCCATTGAAAGATGCTCTTTTCCCAGCGTGAAAACCCCCGGCAAATCGACAATGGTCGAGGACACTTACGTTTTCCCGGATCGTTCAACAACCGTTGTGGAAAAACAAACCTCTTGCTACTCTCACCTTCACAGTGAAACCATCATCCATTGTCCTCCGTAAGTGGCAAAAACATCCACCCCACCCCCGCACCACGACCCAATGACCCCGGCAGCAAAACTACTAATAAATCTTTCAATAAATTAAATCGCTTTCCCCTCAATCCAAGCCAACCTTCTGAGCACTCCGCTCTCCGCAGGGTTTGGGTAATGTGACATCAACCCCAGTGGAAACCTAATTTCGGTGGAAGAGTTAGAAGTGCCAAGGGCTGGGGTAAAGTTTACAGCCATCGAAAGGGAAGCGTGGAAGGGCAGGACGCTGGAAAATGCAATAACCTTCCATCGAACAAGCGACGGTGCACATAGACGACTACCTTTCGAACTCGTGCCGCCTCCTCCATCGTGACCGCTGCTCCCGATTGCCCGAGACTCGGGAAAATAGTCCTTTAATATACGGCCATGCCGGGGGAAACACTCCCAGCCCATCCAGCATCGTGCACAATAGTTCGGAAAAACGTGCACCACGCAAAAACAACTCCACCGCTGCAGAACGGGTAAGAAACCGAGCCTTCCCGCTTTCATCGTGTGCGGGACGATCGGGGAAAAGGTAGTGTGGTGGGCAGTAGCTACCATAAATTTAAAATCTGCTCCATTCCAGAATGTCGAATCGAACGGTCCCCGGCCAGTGTTACAATTCCAGTATTCCGTTCCGCTTGGTTGAATTTTCATAAGACGTTCGTGCTCCAACACTTACAGCCAGAGATCGTGGGAGCAGCATTCGTGTCGTTGCAACACGTGAACATCTTCCCCTCCGTCTCAACGCTTGCCGCCTGTAATTGCATTGCTTTTTCCTTTCGGCAACTCCTTATCAACGAAGACCCACACTTACCCAAGCAAACCTCCACACGACGCCAGGAAAGGCGTCGAGGCATTCGTTCGCATTAAGATTTCCATTCCTATAACCCCACTCGAAATTGCACGCCCGGGTGAAGAGGGTGAGTTTTCACCAACCAGTGATGATTTGCTGGTGGTTTTTGGCTGCCACAGAATGCGCAAAAATAGAACTCGCGCATTATCCCGGGAAATGCAAGGAGCACTGCTTTTCGCTCGAAACCCAGTTGAGGTTCGCAACCAAACCGATCGTCGGTTGATTATTATTAAATTACCGGTTTGTGGCAAATGGGAAATCTGTCCCTGCGTCAAGTTTAACCTCAGCAACAAAAGCAATTCAAACCTTTGAAGGAAAGTGAACCCAACAGAGCAACTCAGAGCCCACGATAGCAAACGAATCAACAAAGTAGAATCGGAAAGAAATGTAACTGTAATCATGCTCACATCTATCCGGGCCCACCGACATAAAACACCCACCGCAAGACCGAAACCACCATCATTACGATGCAAATAATCGAAAACACGAAAGCCAAGTCAGGCAACCAACTTTTCGGCGTCTCCAAGAAAAGGCACACGCTTTGCGTTGCTGAAGGCAGAACTTTTTGGGGCGACAAAACCGTGGCATCGCGACGACTTCGCAGGCCAACCCAACGAGCTGTAGCATAAGTTGGTGGAAATTTATTTTCGCCGCATCATAGAGATCCTAGAGTCGCGCGTCGAAATGAACAAGACGAGAAAAAATAAACAAACAGACACACACATACACAAGGCACTACAACCTCGCCTCCGCGTTTGCGAATGAATTTATGAACCATACGATAAGATTCCACGAGCAAAACTTGTCCGCAAGCCAAGTTACGGTGGCATATAAACGTAACCGTTGAGCAAATAAAATCGTCCCTTTCGGAGAAAACGACTGAGATGACAACGTGGGACTCGTACTTTCTGGCAGAAAAGAACTTCGGACTCACACTAAGATCCCGCTCGAAGGCAGCCTCGTAAGTTCAAAATGCAAGACCGACAGAAAAAAGCAGGCCGAAAAAATTGCAAACGTGTTTGAAAATACAGAAACAAAACACTTAATTTTCGGTTTCCCCTCAAATATGCCACCTCAGTTGTTGTCTTATCACTGCTTCTACACCTTCGCAGCGTTTGTTTCATTGCCTTTAAACACCATCGGCAGTGAAAAGTAGCACTTTTCATGACTCACGGTGGTTTTCCTCGCACTGTTGCATTTATTATTAATATTTCATGAGGCTTCAAAAGAGGAAACAGGGAAAGCAAAATCCTACCCGCTTTTCACACAACACACTACCATCAATGCAAATGAAATTTCACATTGCATTTAATTTATTGATTTTCTTTTCATTGTGGAACCGCGACGGAGGCATGGAGAAAATAATGAACCCCCGAAGTGGTTGACGTTCATGACAACAGACAGTATAAAGTGTTTCCCACTTGTGCCTTTCTTCATTTCAATTAAAAACACGTTGAACGGTAAAAGTGTTTTACAAAAAATCTACATAAACATTTAATAAATATTTCAGTTTTCCAGACAAGGCTGTAGGATCAAACTAGAAACAATACAGCAACAGGTAAAATATATTAAAAGGGTATAAGGACTTATTATGAATCTCGAACTATAGAGAATTTCCGACTTGAACGTAATATTAAAAAACGATCAAAGCAATTTGTCAAATAATGTGGGAAAAATTGTGTTACAGTTCTCGATTGATTTTTTTCATGAAATCTACGGAAAGTGCCAAACAGTTTAATTGAAGATCACTTCAATATGGAAGTTCCAATGGTAAATTTCAATACATAAAGTAAAATTAAGCGTTACGCACATAACATAATACGCAAGCAACATTTTACTTTAAATTTAATAAACCTTTAAATTTAAATAACAAAGTAATAAACCAAATAATGTCAACCGTGGTAAGTTTAAATCAAACTATTTCTCCTTATTTTATAAATTGTATCGAAAACAATACCCCGTTAAAGAGGAGTTTTCTTACAACATCTAAAATACTGGAAATACTAGATTAAATATGTGAGAAAAGGGTGGACTGTATTCATATTAAACACTTTCACATTATAACACGGGAAACAAAGAGGAATACCAAGCAATGCATGTATTACTCGCCACATTAAATTAAAAATACAATTAGAACTACACACACTGTTCTAATTATTTCGAGCTTCCATTAAACCCTACCCTATCCTCGTGCTCGTTGATATGATTTTCCTAACCAAGATTTTCTTATGTGCAGCAAGCGAATATCAATGTAAAAAGACGTATTAAAAACCTCTGCTCTGAATGCTTCCACAGCAGGGCCGAGAAATCTCATAGTTTTTCAGGATATGCACGAACGACCAAATAGTTTACACGGCAAAAAATCAGAAGGAAATGCCACCAAAGCTGTGACTAAGGACGGACACATAAAACCACTCTTTTTTCCCGTCTAACGTACCGTCGCAGTTGGTCACAGCGTTGTTCAGCAGTAATTACACCTGCTATCATAATCACTCGCCACCGACACGCTGTCGCCGAGTTGTCGACGATTTTCTGCGGTTGTAAAACTCGCTGTACGGTAGAGCACGTCCGTCCCGCCTCCGTTCACCACCGTGACGCTATCCGTACACCTGGTCCACTTCCGTCGAAGTGTAGCGAATGGTCTGCAAGGGTTCTTGTGTTCTTTTATTTAATTTTTCTGTCCTGGTTTGCTATGAGACCCAGTAGCTCGGCTCGGTTGGATAGAAAAGCTCGTTATGTTTCGACAATTAAACAGAGGTCCACGCAAGAAGCGACGTTTCCGTCGCACTTCCCTCCGTTCCCTTCGCTGCCCACCCGGAGGTAAATTGAATTCCTTGAGGATGATGACGAAACAAGCTAGTACCGGACCGCGTAATTCTGTGGCGAAGGTTGTACAGTGTTAACGAGTGAGCTCCTTTCAATCGGCTGCTCTGTACGACAGGGGCAGTATTTTATAGCCCGTAGCATAATAGCAAACTTTATGGTCGTTTGCATGGCCTCGGGTTCATTGGAAGAGTAATGAATTTTTGCTTGATGAGTGACTCAGTTAAATGTAATAATGTAATTCGAGTTCCATGCAAAAAGTGCGTATCTACGCAACATCAACATTTTCACATCCAACGCAGAAAAGGCCATCGGGCAAATATTTAGAATAAATAATTTATTTCCACTTTGTGGTAATGGTAAGGAAATGAGAAAAAACCGATAAAAGAGTAAATACTATAAAACTATCTAAGGAAACTAAATCGGAAACCACAAATGAAATAGTGAGTTAAATATAGTTATTACAATCGCATACAAAGAGATATAATTTTCCCTTTTTGAAAATTCAGAATATTTTTAGATTGTCTCACTTTTCCAAACCAACAACAATTTGCAACGCTAAGGTCAAAAGATCAAATAAAAATTCACAACAGAATGATTGAGTGAATAGAAAAGATGTTGATAGTGAACTGTAAAGGTATGCGGAAATATTCTTTACCGAATTTGAAAAAAACGCAGACCATTTTTGCATTCAAAACTTTTCATTCTTAATTTGCTCACTATTTCTTTCAATGCAGCAATGGTAAGAAATACTAACGTAAAGTACACCTAAAATGACGATTGACAAGAAGTGTTGCAGCACAACATAATAACCTCTGCATGAAAAAGGATATAATATGAGAAAATGCCGCAACAGACGACAACTTTTATGCAAAGGCAAACGAATCGGCAAGCCCAAACGGGTAAGGTCACAAAAAGAGTGTATAAAACGTAGCGCTAACGAGTGCGGATGTAGAATAATATCGCGTAACACCTCGATTAAATTGGAGGCGCCACCGGTTCGGTTAAATCGGTGAGCGTTTTCCTCCGAGAACCATAACAATGGCGTCGAGCGATATTACAACCGTTTTTATCCAAAGTCCTTGCTGTGGAGCCCGGTTTGTCGCACAAATTGGGACACATTTCTCGCTACCTTCGCCGCCGTTCTGCTGCAAAACGGACAGTAAATGAAAGAAAGGATAAACGAAGGCGTAAAAAAGTGCCAACAGCAAAGTACTGTTTTTATGGCCTCTCGGCGTCCGGCGCGGTCCGGAAGGGGCCTTCGGCGGTCGATCCTTCAGAGGGCCGCAGTAGGCGACCAAATTTCGCCGTTCAATCTACTCAAAACGGGAACGCTCAACGGGGGACGTGTTGTAAAAAGGAAAAAGCAAGGACGGTAGAATCTCCCCGGTGGCAAACGGTGAGCGATAAAAGGGAAAGGTTTTCCGCGCTCTCTACCTCCGTGGGTGATTTTTCTCCGACCATTTCCGTTTTTGTTTTACAACCTTCAGCCTCGGTCGTTTCCTTTCGGACTGTAAAATCACAAGTTCCCCTAGCTCAGCGAGTTCCCTTTTGATTGACCGAACAGTCCATCGGGAGCTGCAAAGTAATCGTTGAGGTTTCCCGATGGATGTAGGTAAACACAGGAAACTTCTTTTGAGATCTAGGATGAAGCGGAACGGTCATAATAATATCAAGAAGATGAAAAAAATCAAAAGTGATAACGATCCATCATTGATCAAATCTTTCTGCATTCTAATGTATGAAGAAGTTTTAACGATAAAAAATTTCAATTTGTTATTAACTTCATAGCTTGCTCTATTTTAATACTTTTATCAAATTAAAACCAATATTTCTGAACGATGAATTTAATTTGAAGCGGAAATACTTTTACTTTCGGGAAGGTTCATCCACGGTTAAGTGTTTTTAATCATATTTCTTTACACATGGATCAGTTGGGTGAACACGTGCTGTTAAAAATCCTCTTTCAAATCTACTTTACGAAACCTCATGAAATGTAACTCTTTCCGTGTCTCGCGAACGCCTTTCTGGGTTTTCATTCATCATCAAAATACAATTCAAAAACATGCTGTTCCTTTTCACAGCGCCTTCTCTTCGTAACAAAGCGCATTGTTGATTTCATTCTTATGTTTTGCGCATTATTGTCAGTGCAGCGTTAGCTTTTCTCACCTTTGCTGAGATGAAAACAATTTCTCAGAGCACACCTATGTAGGTGGTTCTCCCCGGTTGCCTCTAATCATAATTAACCGCCATTGTACGAGAACCACGGTAGGGACGAAATAACATTCCGGTACAAAAGAAATCCAAACAAAGCGATAATGAGAGTCAAAACCCAAGAAAGCATGCTTTGGCAACGGTAAGACAAAGACTCGGTTGGAAAAAAAACCATTTTACTTAAAAACCAGGTCGACCGCCGACGAGGTCGGCTTCTTGCAAAACAAAAAATTTAAGGAAAGCTCGAATAATGATGTTGTGGACATACGGGTAAACTTCAGCCGGAAAATCCCGGTGCGAGAATTCGAAACCCACCCGAGCTCGAGGATAATTGAAAGCGGTACCGTAGAAAGGCAAGGGAGAAGAAAAGAAAATCTTACTGCAGTTCACCGCGCGATGAAAGATAGACTCATCGTGAATCTTTTATCCTTCGTAAAGGTTGAACAAAATACGTGGAAAACGCGCCCGAAGAGGGTTTCTATTCACTTCTGGCAAGGTTTTCCGCGAAATCATCTGCATTACCTGCGCCTGTCACTTTAAGAGTATTCTTCCGAGAAAGACCTCCAGTGTACTGCGTTGGCGTCAAGTCAGGGAAATCGCTATCCTGGATCTCCATCATTTTGAAAATGGTGCAGCAGGACAGAATGTTTTATCATTTCGTTTGACTTTTTCACATAAACCATTGTAGGCTCTTTTCAATTATCAGGAAAGGCTGTAACATATCCAATGGGTTCCGTTCCCTCTCTTATCTTTCCATAAACTTATCAACTAAGAGAAAAGAAAAATCTCAGATCATTGGAATTGAATAAAACAATACCTTCAACATCGCTGACGAATGTCAATTTTTCCTCAAGATAAAGCCAACCTATAGGTGACAGCGAGCATCTGGTGTCAAAAATTGGCAATCGACAATCGGGTGTCCGGAAGGAATGCGAACCAGCTCGATGGAGGCGCCTGGTGTTTCGTTCGCACCAGCTGGCTGCGTACTTTTCGAGATTCGATATTATCCCGTTTTTGTCGCCATTTTTCCACCGACGTTAATCAGCATGATGGAAGCGAATGATGGCGATGATGACGGTGATAAAATTGAAGATGATTATGGGCTGACGAAACGTACGTTTCGTACGACAAGCAGGAAAAAGAATGTTCTCGACGTTGTCGGGTATTTTGAGTAAATGACGATAAGATGATGGCCGATGTAGAACAAGAGCGCACCGAAGTTTTTTTTCCTCTTTTTTTAAGTTGCTTTTCTGCTGTGCCATATTTTTTCCTGCCAATTCCCCCGTTCGGACTGTCGGTTCACTTCCAGGTTTTCACGCACTCGTCAAGGATGGATCGTAAAGTGCGCGACAGACAACTTCACTTCGCGTTTCCTTCGTTTCGCGCTGTGCTACACGGTTTCCATCTTTCGGTTTTTTGCTTTTTTCCATACCTTCCCGGTATTATGCTTCTTTCCTTCGCATCACCCGGTGGTCGCTTTATTTCTTGCTTTTAAGGATTTTCTCCCCCCTCTTCGCTGCCCGCGGGGTAGGAAGCATCCCGAAAGAGCATTCAGGATGCTGCACCTTTCGGCAAACTGGTATGGCAGGAATCTCTTTCCCGCGCGGAAGACGGTGAAGTCGGAAAGGGAAGTTTAAAAGTATCTACTTGATCAATTACCGAACGGTGACGGGAAACGTTAAATGGATGCGAAGCAAGAAGAAGGCAAAAAAAGAGCATAGAATCAGGACGACGACCGGAAGCGGGAGGTAAAAGAAGCTTTTGATGCTGTCAAAAGTTTGCTTACGCATAAAGACGAACGGTACACCACTTTGAACAACCATTAAATTATCAGCGTGCGTTACAGGCAATCGCTTTTCCGGATCATTTGTTGCGCATCTTTGTAGCAGAAGTATACGCTTCTTTCTTCGGTTGGTTTGCATTTGAACATTAAAGTGGAACTGGAGAAAATCGATTACAAAGGAAGTTAAAAGAATATTTAATTTCCGCCGCTCAATCTGTTGAGTTGGATTTTTTGTAACATTTATGATGCATTGAGAACCAAATTTTAGCTACTTTTTTTTGGTACATTAATGTACATTATAACCGGAAAATATAAAAAAATGTAGCCAAAAGAACTTTAATTTCTTTAAAAATTGATTTCGTACAAAAGGGTCATACTCTAGCAGATAAACCACTACAACTTTAACACTTTGGCGTTAGAAAATCCTTTTTAAGTCTTTTTCCTTCTCTATAAGCAAAGGTGTGTAGAAACGAAGGTATTATTCAAACGTATTCGTTACATCGAACTCCCTATGCAATCCTTAATTTCTGTGAACGTACACCACAATCATTAATGCAAATTGGCTCGTTGGTTGAAATGGATCGCAAATTGCCCGTAGGGAGCGTGACCTAGAACCTTCCATAAAAAAATTCTATCGGGTCGATCTTCCCTCGTGACAACCGTTTGTTTGAATCAGCTAAACTCGAACGGCACGTGTATACCGAGAAGACTAACAATGAGCGTATAGTATTTGATTTTCGCTACGAAAATAACATTTTCTAGCACCTTTCCTTGAAAACGCGACAAAAGAATTCGAAACTGGAAGTTTACTCGTCAACGACGTTCGATTCTACGTTCGGTGCTTTCGAAACCATAAAGACGAGTTTAACTTGAAGATGAAAAAAGACTAGAGCTCGTCGCCATTGCCGATCAAACTGTCCCTAATCTCAAACAAGCTTCTTCCCGACGAACGGAAGCTGCCAAAAGTACTCCATGAAACCATCCTACCTTTTATTTCTTGCTAGAGAAAGCTGGAGGGACTGACTTTTCCAACACGTCTTTTTTCGAATCGAGTAAGCTTTACCCTGGAACATGAACACCCCAACTTACTTTTCGCTGTGGAAGGGTGTGATTTCACCTGGACAGTTTTTCCTGAAGCTTCCGGAGTGAAGTGTTTGACAAACCCGGCTTAAAAGTGCTTTTGCATTGTTCAACTTCGTATCAGCTTCCTTAGCTCGAGCAGTTAATTTTGAAGTAAAATCAGTAAGTGCAAAAATCCATCTGCGCTGTGTTTTATCTGTTTTGAGACATATTTTTTGGGTCTTTAGTTTCCATTCATTTTTCCTATCCCTCCATCGCTCATTTCTCCAGATGTATTTTCGGTTATCTTTTTCCTTTTATCCTTTCTGTCATCCTGTCAACATAAACTTAGGCTGGGTTTTAAAATAAGATAGCAACCACCATTGTTCGTAAACGTCTCAAATTGACTTCCCGGACCAAGAATTTCAAATCTTTCCCTTTACCACAACCGACATTTTCTTTGCTCACAAAAGCGTGTTCTTTTCTTTTACCTTTACTTTTCCCTCGTCTGATCAACTCTAAACCATCCGATACAGGGCGCCTCAAACCTCTGACGCTCGCTGCTTCCGCTTCGACAGTCGTGCGACTAGGGGCTTAACTTTGAGCCGACAAAGCTCCCAAAACTGTCCTGAACATTGTGGCCGGGGAACGTGACAGCATGCCGCAGCATCGGGCCCAGGATCACGGATCAAAAATCAGGCCCACCGGCGAGCGAGCAAATTAAAGTCAAAGTTAATCAACAGCGAAATTTAATCGCTACAGCAACCAACTCCAATGCCGTGCGGTTCGTCCCCGGTTCGGTTTGCTGCAATCTCTTTTCTGGTGCCGTGCCTTCGTCATCCGGAAAATGGGTGGGATTATACTGGGAGGCTTCGGCGCTGAATTTAAGAATTTCGTTCTATTCCGCCGAGTGTTTTTCGTGATCAACCCGGCAGAAAGGATGCTCCTACTAATGGTAGCAGACTGCTGTCCAACAACACTCGGAACGTTTGACTTGCCGAGTTATTTCAGAATCTGGCTTTCCGAAGGATTATGCTAAGAATTTAATTGCGCACCCTAATGCCCAGCCGTCAGTTCGGCTTGTTTGAGCAAAGATTATTCAGCTGTTGTAGAGCACAGCACTCGTACAGAAGAAAAGTAACAACGGATTTCTTCTGATTTTGTTGCTGAAACTATCTACAG
The DNA here is from genome assembly GCA_000441895.2 of Anopheles sinensis. NCBI lineage: Eukaryota > Metazoa > Arthropoda > Insecta > Diptera > Culicidae > Anopheles > Anopheles sinensis. The sequence continues at coordinate 375,043 of KE525327.1, forward strand.
AAAAGGCGAATGATTTTATCGTTCTTTGATTGGCTCCAGATTGAAGGGCTTTGATTTGTATAAAACGGTTTTCAATTCCATCAGTTTTTATTTCCTGCTTGCTGCATTTAAACTGCTTTAAATTGGAGGTAAATTTTGATTTTTATTTAAACAAAATAAAATCAGAATGGACGTTCTTTCCCGTTGCATTTCGATTCACTTTTCAATACTTCACCCCAACATATGATAAAATCAAAGTTCTTAAGCTGCTTTCACAGCCATGACCAAAGTAGTGGCAAAGTGGTTTGTCTTTTTAATCTCATAAAAAAAAATCAATTCATTGGCTTTTTCTGGCACAGCTAATAATAGCTTAGCTTAATGAAAGAGAAGGAGAAACACTAGCACTAGCTAGTCGAATGGAGGTCAAATGGCAAAGTTCCGCTGATCCGAAAAGGCGACCGGTAGCTGGGTAAACCAAATGTCGAGAAAAGTTTCTGCCAAAGTCGGAAACTATTTCAGCAGCGCCTTGACATAAGCCGGCGAACGGATGACGGAAAATCGAATGGATAATAAGAGTGACCGGAGCCGGTTTTGTTGGTTTAACCAAGTAAAGTGTACCGATGGGATGTTTGCATCACAGAAGTAAGTAGACTAGAAAGTAATAAAGTCACAAAAGTTGTGACGATTATCAGAAAGATTTTACCACGGCTTAGCTTAAGTGCAAGATTTTTCCTAGTCTGCTTTTTAGAAGTCATCAACTAAAGCATTGTGTATATTTGTTTAACTCCACAGATACAAGCATCAAAGCGTTTGTTTTCTTTTGATAAACCTTTATCGATACAAATCTTACTTGCCTTTGCCGATCGAAGCTTTTCCTCATTGGTGTAGTCAAGTGAATACTAAAAGGCATAAAAGGAATCTGTTGGTTCCTCGCCGCTCATGTCACCCTGTCTCCAACGAAGCGAAATCTCGAAGAAAATTGTATTCATCCGATTGCATCTTGAAGACACAAGCAGAAACTCGACCAGCACTTTAACACTAGAATACATTGATTTGAAAACTTGCCCGAATGCTTTTTATGGGTCATTTTGACCCATGTTTTTCAACCCGCTGTAACTTCGTCAGTGTTCAAGATTTTTTAAATCCGTAAAGGACTACTTTTAAGTCTACTTACTAGCTATCTTTTGGCGTTTTTAGTTTTTTTATGCCTTTCTTCATTATTCCGCTAGCTCGGTGTAAAGCAAAAAAGATCGGTTTAAACCGAATTTTAATTTTTTTCAACTTTTATTTTTCAAAACGGGAAAAGTAAATAAGAAAAGAAAGTGTGCGCTAGAAAGCGTATACACTAAGCAACCTTTAAAAATAGTTTCATATTTTTAAGATAACAAATGACATCACAAATTGGCCTTTAAAATGCGGATTTTTGAATTTCCATAGGTTTTTCCTTCCTCCGCTTTGTTCCATTATTCCGTACGCGAGCGTTTCGATGCGTTATGCGGGATGCGTTACTATGGAAATTGGCGTTATGTTGTACCTTTGGAGTCAATTTGTGCCATCATTTGCTATCTTAAAAATGTGAAATAATTTTTTTAAGGTGGTTTCATGTATAAGCTTGATAGCGCACATCTTTTTTTTACTTCAAAAAAATTTTACGGCGTAAAAAATGCACTTTTTCAGTTTTTGACATTCGCGAAATCCCGTTCTTTTTTACTATGCACCGAGCTAGCGAAGAAAGGGTGAGGTAGATCAAAAACGAAAAAAAGGCAAAAAGGTAGTAAACATATAGGCTAAAACACAGCCGTTTACGGAAGTAAAAAGTCTTGAAAACTGCCGAAGTTACAGCGTTTTGAAAAACATGGGTCAAAATGACCCATAAAAAGCATTCTAGGGATAGTCAAGTTGGTTCTCGGAATTGGTCGAACAAAAAAATCTGAAATCATTTTTCTTAGATGCTACTTTGGATTATAAGACAAGCCTCTTTTTTTTTGAAAAAATATTCAGCCGTTTTTGAGATATTAAATGTTAAAATCGCGTATGGGTCAAAATGACCCCAATTTGGATTCTAGTGTTAAACCCAACCCTCTCGGACCAGTGGGCTCGTAAAAGGGCACTTCTTTGTCTGAACGGACGGAAATATCGTCTTTTGGAAGAAATACTCGTTTCCACTCCAGTTGCAACCACTAGTTGCACTCGCTTTGCTATTTCTAGCCACAACTTGCCGCATGAGATCAACGAGTACCGATGTCGAAAGCTGCGCCACAGTAAGTCTCGTTTGACGATTTTCTGCAACGGCCATCTTTGGATTGGAAACCACATAAGACCGGCATCCAGTCGTCGGGCAGCGTGGCAAAGTGACATCAGAAATGGTCAGAAGATTCTAGCATAAATGGGCATATTTACAAATCGATATGGTGTACGTGGATGTTCGGAGATTCAACTCAATCCTAACTCAATTAGCATTCCTTCATGGAAAATTCAATAGGAATCTGGTGACGTAGGTACGACGAGCAGCTCAAGGCAGAAATGAGGTTTCTAATCAATTATATTATCTTTCCTCCAGTTGCATTTCAATCGAACTAGGGAGTATCTTTTTCCCACACTCCCATCCTCCCTTCAACTCTCCTTTTAACCCATGCTGCAAAATGTTGTAATCCAGCTGACTAGTTGCTTCATCGATCTACCAACATCAAGTCGACCGATGGCAAGGCCGGTGAACGACAAATTAACTGCGTTCCAAGAACCGTGACCTTTCTTCGAAAAGCATCGCATCTTTCAGTCGGGGTCGTACGTACCTGATGCGGTGGGTCTAATGGACTAACGACTTTGTTCGTCGCCGAGGGGTACTTGGAGGAAAATGCCAAAGATCGTACCAAGCACAACAGCGATGGTTCGATGGGATGTTGTAGGTGTACGAGACATAGGGCTCAATCCATTTCGGCTCGAATTTTGGTTCGCCCATCAGGATTGGTGAAGTTGTCTACATGAAAATGAAGCTGAATTTTGACTCGAGGCTGCTGGAGTGTGACGTTAAGCATAGAATTGAAAGCGGAGAATTTCAGATCCTACCGAGCATTAATTAAAAGATGGTAATGGAAGATGGAGTTTACACAGACATTAACAGTTGCATGGACAAAAGGAATTAAATTTCACCGAATTCTGTTTTCGTGGGTTTGTTCAGGTAAATATTACATTCAACAAAATTCCGGTTAAAAACACAATGAATGTTTCAATTACATTATATTCGTTTTGTCTAGCAATTGATATATTTTCCTTTACTTTCTTTTGTGTTATGCTGTTCACAACATAACAGTGTTTGTTTGTTAGCGGGCCAAGTAAACAAGGAGTAACATTTTCAAGCCGAAATTCCGTTTAGGAATGAAATAACTGAATTATATAAAAAAATATTACTATTATAGAATTGCTATGAATTGAAAAGCAATGAATCATTCAAAGAATATAAATTGAAAACGAAAGAAATGTTTCTCAAGTGAATGTTTCTTCCCTTCCTTCCTTAGGAGATAACCAATTTGAAACAAAACAGCGAAAAAACGAGTGATTGAAAAAGCCGGAAGAAAAAGTTGCAGCAGCCAATCGCAGTGACGTACATCAAAGGTTAGGAAAAAGTTTCTCAATTTATTTTATTTCCCTCGATACGCGATGCAGCCTTTGCACTATACTCGATTGCATCGATCACTATTTTTTGTTTTGTTTTTACTTGTTCATTCCACTTAAAATAAAAGAGAAGAATTCTTTAGTTGGTGGTCTGCTAAATGCGGTGGGAGGCAAAGAAATTAAAAATTAAAACCTTAAACTAACCTCGCGGTTTGCTTCTCTCTCCCACTTGCTTTCATCGTGAAGCGTTGCACACCAAAATTCCACCAGTTGTTGCAGTGCAACTCGAGAGCTGTCAAGGCATTTCCCAATCGTGCCTCTGCCGTCGTACTTTAGATGCGACAGCAATTGCCGATAGCAAGAAAAATGCGGCTCTAGCAAACGGAAACTCGAGAACAAGCACCCTTGCCGAGTCAGGCAATCCCAAAGACAATAAATTTAATCACCAAAAGTTGAACTTTGTAGCCAAGCATTTCAAGACCATCCCGGTAACTATTTCGTTATCCGGGTTTTCCCTTTTTCTGTCTCAGAAGTCACTTTTGTTTGTCCGTATAAATGGAAAGACAAGGCATTTTTGTTTTTGCTATTTTTTCAGAACGGCTGAGAAGACGAGAACGAGGTTAATTCAGATAACTTTTGTCCTTACCTTTTCCCTTTCTGGAACGATGCTTCAGCAACATTTAAAAAAATCATTAAAGAAGTATCCTTCGCCTTAAAATATTATTAGTAGAAAATTTAACCTTTTTGGTGTTGGCAAAAATACTACTTCCGTTAACTCTTATTCCGATAGTCAAAGAATTATTTGATACTTTTGTTTATCTTTGTTAAACTCTGCCCGAATGTTCAATGTTCAGTGTGTTACGTATATTATACATTGTATGTATGAAGTTTTAACACGTTTTCCCTTGTGATTCACATAAAAATTGAATAAATCAACATGTTTTTACTTTAAGATTGTAATTGAATATTCTTTTATGCACATAGTATCTTATTAATCATATTTCCACAAATGGAATTTTTAAACAAGCACCATATTTTTATTACGGGCTTTCTTTCAACGAAGAAAACACTAAAATATATCAAGGGACTTTAATTATTCCATTTAACAGTTCTAGCCTAGAGCATTTTCGTATTAAAAACAAAAGCCTAGGAACTTCAGGCATTCAGAAAAACCAAAATAGCAAACATTTTTGATAAACAACATCCATCCATTAAAACGCTCCAACGAAACCGAGGTCGCTTTTTATCATCCGTCGGTCCTACAAGGACGCCCGAAGGGACCAGTTTGATAATTTGCTTTCCAAGTTAATGCAATGCTCTCACGGCGCCCACCGTACGAAAATGCTAACGTCTATTTACCCAGAATTCTTGAATTTTCTCGCCCTAAATACCGGGACGGAGAAAAAACGGAACAGTTGCCTCCGTGGAATGAATGTGAATCATTTTTTTCATCATTCAAACTGGAAAGGAGGGCCTTGTGTTTTTTCTTTTTTAAACCGCCTTATTTCTTATCCTTGCAAAATGGTTCCTTGCCAAACGAATCCCGAGGATTGGTATTCCACGTTAGATTTTGCAGTAAAATTTAGAAATGACGGATGGAGGTAGAATTGATTTGACGGAACTATCAGAAACCCTCTTGTTTGTCACAACCGTTTCTGATACTTAGATCAGATGCAAGAAGGAGGGAAAACAAAACGCCTAGCAAATCATAACACGCATCAAAACTTTTCCCATTTAAAGGACCGTTCATTAGTTTCCGCCTTCCATCGGCGGGCCGCATTAATTGCTCCCGGTCGGTGAAAAAGTTAAAATGAACGAGAAGAATGAACAAATAAACAAGCGAGCAAAAAACGCCAACTGATTCGAGTCGGGAAAGTTCATCAGCGTCCACCATTTTCCGTCCCCCGGTGGAGGCTTCACGAGTGCCTCTAATTGCGGGACTCGGTGCTCCGATTACTTTTTACACCACCCTCTGCTCGACATCACCCACCAACACGGCAGGGTCGGAAAGTGTAAAAAATTAACGCCATACGTATCCCGTCCGCACGTAGAACGGGGGTCGGAGTGGACACGACAGCTGTCGGGACGCGCGTGAAACTCCTTCGGTGGCAAAGATAAAAGCGAAGCGCTACAAAATAAAAAGTACACTTTAATTAATGTTCAACTCGGACGCAACGGAAAAGCAACGATAATGGGAAGTAAGCAAGAGCGCCCGGTGAAAGGAAAAATGCTGAACACAATCAACGGACCGCGGGTCGAGTCACGTCAGCCAGCCATGGCTCGGTTGCATCTTGTACTAAGAGACTTTCCATTATTCTTATGCATTCGCTTTGCCATCGCGGGCTTTTCCGTTTTCTTCCATCGACGAAGCAGTCGAAATGAACGGCACAACCGTGTTCCATTAGAGTCTGCAAACAAACACACACACGTACAGACACACAAAGGACCAAGTAAAGGAAGTATACTTGTGGCAGAATTTACATGGAAACTTTCACAAACTAGCTGAACTTTTGACGTTTTTAGGATTCTTCCCGTTAGCCCGTACTTTTTGCTACACTTTTCCAGCCCTTTTCCTTTCCCGTGACTTTCAAAGTTGGACTATTTTTTTTTTCTTTTTCCTAACCAAGTTGAAGTGAAAAAGTGTACCAAATTGAATTGGCTTCCGCTTCTGCCCTGGAACCTTGGGCAGGGGTTCGGCTGCCAGTTGAAGGGCATAAACTATCCTACGCCACCGGTTTCCACCTCTGGGCGGGTGGAAAATTTCCTCCAGAAACCATTTCCTCGAAACGGTAAACTCCAGCGGGTGTCGGGACCCGCTGCACTAAAACTAACGATCCTTGAGACCTACGGCTCAGTGTGGAAAAATGGAAAAGTTTCTTTTTTTACGTTTAAACATCCATGGCCCTCCTTTCCTCTCCCTGCAAGGCCCGAAAGTGCCATCGGAACACCGAAGGCGACAAGTTTCAGTGCGACGTGCGCAGTAAAAACCGTTTACGTTCCAAGAAATATCCTAGCCCGGCCTGAAGGAGAGCATTAAAATGAACAAAAAAAAACAAAAAAAAAGCAGGAGGAAACATTCATCGAGGTCCCAAGACGGGGGAAAGATTTACCGTCCAACTGGAGGGGTCTATTAAACCTTAAAACATTTTCCGCCTCAACTCGAACGAAATTTTCCTCCTTTGGTAACGGTTTTGCCCACGGGACCCGGGGCAGAAAATAAAAGGCACAAGTTTCCCCGCGTGACGACACGTGACACGCAGATCTGTTGCGTTCCGTGCGCCCGGCACTCACGAACAAAACTGGTTATGAACTAGATTAGGAGTTTTTAATCAAATACCACACCACTTACCAATGCTTCCCCAGAGCAATATGGCGGCACCGAGCAGAAGTGGAATTATCCTTAACGTCATGGTGGTGTCGGCTCGGTTGTCTTCGGCCTGTCTGTCGTCATTAAAGCAGGGCCCGGAACTGCTGAGCTGTCGTCTTCTCCGGCCGCTTTCCGTTTTTAGTGTCGTCTTTCGGTCGAACGCAAACTTATCTTTTCTTTGCACACTCAACACTTGCCCCTACGGAACACTACACAGGGCGCACTAATGCACCGCACGGTGGTCGTGTGTGTGCATGCGAGAAAACATAAATAAATTTCATCAACTCTCATCAACTGCTCGAAACGGCGCTGCTTCCGGTTGCTCCGGGATGGAGCGATTCGTTTGTCAAAAATCCTTTCCCCCAGGGAATGACAAGTGGATGATGGCTGGAAACTCGCACGGCTCGAAAAGGAACAATACACTACGTGAAACAATTCCCTTACCCTCACTCAACGCACACAAACTGTTTGCCCACGGACATGGACGCGCGTACACACAGAAACACACACTTGACTCTTTCAATCGTATCCGATAAAGACAAGCACACGCGCGTAATTTTTCTTCCTTTCGGGAAAAGGACTCTTTTCCGGGACTGTCGGTTTTTCTCAGCACTAGGCGGAAGACGAACCTACGGGATATTTAAAGCGCACTAAACGACCACACACGGCACATACACAGACGTGCCTACTTCGATAGAGGCTTTGCAAATACTCTTCCCACACACATAGTTTCGTTCGTCGTGGGTTGCACTTTATTTTGCGCCTGTATTTCGATTCGTTTTAAACTCTGTTAGGAAAAAGAAGAATACGAGAAAAAAGGTAAAAATTGAATCAGGCAGGGTGGAAAATCCTTCAACTGCAAGTTCTAAAATTCATGCACTTCCGGGCGGCATCGGAAACGGCATAGACTGGGATCAAGCCTCACTCCCTTCGCTGGTTGAAGAGAATTTATTTAATTTTCCCATCCCGCCTGGTGCGATCCCGGGAGGATGAAAAGTGCCGGAAGGATAACGCTTTTCCGGCTGTCTCGACAGGAAAATTTTCGTTTGCAATGGCCGGGAGGCAAAGTGAAGGCTTGTACGACTTGATTATAAGTTTAACTCACAAACACTCACACACCCTCTAGGTACAGTCTTTGGTCCGGGAAATAAGGTTGTGGTATTAGGTGCGCAAATAAAAAACGGCCGTTTTTTCATAAGTTTATTTTTACTCGTGGCATTTTTATTTGTGGAAATAGGGTCAATCAAAGTATTGGCCATTATTATTTAACACTTTCTTCCACCTTTCGGGTAATTCGCGGATTCCTTTTCTGAAAAATGATTCGTTTTTCGACGCAATCCAGGTTTCCAACCAATTCTGGATCTCTTCATAGGAGAAGAATTGCTGGTTAGCCAATCCATGTGCCATGGATCGGAACAGATCGAAATCCGATGGTGCCAGATCCGGTGAATACGGCGGGTGCGGTAAAACATCCCATTTGATGGTATTGAGGTAGTTTTTTACAGGTTGCGCAACATGTGGCCGAGCATTGTCATGCAGCAGAATAACTTTGTCGTGGCGTGATGAGTATTCTGATCGTTTTTCACGTCAGTGCTTGGCTTAAACTCATCAATTGCTTCCGGTAGCGTTCAGCAGTGATTGTTTCTTGCGTTTGACAGTGATTTTCCTCCACTAAAGCCGTCAATTCTTCGTCTGCGAACGTTTTGGGCCTTCCTTCACGTTGAGTATCCTCCACGGCGAAATCACCGCTTCGAAAGCGTCGAAACCAATCCCGACACCTTGTTTCGCTTAAAGCAGCATCGCCGTAAACATTCGAAAGCTCTCGATGCGCTTCGGCTGCCGTTTTCTTCGCCCGAAACAAAAAGAGCAACACCTCCCGCATATGGCGCTTTTCCGGCACAAAATCAGACATTTTCAACAACCAGTAACTTTTACCCGCGCGAAATAATCACTAATCTGTTTACACAGTTTGATAATGTCATTCCCGAGCTTGGTTTATGACGTTTGTAAACATCAAAATCGCGCCACTAGTCCACAGTGGTCCCATCGATTTCAAAACGGCCGTTACTTATTTGCGGACCTAATACATCAGTTGGTTAAGGTGCCTTTTATATACTTCCCGAAGCACATCACGAATCGAAATGAGTTTTCTGTCCGATTCTGTAGCAACAATACTTTTCCATTTTTCCTGTGTGAGTGAACAGCAAAGGTTCTGTTTGAAATGTAATAAAAATGTGGCAGAAGCAAAATAAAACCTTCCAACATCAACCCGGTTCACGGTTAACGAGACACCGATGTCAAATTGCAATCACATCCTACTTTGATCTACGTAAACGCACATTTGCTGAAGCCATTCGTTTGTCTTTTTTCGCCCTCTCTTTCTCTCTCTCTCTCTCTTTCGCTCTCTTTCTACAGGCGCACCAGAGGTTTTTCTTTCCGGTACGAATTTTCACACAGCTTCCGGCACAGCCAATTCCACGACCGTCACACTCGCGGGCAGCAAAGGTCAACCATTCCCGCACCGTCCGTGGCCCATTTTCCGACCACCCACTGCCCCCGCTTCCGCCTTGTAAATACCAAACCGAGCTGCCCACCCCCCACAGGGGGCACTCCACACAAGCACTACCCCCGCCCACGTCGGATGTTTGGCGTGTTCTGTTCTATTTGTTCGCTGTTTGGTAGGTGGAAAAACTTTTTCTCCCTTCCGCACACCGGCACGGAAAACGGGGGTGAGAACGGTGGGAGTGAAGCAAACATGCGGTGGGGAAGGATGAATGAACGAACCGTGATACTGCCGGCTTCCGGCTTCGGGAATGATGTCCTTTCGGTTCGCGCACTTCGGCTACGGCCCGGCACACACTACCACACATCCAGCCCTCCAGTAACGAACGAACACTACGGAGTAAAGAAAAGCGCACCTTCACCGGTGGAAATCGTTACGGTCCGAAACCAACTCCACTGGGAAAGAAACGTTGATGGTTTTCGTAACGAGCGAGATGATGCTTTTCATTTCTTTTCCGTGCGTCGAATTTGTCTACCCCTCACTCCTTCGCGGTTCATTGTTTTCTTTTGGAAAGCAACATGAAAAATTAATGCACCACGATCATAGCACCAGACACGCATGGACATTACTTTCCGACAGAAAATATCCAGATGCACTTTTCATCGTGTTTTTCCTCACTAAAAATAATGAAACCTACCAGTAACTGCAGCTAATTTCCAAAAGTTTCTCCCAAAATCACTTCACTGCACGAAAGTCTCAACACAATAATAATGGTAGAAGTTCTGCCTTCGGAATGCTACCGCACGCTGCCAGACGCGTCATCTCGTAACGACTTTCCAACGGGAACTGAACCGACTACTGCGGATGCAGATCGATTCGGCTGCTGTTGCTGGTTTCCACGAGACGGATTCGGATCACGAACCACTGGCGGATACCGTCGCGCAAAACCAAATTCATTTACCGAACTCCTCGGCGGCACGTTCACTTCATGTCAACAAAGCTTCAAATGAACCACCCGGTTCTGTGGAAAACAACAGCTCGGAGGGTAAATTTTCCAAGAGAGTGTCTCCTTTCGTGTCCTTGCTGAGAGAAAATGGCGATTTCCTTTACTACCCCAACCTATGCTTATCTTCAGTAACGCCGCGTAACGGAAGGTACCGTTACGCAGCGAATACACAAACTGTGCTTAGCGTAGACACATGACAACACGAACGTGTAACGTAGTGAACGTTACGATACGCTAGTAACGTAGGTAACGAAACACGTGGGGAATGTTTTGAATAATTTGAATATTTTAAAGAGATGCCAATGCAATCAAACAACATACTACAGAATATCAATCGTTGCACACCTGGTCGAGTGCACGTGGAAGCTTCAACAAGAGAACAGGTTTCACAACCGTTCTGCATTTCATCTCTACTCTGGCAACCCTGCAAGTAGTGCAGCAATGCATTTAGATGTTTTCTGTTGTTGTTTTTCTAACGCTCAGTGCTCCTCTACTCAGTGCATCTCTACTTATCTTGTTACTATCTGGCATGGGAGCAATCCATTACTTTTCATTACCCGTTCCCCCTTCAGTTGTTCGAATCAGGTTTTCGACCAGGCGAGTGAGCTGGAACCGGGAGCTGATGGTTTGATGGCATCAGTTCTACGTGTGCTTTCCTGTGGTACGGACGTGTTTTTTAGACCATCGACGCTGTAATAGAAGAAAAGTGTTCAACGTGTGTGTGTTGTGTTATAGTATAGAAAGGATTTACTAAAACGAAGCTTTTTCAGATAGTACCAAACAGCCTTATAATGTATCGTTTGAATGAAGAATCGGACAAGGTAAGAACTTGGGTGCTCAAAACTGGTTGATGTTTCCTTGGATTGATTGGAATTCAAATTTCCCCAAATAATATCTATATTTTATTCACTTCAAAAGAGACATTTTCTTGAATGCGACTATATAATTTTCCTCGTTTAGTCACTTAATGAACGAATTTACTAAGAGATGAATGTTGTTGTAAAATCTATGAAATAAAATAAAAAGTAAAACATCATCTTCAGATACCTTTTCTTTTTACCGAAAAAGTGCAATGTTAAAGCCAGGAGTGTGTTAGTGCCGAACCAGTCAACACTATGTTTTTTCACAACATAAGAAGGTTTTCCCGGTCAAATGTTTCATAATACTTACAAACCGATGCAAACCAGCTTAGTTGACAGAGTTCTAAGAGTATGAGATAATAGTCGTGTTATAGAAAACTATTTATGTTTGTTATAGAATAAACAAAACCTGTTATTTACCGTTTAGTTATTCAGCCCAGGCCCTAGCTTGGGGGCAAAAACAATCATCTAGCTTACGAGTAAACAAGGAAGAAGGATGCTTCGCCGAAGGTTCCCAAGGATGGAGATACGATATAAACAAAGTGTATTTAAAATGTACCGCAACATTCTCAAAAGCAATTTGTAGATCAAACAAACAAGCATCCGATAGCATGCAACTTCTTACTAACTAGCTTACGATGGATCCACTCTTCCGTAACACACTTTTCAAACAAAATCAGCTTGCTATCAGTGTTCACGCTCAACAGCACGTGCGCCATCTCATCCATTAAATGATCGGTTGCTAAAGGATCGCCAAAGAAATTAATAATTATTGCCTCGCAGTTGCTGCGCTGGAAGAATAAGAACCATTGGCAAAGATGATTTAAAACTGTGCCCATCAAGGGCCAATCTGTCACGTCCCGGGAGTGGTTGCCACCGATGCACTACGACCCCAAAAGTGACGCTTTCGAGCCAATTAGTGTCAGTGACCGCACGCCCATACAGTGCCGTCGATCGTTTCGAGAGAGTAGGGCTACCTTTTTTTCTAGACCGACGTTCTTTGACAGCGTCCAATCTAATGAGAGCTCCGCATTGCAGCTCGATCGAAGCCCCGTGGTGACGATTTGACGTGGCCAAAGGAGGCTGGCTTATCAGCGTCGTCGATTGCCCAGTTTCGATTCGGCCGGGCTCTGACGCCATTACACCGATCATCGAGCCCCTTGTGCGACGGGATCTAATGCACACACCACCAAAGAGCGCCTGATCTCGATCATTCTTCGTGTGTGTCGCGCTATCGGTTTTGTGGCCGACTTGATTTAAATGCTACTCCGGTCAATCCGGACCGTCAGTACACTGCTTGCAAGGCGATCGTTTGAAACGGTACTACAAAGCTGAAATCGCTTCCCAAGAGCGACTAAAGTGTTACTGATTTGTTTCGGTATTCCGTGTTTCAAGCGTTTAGTTTTGTGCGTTAGTTCAATAGAGTGTTCGAGTTACGTAATACAAACGATCAGTCACCTCATAACCCGAGTCGAACGTTTTGTTACTACTTTCTAGTCAACATGTTAGGTCGGCAGGATTCGCAAGGGGTACGTATTTCAAGAGTTTTGTTTTCAGAAAAGCAAGTTGTAGTATTGCGCAATTTTTATTTACAAACGATTTTTTTAGTGCTCAGTGAGAAATGCCAGTGACGTTGTAGTTGTATCGAATGATACTTTTTTGGCGCACAAAGAAAAAAATGTATATCATTTAAAAAATAGTTTCCGAAAAGTGCTATAATCACAGGTGATAAAAGATACTTTCAGACCTAAGTACACGAACCACCAAAAACATTTCAAATACAAACAATTCACTAGAACACTGAATACATAGAAGACTAAATTTTTTATAATAGTTCCCGAAAGGAGCCATTTTTACGTCTGGATACAAATACTTTCAAACCTAAGTAGTTGAACGAGTTAGTAACAACGAGGGTGCTTTGCGTATGATTCTCAAGAAGCAATATTCCTCTTCGTTTCCAAGCGGTCCATCCATTTTCCATAGTGGAATACTAGTTTTTGCCCAACAGTTTTCACTGAAGTTAAAAATAAACCTAAACATTAAACTTTTTTAGATTTTTACTGTTCTAGAAAAGTTTAAAATAATAGACATCACCACTGGAAATGCCATGATCCTAGGATCAGCTGATAGCATTATCAATCCAAGCTCTCTTATCATTTTGTCGTGTTTTGTTTGGCGTCAAACATTTGCCGATAACGGCTGTTTTGTAGCGTTTGATAAGCTTGAGGGCTCGTTTTGGGTTTGTAGTCCTGTCTGTTGGAAAAATACCTTATGGGAAAAACAATGAACCATAAAGAACTGAGCAGTTTAATTAAAAAATATTATTCGATTTCACTGTTTTCAACTAGAACCGGTTTGTTTATTTTCCATTCCTCTCCTCTGCACGAGATGGAGAGATGGTAACAGAACTTTGTCCTTCCCGCATACTGTACATACACCTGCATAAGCATAACGGATCGAAAGACCGGCAGCAGAGCAATTGTTGCAACAAATAATGAGGTGCAATCACCCGTCAATGTCAACGGTTTATGATGAATGTAAACCGGTTTTGCGCTCACGGAAGCTGCCGAACAGCTGTGCTTTGTCCAGTATGAACGACTGCCGATAAGTCCACCCAATGGTCTGGCCTTCACTTGAATGTGGTTTGTGTTTCGATTCTCTTTCGGACAAAAGTACATCGAGATCATCCCGATCAGGTCATTCGTACGATCGGCTCCCCGACGTCATTGCGATCTTCAGGCAATCTTTGGCGAATGTTTCATCATGCCGGTCGGCCAAGCGCGAACGCACCGCTCGGGTAGAATAAAAAGAGGGAAAAAATGAATACATAAATAATGGGAAAAAGACGGAAACCCCATCCATACTACCCGCCAAGCCGAGGCTCGCTTCCGTTTGCCCAAAGGGTGGCGGGAAATCCCTGGTATTTGCGCCGCGATCTAATTCCGCGCTGGGAAGGGGTGTCATATAAAAGCGCCACCAGTTGGACCGTGCCGCGATCAGTTCGAAACCATCCGTTCACTAGCATTGACCACCTTTTCCCGTCCAGTTCCGTGCCGTGGTCGTTCCGTAACGCTCTCTAACGCTTTCACTTCACGTTCGTTTTCATACAACAAACAGCCCACCCTGAAGGAAGGTGGCTCTTACATCATGGAAGGACACGATGGGGCCGAGGCCAAGAACGTGTGCATCATCTTCTCGCCCGAGATGGAGGAGGCGGGTGCTCTGGCGAAGATGCTGAAGATTTTCGAAGAACATCGGGTGAATCTGCTGCACATCGAGTCACGCTCGTCCACCCGTGGTCCGGGGTACGAGTTTATGGTGGAGTGCGATGGTAAGGGAGGTACCCTGGGGGCGGCCATCGAGGCGATTCGTGAGCGGAGTAACTACTTCAACATAATATCTCGGGACTACAAGGACAACGAAGGTAAGTTTGTTGCAAACGAAAACGATGAGAGGGCGTTATTGACATGGACATGAATTACATTCAACAGCTACGGTGCCCTGGTTCCCGCGGCGTATTCGAGATCTCGACCGGTTTGCCAACCAGATCCTCTCCTACGGTGCCGAGCTGGACTCGGACCATCCCGGTTTCACCGATCAAACGTATCGCGAGCGTCGTAAGTACTTCGCCGACATCGCCTTCAACTACAAACACGGCCAACCGTTGCCGCACGTCGACTACACCGAGGAGGAGATCGCTACGTGGCGTGCGGTGTTCCGCAACCTGACCAAACTCTACCCGACGCACGCATGCCGCGAGCATAACCACGTGTTTCCGCTGCTGATCGAGAACTGCGGTTACCGTGAAGACAACATCCCGCAACTGGAGGACGTGTCGAACTTCCTGAAGGACTGCACCGGGTTCACGCTACGGCCGGTCGCCGGTTTGCTGTCGTCGCGCGACTTCCTCGCCGGGTTGGCCTTCCGTGTGTTCCACTCGACGCAGTACATCCGTCACCCGAGCAAGCCACTGTACACGCCGGAGCCGGACGTTTGCCACGAGCTGCTCGGCCATGCGCCTCTCTTTGCTGATCCGTCGTTTGCGCAATTCTCGCAGGAGATCGGGTTGGCATCGCTCGGTGCTCCGGACGAGTTCGTCGAAAAGCTTGCCACGGTAGGTACCTCTAGATCTCCTCTAGATGATTCCCAAAACTAATCCTCCCTTTTTCATCCCCGACGCAGTGCTTCTGGTTCACGGTCGAGTATGGACTCTGCCGTCAGAACGGTGCCCTCAAGGCGTACGGTGCCGGGTTGCTCTCGTCGTTCGGTGAGCTGCAGTACTGCCTCACCGACAAGCCCGAGCTGCGCGAGTTCGATCCGGCCAAGACTTGCGAGCAGAAGTACCCGATCACCGAGTACCAGCCGGTGTACTTCGTGTCGGACAGCTTCGAGGACGCGATCCAGAAGATGATCAACTACGCCAACACGATCCCGCGCCCGTTCGGCGTCCGGTACGATCCGTACACGCAGAGCATCGAAATTCTCGACTCGGTCCCGCAGATCAGCAACCTGATGCGCAACATCCACAACGAGTTCGAGGTGCTGCAGAATGCCTTCAAGAAGCTGTAGGGAGTGAAGCCGAGCCTTGGACAGTACAACTACATCGGAAAGGTGCTTTAGATAGACTTTTAAGGAACAATTGTTAATGTTTTTTTTATTACCTATAACTCTTACTTGTTTTAAGACCGTTTGTAATGTCCAGAGAAATCCGTTAACCTGATGATCACGTGTTTTCGATAGGGACTAAATGTGCAAAATAAAAACACTATCTACAAACAAACATGAGCGTACAAGAAAAAACAACATTCTTATACTCACATTACCCGAGGGATCATCCAATACAATCGCTGCGTCAGTCAAACACCACGGTGGTTATTTTGACGTTCATTATTATTTCAATTCCTCTGTTTTGATAACGATTACAACTGCGCAGCCACTTTCTTCGATCTGTCCCAATTCAGGGTGGCGGCCCGTCCGTTTTTGTTCATCCTCTTCTTTATTTCGATCGTTAAAATTCAGCCATGGTACGTTTCGCCCAATTGCCAGTCCGGTCAAGCGAATCCGAGTGCAAGGTCAACGCCGACTGATTGCGATTGGTTTTACTTTTCGGGTTAACCTATTCGCCATCCGGGTGGCCAAGTAATCTGAGTACACAAACATACCGTTCGATTTACTCTCGTTTGAACAGACCTCCAACTCACTTCATCCTTCGCAAGTCTATTGATAATCGATATCAGGTGAAGTATTCCATGAATCATTTTAATGGCTTTTTATTTTAAAACAAATATATAAGAAATCACAGACCCTAGTCGTGCCTCCTAGGATTTGATAATGCTATCTGCTCTAGTCGAATGAGCACGGAATCGAATCCATTTCAAATGCCACAGTTGATCGAATGTTACGGGTGAACGCTAATCGAATAGCCTAACTTTGAGCGCCGTACGGAGACTCGTTTTTACCGTTCGAATCTCCAACCGTTTAGTTTTATGCGTTGCAGATGATTCCAACTCTTTAAATATCTGCAGTGAGAACTTATTGAATTTATCCTTAGATATTTAAAACCACACCCAAAAAGTACATCATGAGTAAATCTAGAGACGCTTTTTCAGAAATAAATAATCTTCGTACAAGTATTAACAGAAGAGAGAAAAACCAAAAATGTTAATAATTCTTGTGAATCCTACATAAGCGCCCGAAAGGTTGATAATAAGTGAATTTCTTTCTCTATGCTGTTACTAAAAGCGCATATTTTACAGCTTTTCTTTTTGAAGTTATGTGATAGTCTCATTGGGAAAGAAAGAAGAACGTTCAGTGATCGTACAAGCCCCTGAAGAGCTGCTGTGAGGACAAATATGATATCTGTTACCTTAAACATTAAACGAAAACGAAAAAACCTGTGTTACAGAAAAACAAGAACCACAAATCTTAAACAAACATCATAAAAAGAAAGAAAAATGACGAAGAAAGAAAAATGATAATCATAGTAAAGCAATCTGGTAAGATCAAATAAGGTAAAAAAGGATCAAAAATAAAGTCCCTAACGTGAGCTAAAGTTGAAGCAACGTGAACAAGTGCTGAAGAAAAACTGAGAAAAAATCTTTTAAATTAAAGCATCATGAAGCTTAAGCACACAAATTTTAAAATGTTGTTTGCAATACCACAATAAATGAAATGCGACACTTTCAGCATCCTTAGGATCCCTTTGATATTTTTTATTACACTAACTATTTTCTAACCATTCATTTCTTCTCGATACATCTTTCTTGCTGGAATTGTTCCTAAATTTAAAAAATGCTGCCCTTACCAGTAATCGATCGGTCCCTAGTTTTTACAAGTAGAAAATAATTACACAAAGTGCATAGCAAAAATCGCTTCGCTTTCCAGCCTCTTGTTCCAAACAGGACGGCTCTCCTTAGACGTCCAATGGCTGTGTTCACTCTATGCCTACCGTACGTTATAACGGATATATCCGATTATCACCACTTTCTTAACGACTACCTGCTCGGTGGAGCTACGTTTCTTCATCCTGAAACCGTGTTCCCCGTGTTCCTTTTGGTCATTCCTTCTCTTACATTACTTTATTTTTACAATGGCTTATGATTGGGTTTTAAAAGTATAAACACTACCATCTATGGCTATCCTTCAAAATATCCCTCTTTGGTGGGTGAAAAACGTCTACCTTCGCTATGTACATGTGGGTGTTTGGTTGGTTTGGTTCAGAAGTATCCTCCTCTGATATCCCTAGAGGTCGGCATTCTATCCTGTGTGTGGGTGGTTCTTACCGCTAATAAGCTAAGCTCGATTCTAGGCCCGTTTTTTATGTTGGATTGAAATCTGTTATCACTACAGGACTCGAAGATCGAAATTCGCTAACCACATGATCCACATTCCTTACATCTCACTACCTTGAGTTCGGGATCCGGCGTCGGAACTTCCTGCTCCTTGGTGTTGCGATGGGGGTTGTGATGGTTGTGATGTTGGTTGTTGTTGCTGTTGGCTCGGTGGTTGCTGCTGTGCCTGACCCTGCTGTTGTTCCATGCCAGAGGTGAAAAGGATCTGGGCCTGCTCGGGCGCCATCTGGTACTGCAGCAGTCCCATGCTGTTGCTCATGTTGCTGCCAGATGTTTCAGAGCCATCGCCCGGCGTGGCACCCATTTGCATCAGCTGATGCTGTGGCTGATTTAGGGCGGACGAGGCGGGTGTAGTTGATGTGGACGATTGACTGGAGGGATGATGGTGACGGTGCTGCTGCTGCTGTTGATGCTGTTGCAGATGGTGTATAGGAACCGGTGTGAGCTGCATGTACGATATCATATCACCCGACTCGGACAGCTTCCCTTGCCCGGTGTCGGTGAAGTTAAGCTGCTCGGAGTCAGCTGAATGAATGATAGGTTTCTGGTCGGGAGGAACTGGGCATAGTTGCTGATCTTGTTGTTGCTGCTGCCCTTGCGACTGTTGTTGCTGCTGCTGAGCTTGTGTTGGTTGTGCATGAACCACACCGGGGTGACTAGGTGGCTGCTGTGTCTGTCCACCCGACGCCGATGGGTGGTAGTGGTGATGATGATGATGAAACGCTGCCCCTTGCGCCGGCTGATGATGCTGAAGGAACGGGGTGCTGCGCTCCGGTGGTCCATGGCTCGGCCCCGCCCCATTGCTTGGGGCCGCTGGAAACGGTAGCGAGACGATCGACGGCAGCAAGCCGTACCGTGCCATCAGCAATTGCTCCTGCACGCGCCTCAGTTCCTCCTGCTGCTGGATGATCAGGTGCTGCA
This sequence comes from Anopheles sinensis, assembly GCA_000441895.2. Lineage (NCBI taxonomy): Eukaryota > Metazoa > Arthropoda > Insecta > Diptera > Culicidae > Anopheles > Anopheles sinensis. The sequence continues at coordinate 394,142 of KE525327.1, forward strand.
GCTCCTCGTGCTTACGCTGCAGTTGATCCTGCACCTGGTTCTGGCAGGGTGTCAGTACGACTCCGCCGGCGCCCGCCACGGCCGGATGGTGTGCGGCCACGGCCGAGAACGTCCCGTGCGGTGAGGTGGACTGCAGCGGGGAAAGCATACCGGGAGCCGCCTCGGAAAAGCTGGCCACCGGCTGCACCGGAATGGCCGTCAAATACTGCTGCGTTTCGATGAACCCGGTCGCACTGATGATCTGCGTCACCGGCGGGGTGATGATCGTGGCCGACGCTCGTATCGTTGTCGTGGACGGGGTTGCCGCTAGCGTGGCTTGTACTTGCTGCTGCTGTTGCTGCTGCTGCTGTTGATGGTGATGATGATGCTGCTGTTGGGGCTGCTGCGGATGGTGGTGTTGGTGGAGGGAATGTTGCTGTTGCTGTCCTTGCAGCTGAGACCCGTATCCATCGCTTTCGGAAGGATTTTGTACCATCGAAGAATGCGCCGGTTGCTGTGGATGGGGACGTTGCTGCTGTTGTTGTTGATGCTGCTGCTGCTGAAGATGTTGATGATGAAGGTGCTGCTGCTGATGGTGTGCTTGCATCTGTTGGTGCTGCAACTGTGTCTGCTGCAGGTGCAGATGCGTCTGTTGTTGGTGTAGTTGCTGCTGTTGTTGCTGCATCTGGTTTTGCTGTAGCTGTTGATGCTGCTGCTGTTGTTCTTGGAGATGTTGTTGGTGGTGTAGTTGCTGCTGCTGCTGCTGTTGATGTTGATGCAGCTGCTGCTGATTTTGGAGTAGAAAATGAGTGGCTCCTGGTCGTTCCTGCTGGCTACCGTGTGAGGAAACTTTCGATGGGAATGTACCGGTACGCATCCGGGAGCGCTAAAACGAAAAACATCGCTATATACCACCGCAAATGAAGAGAACCACAAGGCGCGGGAGACGAATTTCGCAGTCAATTTGAACAAATTATTTCTCATTTTTCTGAAGCAATATTCATATAAATCCAACAGTATTGAAAAACATATTGTGTTATGTATCAGAAAATAATAATTGGAGATTATTGAATGTAACAAAGGTCAACTAAGTTTTTAATAATAAAAGCTATCACCTGAAACGTGTTGAGCGTATCCCTAAGCTCCAAAAACTAATCAGTAAACTGCACTGCATCCATTAGGGCGGGAAAGTTGGGCCCGCAAAAAAATTGTATTCGACTATGAGAAAAATGTTGTGCATCATACAAAAAAAAACTCAATTCTTATCTGATTTGTTCAGCACATTTTTGCTTGCAAAAAAACGTACGCTGAAACTATTTAACGACGTATGCAATAGCCAGTCGACTTCCTCATCTACTTATATTAGACTTTTTCGATCACATTTTGTATTTTGTTGTAAAATTTACCAGTTTTGCAAATCTCTTCTGGACTTAAGCAGTAAAACAATATGTTTATTATGTATGAAAAATTCGAAAAATAAAATTTTTCGACATCATTACAAAACAACAAATGGCTCAAAAACATTCAAAATATATTCAAAACATCTAAAAGCTGAATTATGTTGATTACGGCAGTAAAAAAGTTTGAATGAAGTAATTTTCAGTAGAATAAAATTAGAAGAGAATTACTACCAGAAGAGATTTACAAAACTGGTAAATTTTACAACAAAATACAAAATGTGATTATTTATTGATCCAAAATACAACAAACAAACAGTTATGAGTTCTAAAAGAACAATTTAAACGATATTTAGTGTCAAAATGAAATAGTTACACATTGGAATAATTCATGTTATTTTTATGTTACTTTGCGGTTTTAAAAATTGATAGTCCAAGGGGTTTAATAGTTACCACTTTCAAAACATCAAATCATTCTTAAAGATTTCTGGCCCGTGGTTTCGGGGACTTTTCCATCATCTGGCCCCATCCAGGAAATGTGTGCCGACCCCTGCATTAGGGTATCGTTAAACGGCGCTAACAAATCGACAGCTTCGATCGGGTATCGAAGGAAATTCGGTTTGTTTAGGTGTATCATACGTAAACTGCATCTATAAAAATCAAATCGAACCGGGCGACAACCTGATAATTTAGGGTGAAGTTCTAAAATACTCTTTTGGAGTTTATCGAATCGAAATCGAAATTATTAAAATTATTAAATTTTATGAGAAATAATTTGTTTAAATGTACTGAAAAATCGAAAGCTCCCTGCATAATGGCGGACTAAAAACTCACAGAATGCTGTGTGACAAGCGACTGCCGGCTGGTGTGAGATTCCGTGGAGATGGAAGTGGCCGAATCCGACCCCGGCCCGTGGTAGGTGTTGTACCGATTGCGTCCCCGGTTGGACAGACCGGTCGGTGAGACGCACGGTGTCGCTGCGATCCGGGACGTACGGGAACTCTTCGAACTCCACGGTGAAGTCGCGAGCAGACTCTGCGAGGACGACTGCTGCAGCTTCCGTTCCGTCCCGTGCACACTGATACTGTCCGCGTCCTCGGAAAACTTACTGTCACCCGCCGTCTGGTTGCGCATCTGCTTCATCACGTCCGCGTAACTCACCACCCGGTGCGTACACACGACGAACTCCGGCTTCGAGTTCCACTGGTGGTAGGTTATGTAGAAGCGCGTCTGCAGCCAGATCCACTGCTGGCCTTTGGTAAGAAATCGATAGTAGCAGGACGTTCCCTCACCTTTCTGCATCACTGCGCAGAACGAGTATAACAACATCAACAACAACAACAACACCACAGGAACAAGGAAGGAAAAAAGGATACGCGTTAGTGTCGAGGTGGTCGGGGCGCCCGAGCGCGTGTGAGTTTGCCGCCGCGTGAGAGCTTACATGCTTCATGACAAGCCACCACCTTTTCCAGATCGTCAAAATGATAATAGTCATACCCGGAAGTTCCCAGCACTTCAAACGGGAGGTAGCCGATGATGGGTGGCGCGCGGTGGTCGAGGAACAGGAACTTCCACTCGAGGCTGTGCCGGGAGGTGAACTCACTTTTCGCGTTGTCCACGATAGACATTTCGCGGATCAGCTGGGGCGTCTGTAGACGCCCGGTGCCGACGAACACGAGCCGCGAGTCGGCGTCACTCGTGTAGCCGCTAAAGCGGGATGTCGTCATGAGCGATTCCGTGTCGACGTCGCTTCCTAAAACAAACCAGAAGGCCAGACAGAATTAGAGGAAATTCTTGATCCTCCTCCTCCTTGCGGTAACTCACGGAAGTAGCCTGTGAACTGGACGTTTTCGTACGATACATCCGTCCGATAGTCGACCGTCCCTCGCTTGATGTAGCAAGAGAACGTGACCTGGTTCTCCCTACTGATGCCCGTCTGCAGAGGGTCCACCACCGTCGTAGGGTTCAGAAGAATGTTGTACAGGTCGTTCTGGTCGTCCTCGTACACCATATCGTAGACGGTCATGTTTAGCAGGTCACTCTAAAAGAAGAATAGCGAGTCAAAACAATCTTACAGACATGTTCGGACATTCTGGGGAACTAATGTACCGTACCGGTAGGTGCCCGAGCAGCGAGGTAATACTTTCAGACGCGTAGAATACTCTCCCAGTCGACGAGAATACGATGATGAACCCGTCCAGTGCCTCCAGGATGAGATGGGTAAACTCCTCGTTGGACAGAAACGACGGCTTCCAGTCGGTTTGGATCTCGTGAACACGCGATCGAACCGCGATCTCGTTATGGCTCTTCAGGAAAGCGATCGTCGACTTCAGCACGGTTGATTTGTCCATCTTTCGACTGTTGGACGACACCATCGAGCTGAGCTCGTTGACCAGCAAGTTGAACTGGTCACGGCGCTTCTTCTCGCTAAGATTGCGGGATTTTCTACAACAAAACAAAACCAAATAAAGGCCTTTTACAACCTATCCATTATGTTACCACCAGGAGCTATTCTTCATCCTTACCTTTTCGTGTCATCTTTGTCGTCCGGGTCCTCATCCATGGCGGAGTAATCATCCGTATGGTGATGATGGTGGTGATGGTGATGGTGGTGGTGATCGATATCGATCGAACCACCGAAGCTTTCCTCCTCGTCGTCGTCGTACATGCTGCCCCGTTTTGCAGGATTGTGCTTTAGTTCCTCAATCGTTCCGCCGTTTTCTACAACCGATGCCACGAACAACAAGTTTTGTCACACACAAACACCCAACGACCGTAATCAGCAGGGCAAATCCTTCAGTATAGTCCTCTTATAAGTAGATTAAAGGGTACGGTAGATGTCTATATAGTATTTCCTCGATGGATCACGCATTTAGGTTATGTTGGAGAAAAGATAGCACGGAAGGTAACTTTCCAGCTGCTGTCTCCGAAGGCCACCGAACCAAAGGGCCATACTTTGCACCGATATCCTTAAGACCAACTCGATTTTGGTAAGCTGAAAAAGACAGATAAAAATGTCACGATTAACAGAAGAAATAGTACGAATTTATATTGAGTTATCATATTAAGAAAATATGGAGTGCTATCAGTGATTAGCACTAACAAAGTGTAGTTTATTACAACCATATGTTACGGTCTTCCCTTAATACTAAACTTTAAAAGTTTTATTAAAATCAAAAAAAATCCTTAACCTTATGACACACAACTGCTAAAACCAAGTTGCAGTTCCAAATTTGTTTCGAAACGTCGAAATTATACTGACATCGAAGACAACACATTATTTTTCTGAGGTTTTGATAAACAGGAAGATAATTATGATATGTGAGTATGCTGTTTAAGCACTGCTTGAAATATTTAAATACTTCACCGAGGACATCCATCTTAAGTAACTAAACATATCTGGATCTAATGATAATGGTTGGGAAAGGCATTAGCTCTCATTCTCATTGCTGGAATTATAAAAATCCATGACTATTTTCTGAAAATGTAGAGATCATTTCATCCTAACCGAATAATAACCAATCCTCATTCGTTGAATCATAAGACTCTTACAGAGATACACAACACAAACGACCGAAATTGTGTCTAATTGGATATATTTGACTTACTATTTTTTCGAATGCACTTGATGTTATTCCAAATTTTGATGAGGAATAAACTTCATCATTATAGATTGCACCAATCCCAGATGTATAAAAACACTGCAAACCTCTAGAGTCCACATTGTGGCGATGGAATGACGACCCGGCGTTCCTTTTCCACTCGACGTGATATCGATTGAACCAAACATGAGGACCATCAACTGCACAATCCACAAGCGCAACATACAGAAATAGAAAATAAAGGGACAACCACACGTCACCAGCAAAAAGCATACAAACAAAATGACTGCAGGCCAGTACTAGTAATCGCAGACCAGAGGGTCGGAAGTGGTATGTTTGCTGTAGCAAAACAAATAAAAAAACTTGAACCGTACTAAACTCGGGGGAGATTTTTTACTACGAGGGGAGTGGAGTGTAAAGGGGAAGGAGAGTGTTGTTCTACGATCGCGAGTAGTAAAGCGTACATACACCGAGAGGCGCGCGTAAACAAGCCGCCACTTTAAACTTCAACTGCAACTCACAACAAACGCAGTGTCGGACGGAAAAATTGCTCAAAGAAAAAAGAAACTGTAGCTTACAATAATGGTCAACAGTTGCAACTGATAAACACCGTACCAGGAACCGTCATCCGATGACGCGAGGCCTGCTTCCGAACCTCCCTCGTCCCTTCAAACGCGCGGACAATCCCGTGTGCACGTGTGGGTGCGCGAGTGCATCGCAGTTGCATGGTGCATCGCGATGCAGTTGCGTTATGCAACCGGCAATGATCGCGCGCGACGGAGCACTTCAACGAGCCGGCCATCTTTGTGTGTTTGTGAAAACGGCACGGGGTTTCGTAATGCTCATCCCGCGCCGTTGGTCGCGTGTGCGTGCTGCCCGGCGAGGAAAGTGTGGGCCGTTTCGTAACTGCACCACCACGCAGTTAGCGGGTAAACGGTTGGAAAACACGCCTCGCCAAGATGATAACGCTCCCACCTTTTCCGTTCCGCCATTGATCATAATTTGATTTTGTTTGCACAGCGCGAACGAAACGCACGACGGGGACGTTTCGAGTGTGTGGAATCGGGGCAGGGTATTTCCTACGTGAACCCATACCGCAATGGAGCCCTTGGCCCTTGTTCTTGTTTTCCCTCGCACGGGAACGATATTCGGTGCGTAATTACTTCCGAGAGGTATTTGCACTCGTCAATCATCGCTCGGGTTTTGCGAGTGAAAGCATACAATAT
>KE525327.1:404200-451002 GCA_000441895.2 Anopheles sinensis
TATTATTATTATTTTTTATTATTTTTATAACACAAAAACAAGATTTTTTCTTCCATCAAAATTTTCTCTAACAAGAAATCAATGAACTGTCTGTCTTGGTAGTGATAGATAGACCGAAGGAAAATCATCGAAACAAAGGTGAGCGAGAAAGAGCTTGAAAAATGAAACCTAGTTCGGTGGAAAACGGCACAAACAATACGTAAGCCAAGCATTGCCAGATGAAGAGGGGAATACTATGTTTTTCTTTTAAAAAACCTACAACAAACTCCAGGCAATGGGAAACCAGTGACAATGTTGTAGCGTTTCCAGCTCTCCTTGCCGGGGTTTTCCACGATATTAGGTGGTTTCCCTGGAAGGTTGCCATTTGTGCAATCGAAGAGAAAAACCTGCCACGGAAACCACCGAACACTTGTTAACTTAATTAAAGTACAACACAACCGAAACGAATGCTTTTCGCGTGTGTATCTGCAGCTGAAATCCAGTACTTGGTATGTGCGTTTCTTCTCTTTTTGCTTTGTGTTGAACGAAGGCTAAGTTATTCAAATAAAAAACACATTGGACATAACTTCAAGTACATTTTTTGAATGAAGAACCTCAAAAATTTCAACAATTGTGCCATATAAGCTTTAAAAAAGATTCAATTTCAGACATAAACTGATTTAAGATCTAACATACGGTAGCAAACCGCGCATTTTTCCACTTCAGATTTCTGTTACACTTATCAGGAAACACATGTTTTCCATACAACTTTCACCCGACATTTTCTCTTAAACACCGATGTAGCTTTTCTTTTGAATTATTTTCTCTTTTGTGTGGAATTTGACTAAAAACTTATGTCAATTTTTCCGTACATCCTCCGCACGATCGGCTGGAAAAAGTGGAAGAGGTGCGCACGATGTTTGGCCTCGAGTGTGACATTACTCACGCCATCATGGAATCTAATTTGCTGACCGATTAAAACCCATCGAGGCAAGCCGGCACCACTACCCACACAAGCGAACGGCCCTTTTTTGCGTAACCACTTAGGCCACTACGCACTAAACAACCAACACACAGGAAGCACAGGTCCCGGTTCGATCCCGGCGCCATTTTTGGCTCGTCGTGAAGCTTGGAGACTTTTGTGGTCGGAAAAACACACCGGCGATGGCGTGGAAAAGTATAATCCCCACTGGAGGACACCGCACCGGAACGTTGGAAGGACGATGTGGAACTCACACACATACACGGATGGACCCTGACAACTGTTCAGCTGAATTTCCACTTGCAAAAGCTAAATCGAAACTGTTGTTTTTCCGAATAATCCAACGTACGTGCCAACGCATCAACGACCGACTGCGACGCTATTTCCACGCAGACTGCAAACCGACCGGCTCCGACGTTACAACTGAACGTTGCCACATCCGACATCTGTTGCATTTTCCCGCTGGATGCACACACGCACACGCCACGCCACGCGCACACACCTGTCGTCTTCCGCAAGGACGAGTCCCAAGGGAGGGCGGGATAAAATCTGATCCCTATGGAAACGCGAGCTCAACAGGTACAGCACACAGACACACACACAAACACATACTCTATCGAACGAAGGCAGCTGCGCTTCGGGGACGGTATTACGCAAACACACAGTTTTCCACCGTTTTCCACCCCGGGTCACCCAGGGTCCTCAAAGTCCAAAGCGGGGACCGTTAATCCAGATCCATCTCTCACTCTCTCTCTCTCTGTGTCTCCCACTCACTCATTAGGTGCGCATTGCGGCGCATCCTAGCAATGAAAGGAAGGGTAGGGAAAACCAAGGGCTGATACCGCCTGGGGCTCGGGATTGCAACGGGAAAACTCACCCGAAATGGGGATAACTGAGGGACGAGTTTTCCTTCACCAGGGAACGTGGGCAGGGGAGTGCGTTACCCAACAGACATACTGTCTCTCTTTCTTTCCTTTCGTTTCTCTCTCACTCTCTCTCTTTCCCGTTTTCCCTACTTTTCCCCCTCTCTGTCGATCGATGATGTAACAGCGGCCACTTTGATCGCCTGCAAACGAACCTCGGCAGGTTTGCGAACAAAACCAGAGAAAGAAAAAAGGTCGGAAAAAGTTGCCAACCAGTTTGTCGAGTTTCGTCCTTTCTGGCGTGAGCAAAGCGGGGCCTTGTGCAGACACTTGTGCGGATTCCTTTCCCTGCTATGACGACCAAACGGTGCCGGTACGGTCGAGCATTTTTATTTCGACGATTTATTGTGCTAAATTGAAAAGGTCGACCGAAAATGGTGAAAACCCTGACATAAATAGCTGGCTTGGGTTTCAGCATTGTTAAACGTTTTGAGTCAAGCATTCAATGCATGAGAAAACTTGCTATAACTGTACTTATAGCAAAATCGAAAACAAATCATTTTACGTAGTAAAATATAGCAGCATAATAAGAGCACGTTGCCAGTGGGAATCTACACAATTTGTCTGCCCTGTCAGGAAACAGCGTTTAATCAGTAACACTCTGAGTTGAGGGTATTACTGATTAATTTATTCTTGCCGTAACATAATTGATTTCATACATTAAAACATACAACAATTTAAAAGTTTGATACTCTTAGCTTAGCTTTTAGGTGATTTTTTAAAGTTTGTTAATGTTGTTTGTGATCTTCCGCTAAGTTCTTATTCCTGTTTCCCAAACTATTCTTAATTATTATTAATATTAATACAGACTGCAGCGTGGTCAGTCTATCAATTAACATTTCGTAAAAATAAAATATGTTATTAATTCTATAAATTGAATTTACACCCACTCTTTTAACACTCCTATGCTTTCAATTTACTTCAGCAACATATGCGTTGCTTCAAAAAATCATATTGTATTTTAATTAATCAATTTCGGTTCTCTAATGTATTTCCAGGATATAAACATTTTGCCCTAATAGCACTCTTTTGACGATCAGATAAAACTAAGTTTCAGTAAGGCGTCAACACGTAAACCATCATTACTGGTTTGCAAGGACCTGTGTGAGTAGCGATTTTACTTGCTACGAGTAGAAGTATTCACCGATTTAAGTAAATTAGGCGCAAATTCCTAGACAACAACTTAAGAAATTGGTGAAGGTGAAGAAGAAGAAGAATGACCTGGGAAATCAAGGAAGTGAAGAGAAGTGAGAGTAGCATTTGTAAAAAAACTGGATTACAACCATATGGAAAAGTATTATACTAATTATATTTTCATAAAAAGAAAAAAGCGGGTGAAGAAAAACTCCATTTGTTACGAACATTTTCCATATTGTCAAATTATAAAGGGAATGATTTGGGCAAAATGATGGGATGACAATATTAAAATCCGTAAGAACAACAAAGATAAGCAGCATTAAATTATGGTTATAATCATTGATTAGTAATTTGTTTTCCAGAGAGATATTATTTTTTATTTAAAAGTCTCAGTTGTGGAAAGCAAATTGACTGTTGTTTTCCGGCATTAAGCGCATCACTTTTCTTAAATAACACAGACATTTCCTCAAAACTATGGAAATATTTGGCGAGGAATTTAAATTCCTCCCTAAGCCTTTTATTTCCACCCCCAAAATGAAACGTGACGAGCGTTTCAAATTTCCGTTAAAAAATAATAGTGTTTCACGAAATAGTTGTGCACGAAATTCTACATCGTGTGTAACTGCATCCATTCGAATCTTGATCGCACAAAACAGGGAAAACAATCGCGCCGATCGTAGTTAGCAGCAATCAAGCTTCTCGCGTGCTGGCATGCCGTTTGGTAGGAGGAAGATTCGGCATTCTAACACGATTACAGGGAGAGGGCCACGCAAAACCCACCCCTGAGGAAGGAAAATTACCCATCAATTACGCCCGTAAATGCCGTAAACTGGCGCTAGATGCATCGCGAACGTTCACTGTGTTGGTGCATCTGCTTTAACGTTTCGCGATAAGCTGCAGTCCGGAGCATATTCTTTCGCGCTTGGAGCCATTTTTACGCTATCGACGATGATCTCGCACGGACACTTGCGAAGCACCCACAAGTGGCGGTCGCTAGCACAAACAGGCGCCAACCGCAGGAAAACGAGCTTACATCATCCCAAAAATGGGAACCACGACTTGAAACATGGGGTACACTCTCTTCAGAAGATCATCTACGACAAGACGAATATTTCTCTTCGGACGCTGGTTGACATTCAAAAAACCGCAAACACTGCACAGAAGTAAACACCAGACAAACCTAGTCTCACACGCTGCACACGGAACTGCTGACACCAGTGCTAACAACTACACACACACAAACACATAAATCGAGCCATGTAAATGCATCGTTGCAACTTCGAATGCACTTTAGCTTGGTGGTTTCAAACGTTGGAAACGAATAAGTGGGTGACGGGAGAACTTCCACGCATCGGGTTGCTGTTCACTTCCATTCATGCCTTCACACTGCACCCCCTCACGTACACACTTAATGATGCACCCCACCCTCGGGGATGGTGAAATGCAACACCCCTTTCCTACCCGCAAACCGCACGACAATCAAGAGCGATAGCGGGTGAGGGGTGGAAAACTAATGGCAGGTTTTTTCTTCACGATTTTTTTTTCTGCTGCTCTCTTCCCACTATCTCTCGAGCCACAAACCTAGGGAATATGCACAACCGACACACTATTGATGGATTCCGATGTAAGCAAAAAAAAATCATAATACACACAAGTGCAACACATCCCCGTCACAAGAAGACAAGGTCACACGGTGCATACGACACAGAAAAAGGGAAGAGTGGAAGGAAGGAAGGAAGGCGGGATGGGAAGCGGAGGTTGGAGCGTGTAAAACTTGCGTGACACGTGTGTGACGAACAAAGCCCGCCCGCAATCCGCGACCGATCGTGCACAGGTGGACGTAGTAGTAGTAGTAGTAGTAGTAATAATATCAGTAGTGGTTGTAGTGGCACTATCACTTCACAAAGTATTACCTTTTATTATCGTGTTTAAACTTTTGCAACCACGACGATTTCAAATCTTGTTACGTGAAAAAGGGGACACTGGAACCGTACGAATCACTTTCAAATCGGTTAACGTTATTTTTCAAACCGTCAAGCAGCCAAGTTTACAAAACCCGCCGCACACAAATGCTTTGGAAAAGTAGCACACGATTAAAAGAAGTAATAACGGTGGACAGAGGTACTGACTGCGAGCGGAAACGGTGGAGATGGGGCAAAGAAATCCACGGGAGCTGATTAGGAAAATGGCACGGATCGTACACGCGCGTCCGCTTGCCTTCCACACGCGCCAACGTTCACCGATGCACTGAGCGGCGTTCATCGACTGGAGCGCCTTGGAAGTCGCGCGAATCGCGCTGCCTCAGTCATTCGGTGCTCCATGCATCATTCTAAGCAATCATCTTGGCCCGAGTGAACGTTGCTCAGCATCAACCGCACCACAATGGGCCATAGGCGGGATAAAAAGAAAACAAACCAAGGCAAACCGTAGCGATCGCCTCTTCCAAAATTCGTTACTTTTTGTATAAGTATTCCAAATTAAAGAGCCTCGACACATTTAACATTCATAAAACAGGTGCTTTCTTTGAAAATAGTCTTCCCTAAATACATCCAAATAATGTTTTTGACGACCAAATTCAAATGGATCGATGCTCTAAAAATAAATCCTAAAGTTTATTGAATATGTACTCTCGCGTATTACGAGCTGACGAGATCACATTTCAAGCAAAAGATATTCTTCACTCTTCACAACAAATGCAAACACAGTGTATGGTGTATTTGTAAAACTCATTGATTATTTGGCACCTACTGGGCGGCTCCATCAAGGCGTTTGTGGCTGTTTTATGAAAACCAAACCAATTTATCCATTTTTAATGCCATTTTAAATGAGTTATTTTACATTTTAAATATGATTTTCGTTCATTCATTTGCTGCTCGGTGGACAAGAAAAAAATGTATTATTTCTGTGAATATATATTTATCGCTAATTCGATTTTATTTCCACAAAATAATAATGATGATCCTTCAGTCATCATGAAATACACCTTGACTGTTAGGAGGTTTTCAAATACCTGAATACGGTGAAGATAGAAATCAGCTTCATCGATTAAAAAAGCAGGTAGATCTATATCTAAAAAGCGTTTACACACCTGAACATCCTTGAAACTCGACATATTTAAAACTTAATTTTGTTTAAAGTGAGCAATATTTGGGGATATTAACTTTTATCCCCATGTTTGTACTTAGTGTTGATTCTTCAACCGATGTTCATCCGTCTAAATGAAGACTTCGCATGCATTTAAGTTCCGCGCACGCGCTTTGTGGATTTTCGTTTTTAAGGATTCCTGTTATTCGATCGTAAAGATCCTGCTGACGTTGAATTCTACATCTCAGTACTCAATAGAAGGCATATTCGTAGAAGGATTCGGAAAAGATCATCTACTTATTGATCCTAGGGAACGAAAACTCGAAAGAACATATTTGTATCTTGCTTGACAGAATTGAAATGGTATTTGGATACGTCACGGCTATTTCTTCTTTTCTAAAACTTGATTGAAATTATAATCCATAATTTAAAATACCACCTGTGACATGAGACGTGTCTTTGAAATTAGAAATCATCGAAACATAAGATTGTTTTTGCTCTTCATCTTTCCATCAAAGAAAAATTAGAGAGACAAATTGTAAATGAACAAATTTGTTGATACAAAGGTTTTAATTTATTCATTGTTGTTATTGAAGAAAACAAACGGTTATAATTAACAAGAAACTTTCATGACATGAAGTGGGGAAGCTGATATAATTTGACAAGCTGCAAGACGCAAGACTCGACGCAAGATTAAAAAATTAGTTTAATAAATTAACATATCAAGGGATGGTAAGAAACGAAGCTGCTTACATTGAACATACAAATAAGTGTTAAAACTGTCTTTAGGAAAAAGAATTTATTCCTCATACTTTGTAATGTGTATCGTTTTTTGACCTATAGTTATTAACAGGTAACAAATGATGGCGAACACAACAACTTGAGCCATGAAGGCCAAAAAACAATAAATCAGTAAGAAATAACGGTAACGGTAACGATTGACAAGTAAAATGTGTAAAAAGCTTATGACATTGAAAGACTAATTTTACTTAATATTTCTATATCCTTTCTATAACTTCTATATTAAAATTCGTTCATGAAATTTGAGAAACATTTGTTAGGAAATGAAAAATATAAAAAAAAACTTTCATAATTTATTCTTAATTTAAAACACTTGAATTTATAACATCACTGATTTTCAAAATTATAAAACTTGATTGCGCTTACTTGCGAATTTGAGCTTTTAGTAAGGTGAAATAGAAGCACCCCCATGTTTTTTATTCCACTTTTTCTTCATTTTCATTTTCTTTTTTATTCCACTTCTATACTAATGCATTCATACCATCTGTAGAAGCGTTGATGCTACTTACATATTATACGTTACAAATCCATCCAATCCAATCAGGAATTTCCCCATATAAATTAACTGCACGGATTTTCTTTCAACTCAAAAATTCATATACATAATATACGATACCTGAAGATAACTATAAACCGCCAAATTGAACGTTGTAAACACTAACACGACCTTCGCATATCCGAGAAAACCCTTCTTATGCAATTAATCTAGCCTACCGAGAACCCAACGTCACTCAACGGCACCTGAAACGGTATTTTCTTCCCTCTCAGTTTGAATTTAACTGAACCGTGCTAACTGCGGAAATCTTTATATAATCGCTACAGCTTCACGGTTATTTGTCACAACAAAAACCCATTCGTCCTATCTGTGTGAAGATATGGGCTAGACGTAAATAAAACAAAACGATTTGTTTAGCGTAGCCAAGAATTGTTTATCATGCACCGCTCAATTTATTCATCACATCACTATTTTTGATGCCTTCCCATCTGTGTCGCATTTCTGTCTATCCTAGATGTCCAAAACGGCTCATCTTGGACCGTTGCAAAGCGGAGAAGAGGAACAATAAGGATCGTCTCATGTTGCCGAACCAAAATGTGAGCGCACATCAAAACAGCTTCTACTACGCACCATGGCAACGCTAGAACAGTCTCGCCATCTCGCCATTTCTAGAATAAACGTCCGGGCTCGCTTAGTGTGTACCGTTTGTGTCTCGGGAAGCTTCTCGAGTCGCGTTGGGCGGGTCCTTACGAGAGGTGCCGAAGAAAACATGCATGATGCAGCATTACGTACCCCTAGGAGGTACCCGAAGTAAGTACCAGAAGTATTTCGGATGGATCTTCCAGTTTATTCGAGCTTCGATATGCTTCCAACTGTACGTAAACGGCGCTGAGGTGATGGCTCATCTTTGATGGATGAGAATGGTAATGGCTTACGGTGTTCAACTTGTTATTCAGCCACACGAGAGGAATCATCTGGAAGACACCAACCTGGAGCCAAACTTCTCGTAGCATTAGAGGTAAACGCGATGGAACCGCTTTTGTTTAAGAAAAACAAAACTGCATTCGATACATACACATGGCCTCGTAAAACGGCCTAATGGAATCCACCCATCGAATAACAATCGGTGGACAGTTCTGGACACTCGGTTAACATTTGTTTATGGAAGGAATAGAAGGAGCCGAACGTTAAATTAATCAAGGAGACACATTGGGCGAGTAGCGTCCCAAGAATTTGACACGTAAATTATTCAGACACACGAGACAAGGAATATAAAAGCCATACACAGTACTACGTCGGCGGGTTTTCTCTAAGGCCAAAGTAAATAGCACCCGCTCGCGGCGGATCCCGATGTAAAATGGCGCGAAAATAGGTCGCAAAGAGGAGTCTAGACCTGCAGCGCATTGTAGACAAGCCTAACGTCACGTTCCGGGAGACAACACTTGCTGGTAAGCGTCACTGCTCGTGGCATCTCTGGACCATTGGGATAGAAATAGTTGTTTTCTTACTATCAACACAATTTGCGTCCGCTAGTTTTACGGATATTGCAAATGGTTTCGTTTTGTTTACCAAACGAACGAGCCGTCTGACTTCTAGGTACCGTTGAGCGGAGACAATCCGACCCGTTTGTGTTGTGTTGTTCCGTACGGCAGTGATTAGGTTGCATAACACCACCTCGACCACGTTGGTGTCGATGATGATGATGGCTATGATGACTGTTCTAAACCGCTTGGCTAAGTACTACAACATGCAGCTCGATGCAATTGTTCGACATTTGTGCACACAGACGCACCACGGGAGCCCGCTGCAGCCTTAGGCGATAGTGAACGGTTTGCTTCCAGTTCTAGAGAATAACCCAGACCTGCTACAATAATGATGACTTAGAGATTCCAGCGACTTGACTAATTCATACCGTCGAACGTGTCTCATCTGACCTCATCGTGGATTACCGTACCGATGAAGCAGAATATTTACCATCTTTTCCTGCAGTGATGTATCGACGGAGTAGGTCGAACGCCATCTCTTTAAATGTATGCAACTTCACCCTCTTACCATCTCTTTTATTGATACATCGAATGACTAATCTGTTTTATTACTTTGGGAAAGCGTACTCAATACACTTTTGCGGTTATTGGGATCACCAGATATTCGTTAAAATAAATGAGTTTTCATTTGATGTTCTCATCTTGAAACAATGTTTTTGAGTAGATTTTCCGTTTATGTGAAACCAATTTTCATTTAAATTTCACTTCAATCAAAACTTCTTTCAACCAAACTTCTATCAAACTCAAAATAAAAAAAATACTGTCGCTCAATAGTCCTTTAAGCTTCACTTTTCTTTTGCGACTGACTTTTTTAAATTAATTCGCATAAATTTCGAAAAATGTTGCAAATCATAAAATTTACTGTTTTTTTTTAATTTCTTTTAAGAATATATGCTACACTCCAGCCTTATTATCTATTACAATACACTATATAAAAAAATGTGATTTCTTTCATAATTTTGGAACTGTACTCGAATGGTTTGAGACGGCTTTAATTTCGGATTTTTTTATATTTTTCATGCCTTTCGGATGTCGGTTACATGTTCAGTTATTTGAAACTTTATAACTTCCGAGAAAAAGATAAATGAATTGACAAGTGTTAACTAGAAAGCTGTTGATTTTTTAAACTAATGTTTAACTTTTCACGAAGCACCACAGATTGACCGAGGGGTCCTTGTTGTGTAAGCAAATGGTTGAAATGATTCAATAAAAGCGTAGAACTTCACGCTCGAAGAAAGTCAAACGTGTTATGGAAAAGTTTAACAAAACATTTAATCAAGATCGAAGTTTTTTTCTGTTGTCATTTTTATTCATATTATCACTTTATTTTGTTCCTTCTTATCCGCAATAGATTACCATTTGTTTGTTTCACATCAGTGATTTCTTTCGCCCTACTTGTGTCCGTGTGTGACGGTTAAATTGTTTCTCGTTCTTTTCGTGTTCCATATCCGATACGCCATAAAAGATTTTTGTGTTGTAAAATATTTCCAACCTTCCTTTTGTCGCTTCGTTTGCGTTCATCGATAAGGGGAGTAGAAATATGTAGATGCCAAACATTGCAAACATCTTATACATCATGGCTAACATTGAAGACACCTGTGTTGGAAAAGGTTTTTTTTCGTGTATGTGATTCTTTTTTGTTGTATTTCTTCAATCGATTTCTCATTCATGATCCCATGAACAACGGCACACAATTGAATTATCGCCCCATGGTTTTAGTTTGAGAGGAGGCCACAAAAGCGCAAAGATGACAATTGTTCCTTTCAACATTGAAAAACGAAATTCACATTTAATACATTTTTCATCATTTGTTCCAAATTTGTTTTTCATTGTATTTCCTCGCCTTTACGATT
This sequence comes from Anopheles sinensis, assembly GCA_000441895.2. NCBI lineage: Eukaryota > Metazoa > Arthropoda > Insecta > Diptera > Culicidae > Anopheles > Anopheles sinensis. Next base: position 415,000 of record KE525327.1, read on the forward strand.
CCAGATTTCGTCTCACGCCACTTTTTTATTATTTCAGGTTTATTTTGTAAACTGTCTCCATCCTTTCGAAGGACCACACGAAAGAGTTATTGTTTTAATTGTAGTTGTTTGCTCGTTTTGTTTCCTTTGTTTTTTTTTCTTCTAGTCTGCTGGGTTTATTTATTTGCAAGTGTTTTGTTTGCAGTGTACGTGCGCCCTGTGCACCGTCGTTCCGCCCCCTTACGGAGCATTTTGTTTGTTTGATAAAGATAAAAAGAGTTTTAATAGATTTATTCCCGTTTGTTGCGCACTATTAAGAATCGTGTAAATTCATCGCCATTTATGGTTTGTGTTTTACTTCTTCGCAAGCGCGCACACACACACACACACTCACACCTATAGTTTGGGAAAGTTTTTATGTAGTTGGTTTTGCTAAGTGGTACTTTATGAAAAGTCTTTTTCTTCGCCTTGTTACATCCTTTTTCGCCAGAACTCCGCGTTGTATATCGTGCGCTATCGCTAACGGTTAGCTACATGCGGGTAAGATGAAGGACAATCGATTTTTCAATTCTTCTGCAACATTCTCCCCACATTTTCTGCCGTCACAAAGATTGTGTTTTCATCGACTAAAATGAACGCGCTCTCGCACACAAAATCATGCCCACCTGTGATAAGGCCTTCCAATGGTCTACTGAAAGGAAGCGCGGAGATAACGTAAAAAAAGGACTGCTATAAGAAAACAGTTCAGTCGAACGCGCAGCATCGTACCCGGCCAGGTGACAAAATAAAACACTTCCGTAACGAAAAATAAAAACATCCGCACTTTATTCGCCACCAGCACTAAGACACGAAAAACGAGGCGAAACTATAATACGATAATGCAAATGGATTTAAAAAAAAAACGGGCACTACATTAACTAATCGATCGGATTAAACTAAATCTGGCGCCGCGAACCCTGGCCTTTTCGATCGGTCTGGGCTCTCTAGGGTCGACAACTCACATTACCGAATGGTATTTTCTTCGATTCGATAAAACTAAAACGTTCGTAAAACGGACCTACTAACTAGACGCGAGATTCGGCTAAATATGGTGATGACCCGCCTGCAGTGGATCTTTCTTCTATTTTTTCGTCCTAAGCATTACGATTTCGAATGAAGGGAGAAAAGGTGGTGGGCTGTGATCGGTCTTGGAAAAGGAATCTTCGAATGCGACATAACACTAACCTAAGGAAAGCAAAATTGTCCACTCTTGGAGTGGCAATTTTGAAACACATTAAAATAAACAAGCAAAACCTACACAACTCATCAGCATATCAGTGGGGTGATCACAAATTGCAGTACGTGATATTCATTTCCCAAGCTTTCGTTCAATGCTCCATTTTGTTCGCCGTCCAACACTCGTTAGCGCTTGAAGTGCGTTGAAGCGCCATTTTTTAACCGGATGTAAAATTAATCAGCCTTACCCTGTGAACGACTCGTTACGTTATCATGCTAACCACCGGCCTGCATCTCCTTGTTTGACCATTTGCAATACATAAAAGCCGGCCTTATGTTAAAGCGAATCAATTGGAAACTATTCGTACAAAGCCTTAGGACAGAGCTCGGTACGCAGACAGAAACTACCGGACTCTTTTTATCCAGCAATTAAATGGAGTAGCTTAATCTTACCCGCATACGATGCACTAAATTCGCTACAGTAAGCGATCGGCTAATCTCCGCTACTGATAAACTGAGCATTTCACATAATATTTCCAATCCCCTGCAAGCTCGTCTCCACGCGCCAATAGTTTATCTAATTCGCATACACTTTTGAGGGCAGTTAGTTAGTTAGATTTTGTCCAAGAAAAGACTGATTGGGGGGGCCTGTTAAGGGACAAGAAATTTTCACCGACCCTTGCGTGTAAAAATCAAAACGTATCGTAAACGATTTCGTACTTTCTTGAGCAACGCAATGGTGTTTCATTGTTTCACTATTCCGAAACGGAGCAGCTCTGCTCCAAAATTTGGTCGCTTTGGAATGAATGTTGCATGTGGGATTACAGATCTGTCCATGCGCTGTGTTGTTGCTTTCATTTAATATCCATTTTTTTTTTTATTCCCGCATGGATGTAGTTCGTAAAGTAATGTGATAACAAATACAATGTGTTCAAACGACGCATCGTTCGAATTCATGAAATATATAATTTTAGCCTATACGGTTAAATGTTTGATGGGGGGGTGGTTTGTTTTTGCAGAACCAATATAAGGTTATTTTCAATGTTTTTTTACGTACATAAATTACTCCCTTTTAAATGCTGTTTGTTGGCGGATTGTTGTGTATGTCATCTTCGAATCGAATGATCAAATGCAACTCTCCCTAGACCCTACCGAATGGTTCCAAACTATCGCCTGCATTAACCGTAATTTTCTGTTCCTTGCTGAGTGAAAATTCTATTAATAAAAAGAAATACTACAAAAGCATTACTTTCCGTCCACGACCATTTAGTCTCAAGTTAAGCTTGCGCATGGTTTTACCAATCAATCAAAATCGTACCGTTATCCGTCGTCAATGGCGATTTTTGCAAATAATAAAAAAAAAACTACCGGAAACATTCTCCATCCGACATCCGCTGGCAGCTTTTCCCGTTCCCGCTACTTCCAAACGATCCAAAGCTTGGCACACGTACTGTGGAAGAATGGGGATGTGTTTTGTTTCTGTGTTGTACAACGTGCACTGCTTGTACGGCTCGTACGGAAGGTAAGAAGGTTGTTACTAATGGCGTTCGCCCCTCGTTTCAATTGCATTCCAGCTTCCGTGTGTGTGGGCACCATTCGTCGTCGTCGTCGAAGCCCGGAACAAAGGGAAACGGGAAATGGCTTACTCGTGTTCACTCGGGGCTCCCGGGTAGTAGTATGGCGGGGGACGTTCGTACTCGGCCGCCGGTGGTGCCATCGGCGGATTCTGGTAGCGAGGCGGAGCACCATCCCAGTTTCTGTTGAAGAAAATACCGCAAACACACACAGACACAAGCACGCGAAAATAGGAAACAATTAGAAAATCTCTTGTGAAGTGAAGTTTGCGAGCGTTTAATTTCTAGCAAAATAGAGAGAGAAATGGAGTGAAAGTAATAGGAAGTAGAAACGGGTGCATAGTCGACTATTTACACAGCCATACACATTACATACATACACACGTGCACGCATGTTTTCCATGTCTCCATCAAGATCACCAGATACATACACATTCGTGAGTCCCTGTCCTCAGCCCAATTGTGCCTAATGATGGTAAGCCTTGATCAGCTCCTGAATAATGTTTAATATCCACATTCCTGCTGAACTATCTCTTATAACCTAATTTTATGAAGATCTTAAATTAATTCCTCTACCTTTTTTTTGAAGCGATCAATTTTTCGAACTGCGCAAAGACGAACACAAGGACAATGAGAGGAGTAGGGGGAGGCAATACTGTTTGTTTGCATCTTTCGCTTTTTTTTTTGTTGTTTTGTTACTCACAGATCACAGATGTAACTGCAGTGTCTCTGCCAGAGCCTTAATTCTATTATCTCTTTACAACAAAGTGGGTGTGCTGTTCTAGATCGATCGTCCATTTAAGGCGAGATAATCTTTAAGGTATTGGATGGTAGTATTGTTGCTGCTGCTGGCCGAACGCCGGCCTTGGTCGACCGTCGCACGGAAGATAGTGGCACCTTTCGTTTTCGCGATATGAAAGTAGAGAGCATGGAAGAGGCAGACGGACGCAGCCATTACGAGGACGTCCGGCAAGTGGAGGGTCAAAAGGGAAGAGACAGTGTAAAAGAAATATTAAGAGATAAAAAGAACAGGACATTGGCAGTAGTAGAATCCAGTCGCTGTTGGAATGATTAGGGGGAAAGCGATATAAAAAACAAACCAACCGGATAGAGGAATGAGTATGAGTAACAATAAGTTGCGACACCTTGTGAGTTCGACCAAAATCAATCATTTAACAATCTACTTTTGAAAGGGATTGACAAATAATATTTAAAACAGAAACAACTTTAACCACACACGACATATCTTTAGAAGTGATCAAGCATGGAAATCACACCGAAGAAAATGTGGGACTGGGAGGAAACACGCAACGATTAGGCGAAAGTCGGAAAGTTAACAGATGCAGGTGCCAAAAGGGTAACACGATCATCGCCACAACATCCATAAGAAAACAAGCCAGAATGAGGAAGGTGTGTGTTTATAGTACAGTGTATTGAAGAGCCCAGAAGCCGATGGTGCAATTCTAGGGTCGCGGCGGGGTGCCGTCTTGCGAGATACCGTGCGCGCCTTTGCCATACCAAACAAAACGTGTCGCAGTATCATAATGGTGGGCTGACGCTATGAGACTTCAGCCAACAACACGTGGAGGATGATAACGATGTGGAGCAAAAGACAAGCAGTTTTAATTGTGGCTGCACCAAGCTATGAAAGGACCATCGTGCACAAATAAAATAACGTAGCATACAGTGTGTCGCATAACAATAACCTCACGTTCCAATATTATAATTCTTCTCTCTTGTCTTCAAAAGTAATTTCAATTATCGATGTTAGTATTTGGTTTAAAGCATTGCCAAATTGGATACTCATCATTCTTACTAAATTCATTCATTTTTACTTCATACATTTTTCATAGTTTACGTTACTTTCAACCATGACATTATGATGAGTCCATGGTTCGATTTCGTAATTACTGGATACACCAAAGTCATTTAAGTGATCAGGAGAGTTTACCACAATGTCAAATCGACGTGATCTTTCAGCTTTTTCTATTCAACCCACAGAGTTAATCAAATCCGTTTGTCCAAAAAGGGATTTGCTGTACACCATGTTGGTTCTGCCCTGTGTCAAATATTGTTTAAAAACAGCTGTGTTGACCCGTTAAGCAATCAACCAGAGTCAGGGCTTCGAAAAATGTTTGAAGCGAGCATTTGTTGTATTAAATGCTCGTTGGTGTGACTGCAATCAACTTTATTTATGTGTCGAGAAGTGTTGCATTGTGTCGTTTCGCAGTATAAAAAAGCCTCTCACCTATAGTTATCACTTAAATAGCCAAACTTTACACAGATGCAACTCGATACGAGACTTAGGCGTTATTCTTGACAGTAAGCTAACTTTCCATGACCACTATAATTATATGATTGACAAAGCAAATAAGACGCTTGGACTCGTCCTTAGAAACACGAAAGAGTTTGATGACCCAATGTTCTTTATGTTAGTTTAGTTCGCTCTATCCTTGAATTTAATAGTGTTATTTGGTTTCCTCACTTCAACTGTTGGCACGATAGGATAGAGACCATCCAAAAGAGGTTCACGAGATTGGCGATACAATCGCTCCCTTGGCAAAATTCAGAGTCTCTCCCAACTTATCAATCGCGCTGCCTCCTTCTAGGACTGCAACCGTTAAAGAAGCGACGACTGGTAGCTCAGGCAGTTTTTATTGGTAAACTGATACAGGGTGAGATCGATGCTCCAAACCTGCTAGATTTAGTAAACTTTAACGCACCTTATAGGCAGCTCCGTAGTTCGGAGATACTTAGAACAAACACCAACAGTACGCGTTACGGCCAGTTTGCTCCAATGACCGCTATGAGCAACACATTCAATAGAGCATACTACGCCTTCAACTTTTGTAATAACGCTAAGGAATTTAAGTCGCGCCTTACAATTGACCCAAATTTTATATAAGATTAAGATGTTATGTTGTATCATAGTTCGTAATGTGCGTTTCCACTAGTTTTAAGTACTCATTGGGACCTTGTTCGTCCGTTGAGTTTTTTTTTCAAACAAATAAATATAATAACATATCTGTTTTATTGAAGTTCAAGTATTTAAATTTGCTGCATTTCGTAAGAAAGTCTTACGATCGAGTGTAAAAAATTTGTCATATTGTTTACGATTTGTCAAAATGTTCGAGACGGCATGACCAGAGTATTAAAATTGACTATGGTACGACCTATCAAACCTCCAAACAAAAGGTAAGAAGCGAAAAAATGGACGGTTGACTTCGCGCAGAGGGAAAACGACGAGGTTTGACTTCTTGTTTGCGTTTTAAACGGTGTTTTGACTTTTCGTATCGAGAAGCTGACAGATCGTGTCGCTTTCTCGCGAGGAAAAAATCCTTTAATAAAACCAAAATTATAGATCAACATAACAAAAAACCTATTATGTTTACAGCATTTTGTTCTGATTAGCGAGAAATTATAAACATGAAACGTTGTGTTACAATGGCAATTGGCAAAAATATTGGAAATTTAAAATTTTATCTTGAATTAAAACCATAAACCCGATACCAACATCGATGATTTGAATTTTAAAAATCCTTTGAAGATCGGAAAGAATGACGAAACTGGAATGTGCACTTTTCATTATGTGCGTCACTGTAGCATAAGGAAAGAGGCGACAGTAAAACACAGGGAACGAACGACATTAAACACAGCTACGCAACAACAGCACGGATGATCGAAATGAACTGCATGACGACAAAACATACACGAGCGGATCTTAGGGAACCTGCCACCGGTTGCTGCTCCCTGCTGGTCGCCGACCACGCTTCTCAGTCTTTAAATGCCTCTGTACACCGGACGGGGCGCGGTGTTAGTACTTTTCGTAGCCACTGTCGGCACGGGATGACGGATGTTTCCCCGTCGCCTCTTCACTGGCCAACGAGCGGGGCCTCCGGAAGGACATGGTACGAAACTCCAACGGCGACGGGGTCCTCGTCGGTACCAACGCCATCGAGCGGACCGAGCCCACGCTACTGCTATTGCTTCGGCTAACATTGGCCGCCGTACGCTGGTGGTGCAGGTGTTGGTGATGGTGTTGTTGGCCACCCGGATGGGGTGGAATGTACGGTTGATGTCCACCGCTTCCACCGTACACTTCAACCGTCAGTAAATCCGACGAACCAACTCGGCCACTGCTACCGACGGTGACGCCCGCTGACGATTGCCGTTCGTGATCGTACTGCTTCAGGGCCGCCTGAAAGTCGTCGAAGAAGCTTGGACTGAACAGACGGCTGAGCATGCGGTTCGGCGAGCCGCTTTCGGGCTGTTGCGTTGGCAGATGGAAGGACGACGACGAGGATGGCTTCCCATCGTCCGGCAGGGGAGTCTGGAACGCGACGTACGGAGACCGGGCAACCTTCTCCACATGTTCCGGTGACTCTTGGGAGGCCGCGGACGCCAGCGTCATCGGTAGTGACATTGGCAAGGGGGTCGAGTGATGCCGCTGGTGGAAGTTGTGGTGGTGGTGGTGATTGTTACTTGTTAGTGGTGCAGGTGGGGAAGAAGAAGATGTCGCCGTTTCACTGCCACTATGGGTTAGTATAGAAGGGATTTGGGTCTCTGCACTGTTCGGAAGTACAAAGATGAGAGGGCAGGCGGTTAGCGACCGGTTCGTGTCCACTTTTCCACGACCACAGATGGAAGCGTTTCTTGTCTGACAAAGTGTTCAATTGTTGAAGCTGTGACCAGCATAGACCGATGGTAATGGAGGCCCGGGTTTGGAATGAGCGGTTGTGGTTGTGGTGGTGAGGCAGATTCACGCAGTGCTAGGCTCGAGTGTTCCGAATTCGCTTCAGATGTTTGAGTTTGTTAGCATTCAATGGTAAGTTGGATGGTCTCAATCGAGCTACACAAAAACTCTGTACTCTACCAAGGATCGACGAAGGACTCCTACCCTAGCGCTACTCTACTCATCATGTACATTCTATTCTAATACAAAATACAACGGATCTTCACTAAAGGATCTTTCTCTAGAGCATCACATTTGGGATGGTTGAAATATCACAGGATATTCCACAGGATGTTGATGCGGACCGTTAACTGGCAAATGTGAACCCCGAAGCGGGTCTGTGAACGATTGCGGCGTTTCAAAAACGTTTATGCGTATGTATATGCTTGATAATGATGGATTCTTACAATCGATGCATGTCCATATGGAAATGTGCGCTATCGTGTATTGTGTGTACGGTATAAACTGGTTGTGTAGGTGCGGTTTTGGTACGATTTCGAAGAATGTTTTAAACTCTTCGCCATCATCAGAGTTCAAAATAAGAAGAAAAAAACCAAGGCCCGTCACCTTTGGTTTCATCGGTAGCCCGACCGGATGTGTGCACTTATTTCAATTACTAATTTTACTTACTTCGGGGCCATATCGTTGTACCGTGGATCGCGACTGTGCGACGGACTACCCTCCTCGTAGTAGATTTCCCGACGATCGCGTGACTCGCGGCGTCGGTCCTGCTTCTTGCGGCGCTTGTTTTTCGGTCCACTGAAAGCACAACAATTTCCAAACGGAGAGAAAATAGATTAAAAGCGAACATTAAAAAATAAAACCGACAGCATAACGACGACCAACGTTGGCGAACGCAAGGAGCAAAGGTTTACATGGAATATGTGTGTATAATAAGTCATTCAATGAATATAGTTCAATATCTCAATTATGCACTACAATATAGGTGTACGGGTACAATACAATACAATTTCGGGAAAGTATATATATATATATGGTTTTTTGAATGTTTTATGGTGAGAATTCATTTTTTCATACCATTAGTTAGACATATCCAGCAGTTTTATTGGCGGCGCCAATATTAACGCCAAGTTAACGGAACATAAAGAAAAGTTTGCAAACAAAACCAAGGTAACAGATCCAAAACGAACAAACAAATAACAGAAAACGCAGGCGATTAACAAAAGATTTTTCTTATTATTACGCACAAATGTGTCCGACACAAACGGGAATAAAGATTACAAGCGACTGGCGCTGGTTGTTCTTCCACAGGATAAGACAAAAATATCCTTTTTGGAGTAGAAAGAACTGGCTCTTCTTTTTGCCTTCTGAGCTGATCTGATAGTCATTACAACCTTTGTGGATTCGCCGTATCGGTGCAACAAATGGCGAAGTGACAGAGAGGGAGGGGGGGCAGGGGGGAGACTTACCTCGCAAGAGGAATGTTATCACGCTCGGTGTAGGCGTCGTACAGATACTCACTGTAATGAGAACGGAAAATGACAAGAAGAAAAACAATACCACAAACATAAAAAATCACATTCGATCCCAAATCATCACCACCATCACCACCCGACACGCAAACACACTTGCAGAACCGATTTAAAAGGTGAAAAAATGCATATGTTTAACATTTTCCTTGGGGCATCTTTAACACTCCGCAAACCGTAGCAGAAAAAAAAACCAACACAATCAAACTAAGTATTTATTTAGAACAGAAACTTAAGGATTCTACATGAGAGAGAAATTATGATAGGAGCAAACCGAGCATGTTCTTGGTGCGGTTCGTTAGCAGAGGAGCAGTAAAAAACTAAACATCGGAACATGAGGTGATCAGAAACAACAAGAATTTATCTCTTGCCAACGCGAGTGCAAATCTCAAACGGGCGGCGTGCATTGTTGTTGGTTTCCAAAACTGAACCGCATTTTTCATACATCGAACATGATGAACACGAAAGGAAAACGGGGTTCTACAGTTCACGAGTCAGGCTGAGCAAATCGAAGAACGATGGAATGCTTTTTCCTCCATATTCCTCCAAACATGTGCAAGTTTGTTTCAGGTCCAAAACAAGTGTCGTAATTTTCAAACACTCCAGAAGGCCGAAAAGTGTTGATTTGGAATGGGACTCAAATTGTATCGTGAACTGCGCTTGCTGTGCACCTAACGATGTGTTACAGCTAACCTAAAAGACTATCATCGTCCGAAAAGGGGAACTAATCAAAATTTGCGTGACAACAGCGCTCACGACAAAGGATGAGTTTGTGTGTATACATTTGTTTTGTCGTATTTTTAATTTTATTTTCTTCAAAGCACAAACAAAAACTTACCTATGCAAAATAGATGCACTAACTACGGTTTGTAAAAAGTGCTTTAACAAATTAGAAAAATAAAACAATGAATGCAAAATAATTTAAGAATTTTCGATAAATTATTCAACTTCCAGCTAGCTTTCAACGCTTCCGAAACCTTAAACTAACACATCAAAAGCTCGAATTACCATGGCAATGAAACAACACACGTTGCCATGGTAATTTGAGATTGCAAGTACCAGTTTAGGGTTCATATTGCCGTTTGATAGTTAGCGTTTTTTTTTTTGTGAATCGTTGAATTATCTGTTAAAGCACATTCAACAATTTATTCATTCATTTACAAAGCGAATATTAATTCATAATGTTAGCTGCTTTAAGAAAGTTGAAATTAAGACATACAAAGAGATGAAGAAAGAAAGAATACAAAAACTACACAGACGAATTACAAAAAACAAAAAAACAACAGAAGCCTATCAAACTTACCAAAACCAAAAACCAAAAATCTATTTACAACTCAATCTATTAGATGCTAGCATGCGATTAATGAAGAAATGAATTTGTCGACGTTTCTTTCTCTCTTCATCCGATGCTGGGGTAGGAACGAAATTGATGCTGCCATGCACTACTCGGTAATACTGTTATTTATTAGTGGCGTTGCAAAGGACATGCATGCATTGAGCACCTACCTCCTCTAAACGATAAAAACACAATTTGGATGCTCACTCAACGAAAAGCAAAAATTTTACAACTACTACACAACATCTAAACCTAATGTTACCCGAAACTAAATGTACTCAACTAATGTCTACTTTGGCGAAGTTGGGTCACAACTACTACACTAAAATCTTTGGAGATCTATTGGCAATCAGCGTAGTGGCTACTTTAATCTCTGGCATAAATATGGAAGCATGGAAGATCTTTGGACTTTGGCACTTACGATTCCACCATCGGTCCGGGATAGGGGTCCGATTTTTGGTACAGCGTGGACAGCTTCACGCCGAAGATGATCGATGGCAGGAACAGCAGCAGGCACCAGACTACCCCAGCCCAGAATCCATTCTGTGACGAGGATCAAAAAATGGTTTAGCAAAATGGTGCCACACCAAACAACCGAACAATTTGATGTAAAAACTTACGAATGGATCGACGATGCGATTGCAGGACGCCACGATAACCGACTGGTAGACATTGTGCACTGGTCCGCACAGGCCGATATCGTTCTGCGTGGCATCGATCACCAGATTGATGTAGGAAAAAATCTGCTGCGTGAACCCGTTCACCAACTCCAGCGTGATGTTATGCACGAACGCGTTGCCGTACACGTTGATATAATTTTCCGCTTCCTGGATCTGCGTCAGGAACTTGTCGATGGCATCGGAGAACGACCTTTCGCCAAACTTCAATTTGGTGTCCAGATCGGTGGACAGTTTGATCAGTTGATTCGTCGAGGCGATCATCGGATCGACGAGATTCGTCTGAAACAATACAAAAAACAAAAAAAAAAATAGCGTTAGGATAAAACATCTTTGACTGCGGTGGGTTGGGGTCATCGAAATATACCTGATAGGAAGACAGATGAAGTGCTTGATTTTTCAGGTTCACTTTAATGTCGTTCATTTCCTTTTCCGGTACGCGATTTGCAACATCTCGCAGCTTGTCGGCGATCTCATTCAAGTTATACTCGGTTATATTGAAGGTCAACTATAAAACAATATAAAAAGATTAGCAAAAAGGGTATGCGCCAATGCTAAACCACAGCTGTATAAAGCTGTAACACCATCCTTATACTTACATTGTCCGTAAATTTATCCACATCGAAGTCATTCAGTTTCGAATTACGCAACGTTTCGATATCGTTCTGCGCTTCCTCCGTCAGTATCGAGACCCGGTCGATCTTGATCGAGTCCGTAAGCTTATCGAGCTCGCGCATGATACCATTCGCCTCCGGTAAGTTCTTTATTGAGCGAATGTCGACAAAGTTGTGCAACTTGAGCACCTTGTAGATCGACTCGTTCCGCTGGCAGGCCGCAATCATCGCACCGAGGTGAATTTCCTCGATCTCGGTCGAATCACTGGCCAGCAGCTTCGATTTGGAGCGTTCCACTTGCGTCCGGAGCTCCGTGTAGAGCCGGTTCAGGTTGAGGAACTGGTCGATGTAGTTGATGATTTGATCGTCGGCCGGATCACGGAGTGAATCGCAGGCGGCCCGGCGCGTCACGGTACCGAGCAGGAACGAGGCCAACGCGACGGCTAGGATTACCGAGAACGTGAGGAATATGATGGTGACCGCCCTGAATGGATAAATGAAACAAACAAATGATGAAACATCCAAAACCCAAATCCCGAGCAGATACAGCTTATGCTGCGGGAAGCTGTTCCACTCACAATATCATGAACCGGCCACCGGCACCCTTGTTACAGCAATCGTCACCATAGCCGTCCGGCCGCTTGCCGCAGATTCCGCACAGCAAACCGAACACGAGGCAGATGAGAATCAGCAGCAACACCGAGCTAATACCCAACCCGGCATAGTACCGATAGATGCTGTACTGCGTAATGTAGTCGTCGGCCGTGTCCAGATGCCGGTACGAGTTGTTACCCAGCACGTCGGCGACATTATTCAGGCGCGACGTCAGCATGTCGGAAATCTCCTTGATGCTCTTGCCCGTCGAGTTGGTGGCAATCTCCACCTGCGGGATGGTCGAGGAGACGGTCTGCGTGAGAGTTTCCTTGAGCTGGTCCATCTGCTTGACACCGTCGTGGATCGCACTGCCGAGGCTGCTGTCCGTGAGCTTCTTGACACTGTCGATGATTTCGGATAGATCGGGCAGCTGAGGGAAAAATAATAACCACACATTGGATGAGCGAACGTTACCCGACAAGCGCATACACAACGGGGAAACTGAAAAGTGGCAATATATTTAATTGAATAGAAAAATAAACGCTTGCATAAACATTTATACATAGAAAATCAAATTCTTGGTGCGCACACACTGGGAATTTTCAAAAATAAAATATAATGCAATAGGTAAAACGCGCAGAGTATGTTGTATGAAATGATATTAGTCCTCTCAGATTGATTCCACCTCCGATTGTTCCTATGTTACGCTAAATGGCCAATATGCTTTTTACAATTTGTAAACACACATTTTGCAGGTAATATCACACACACACACGCACACGCATAAAAACAAAAGCAGCCATACGAAATTAAAATGTGAAAGGTTTTAGGAGACAAAATGTAAAATATTACAGTAGCAAACACTAATCTCTGTTGAATGAATACATTTCTGGCCCAACGGACGGTGGTGTAAGAGCAAACTACCAATACATAAATAAAACAAAACCCCTCTGCTGGAAAAGGATGAAACACACCACAATCGTTGATCCAGCAACATATCTTTTGTTTTTAACAAACATGGCCTCGATGATTCACGATTGGATCAAAGGGTTCCATAGGAGAGACAAACCAAAGCAATGGAGTAAACAAACAAAAACGGAACAAAAACACAACACAAACAAGTCAACACTAGCAAGTAAAAAAGAGAGCCGAAAGAGCCACCTACCCGCGGGAAGTATCTGTCTTGTATCTGTTTCGATGATGAGAATATGTGACGGTGGTAAAACATATATGTCCAGGATGAATAACAGAGTTTGAGAGTTTGAATAGTTGGAGTTAGTGGTGGGTTAGTGTTTTTTTAAACGCATTACGCATATCGGTGGAGTGGTGAAGGTGGTGGGTGAGAAAGAAAAGGATGATCTTTTTATTGAACTATTTACTTTCCGTTGTTAGTTGGACGTGGTGTTTACGTATCCCTTTGATCCCGTGGGTCTCAATTCCACATTAATAAAACGTGGGGATTATGGAAATGAGCAAAAATGGCAATGATGGCAATGATGGCAAATTAAAACATGGTTTGTTTCTTTCTGTACGAAATGACGGCGTGTGAAAAAAGCGGATAATCTTAGCTCCGAAGAATGGCGATGAGCGATGGGTGGGAGCAAGAAATCGAAGAGGTTGGTTGATAGCTGTGCCAAATTCACGATGAAAACCGTACTAGTGGCTGCAGCGTGAATTTCGCAGCCATCAGCCAACTCAAAACGAGGTCACCGAGAGTCGAATGATGCGGCGAGCTGAAATTTAGTGTTCCCAAATGAAGTGTGTGTACGAATGAGTGGAATAGTGTTTGATTCGCCTGGAGCGTGGAGAACACAGCAGGAAGGAAACAAAATAGAATCTTGAGAAAACGCAAAAGAAAAACCTCCAAACAAACACGGTCCACTAATCGACACCGACTAAACGAAAGCGGGAGTAAGAGCGAGTCGAATCACGAAAGCCAATCAAATGAACGAGAAGGTGGGCGTTGAATAAAACCACTTCGAAGGGGGTTTCGGCCACATGAAAGCCATCACAAACAATGAGTTTAGAGGTGCCCAAGCAACCATAACTTCAGGTTTTGCGGAAGGGTTGGTTGCTAAATAGATCAGTTTAAAAACAAAAAAAACGTTTGTTACGAAAACGCAAAAAGTCGGCCAAGATCACTTGGTCCCGTTAAATTTTGGGTCCCGTTGAATTAGGGATTTGCTCATTCCTGGTTAAAAAGCGCGGGCGAAAACAAACTTGACTCAAATGTAGCCCATTTTACATTTCGATAAAGCCATCCTCGGGAAATCTGGAAAGCGTCTGATGCTTTTTCCATTTTTGTCTTCAATCTAGGTAAACCACGGCACCATACAACCAGAAATATTGATACATCACCGGGCCACCACCATCACCAACACAAGCGTCACCGCGATAGAGGGCATCAACAACGAGTCAGCTGTTGTGCCTTCCTTCCTTCGTTCGTGCACAGCACCGTATGCTTACCGAGTTGTAATCGATTCCGTTCACATTCAAGCGGCCGATCTTGTAGTCCTCCATCACCTTGATGCAGTCCTGCGTTCCACATTTGTTCAGTGACGTCAGTAGCTCCCGTTTTACGCCTCGCAATCCTTAAAAGAAAGGGCCAAGTTGAACATTCTCAGTTCGATGGAACGGATCGCAATAAAATTGTCCCACAACTCACCATCGTTTAGCTGCGATGCGGTGATGCGCAGATCGCTGGTAAGTTGCTTCATCTGCTCTAGACTCTTCCGGATGCCCGGCAGCTTCTCGACAAACTCGTACAGCGCGGTCAGTTTCTCCGCCTTCGATTCCTCCTCCAGCCGTCGGATAATGTTGTCCGAAGCGTCGTTTAGCATGGCCTTCAGGTCGGCGTTCAGCTCCTGGTAGTTCTTGTTCAGCACGTGGTCGATGTGCGTCGAGGTGGTTTGCAGGAACAGTCGGGTGTCCTGCACACCGTGCCGGGCGGAAGTGGTGATGTTCTCCACACCGTGCTGCATGTAGCTGTTGGTCACAAACGCCACAACCACCCCGAACCTGTGTTATAGAGAAAGAGAGTCTTGGTAATTAATGAGGTTGCCCAAATGGAGAAGCCCAAATCAACCTACACCAAAGCAGAGGTGGAACAGATCAACAGGAAGCCCAAGATTGCCCGACGGCAAGTGTCATGTTTCTTGTCGAACGGTTGCGATCGGCCACCGCATCCGCCGAAGCACCGGCAGCAGCACAGACACAGGCCGATGATGGGCATGAGCGCGATCATGACGACGCATATCACCGTCACCAGCAGGATCGCCCAGTACTGCTTCAACAGTGGGCCCCAGCTGTTGTCCGATAAGTTCGGGCCCGCCTTGATCGTACCTTCGATGACGATTATGTAGCCTACGGGAAAAGAATATCAGGTCAAATGTTGGTTCATCCAACGACGCAACACGACGTCGACATACTTACCGTCCGGGATGGGAGTTTCGTCGACGAACAAATTGATCACATGGTTGGTGATCTCGTACAGTGGTGCCATGCCGCGCGCATTGTACGACGTCGAGCTGACAAACTCGACGCTCGATTCGTTAAAGCGGGTAAAATCAGTCGAGCGGATCTTCAGGATCGGTTCCGCCGGCACTATCGCTACTGCTACTACTAGGATGAGCAATAGGGGGACGACGCTGAGCATCTGTTGTCGCGATACAGTCGCCATGTTGTGGTGGTTTGTGGTTTTTGGGTGATCGACCGTCTATGAGAAGATGGAGGACACTACTCTAGTCCGCGTTCCTTCCAGAGGATTGAAGGAGGAGTGTCTTCAGGTGGTTACGTTGCTTACGAATGGCAGACTTTGAGCTTGGCCACTTTGGTTTCTTTTGGAGGGGCAGTGTTGTGTTTGAAGTGCGATCTTCAGTGGTTGGCACCTCCTTGCACAGCAAAGAACTTTCAGATCAAACCTAGATAGATAAAGAAGAAGAGAAAAGAGAAAAAACGGTTATTTATTTGAACCACTTCAATGAGGTATTGTAAAGATAACATTGAATTGAAAGAGCTATTAACATCAAACAGGATAGACCAGTTTTCGCTATAAAGTTCCGCACATTCGCATTGAAGAAAGGGGGTGCAATTCTTTGATGGGTCTAACCCATTCGTCTGACTTCATCACAATCTTTAGTACCTTCATTCATTTAGCCTTGCTCTTCTTTTTCATCGCATGAACTCGTGTTCGTTTGGCGATCCGTCAATGTCATTAGTTACTGTGTTTTATCGCCATTTCGTAGCATTCAGGCGAAGCTTTATGATGCGCAGAGAGGAACTTTACAATGCCGTTTCTGCCCACAAGACCCCTTTTTAAGGTTGGTCTTTTGCTGCAGGATATTCACAAGCGGAACTTCCGAGCTGCTGAAGCTTGAAGTTGTGCCAACTCGACTCGTAAAAAGTACATCACTTAGTCATTAAACCACTGAAAACGTCGCAGTGCGAGGAATAATCAATATTTTAGGAACACAACAACTTACGCAACTGCAAAACTGATGAGAAAATATAGCAAACGGTAGGCAGAAATGCGCCAGATTCATTTCGACTGTATTAAATATTGTCTTATAGAAAACGCACCATGAGCTTTTTTATAAAATAACAAACTCATAATAAAATTTCATACTCAAGTTCTTCGTTTTCGTCGCGAAAACAGGAGAAACCGAGCAAGAGTGAACTCAAATATGGTCACCCTGTAAGTTTGATAGCCTTACATCAACCGAAAGGCAAAATTAAAGCAAAACCAGACCATCCCCGGTTCGGACATGCTGTTATGTAATTTTGCTTACCACTCCGAGGGACAGGAAGTGCAAAGAAACAGTGCAAAAATCTTTGTTTTATACATGGCATACATAGTTCTGTTAATAATAATCAGTGCTTCAAACTGCATATAAAAATCTCGGAGAGTGTGCAGATTTACTCGTATTTTAATTTAAAATATGTTCAACTATGAACGGGCCATATCACTCCTCGTAGGTCGAGGCAAACTGTATCAAATGGTAAACAAACTTAAGCGTATTCTTATCATTCAGAATTATGATGTTGATTAAGAAAAGCATTTATTCTTTGAATTTCATTTACTTCTGGTCAAATCAAAGGAAATTTGAACATTTTAATTGATCCTAATTTAGATATTTGAACAGGGATGCATTTTGCCTCATTGATTTGTAAAGTATTGCTCCAGCACAGGAGCATTTTGCCTCAACTTTATTAGTTTTGACCGTAATGAACCAATTAAATTGATAAAATCAACAATCATTTGCAAAGCTCATAGAAAACTGAATACTTACAAGGTGCGTATTACCCCAGGAACCCCTACATTCGTCATGCTATCGTCGAAACATCAAACGTTACTACATGGTGTAGGCTGTCGACCAGAAACCGACATCCACGTATGACTCATTGTAAGAACTGAAGAAGGAGGGATTTGAAAGCGATCGTACCGAGACGTTTCCTTCCTCAGGAATGTGTGCGAAGCCAATAGGTGGAAACAACGAATCTAATTCCTTCCTAACACGAGAATTTCAATCTTGCGTAGCAAACTAGCCACGGCTTGTGAAAGAGAAAAAACCACACCGAAACCTTTGTTTCTGTTAACGGCCTCTAGTACCTTTCCCATTTTATTTCTTCTTAGCCGGATTTTATTTGAAGAAAACGAAAAACGCTAGTTGATCATGTCATTGTAACGGAAGTTGAACACGCATGTAATTGAAATACCGGTTCTCGCTAGCTTAGGGTTCTGGTTGACTGGTAAGTAGGATGGGGAGTGGAAGTGAAATCGTCGAATATTTAAAGAGAGTTATAAGAACGGATACTCCGTTCACATTAACAACAATTTTTTATGTATCTTCAACATTTTGCTGATGATAGAATTTCACATAATTTGAGAAAATAAATATAAATTCCTTACAAACTTCGCACCATTTAGTGAGTCATGCTAATGTTCGAAGCGCCCGTTTTGAAGTGTGCTAATAATAATTAGCATGCAAAGCAACATGGTAGGTACAGGATCACATTAAAGCCGCTTTCCTTCTCCATTCGTGCGTTGAGTTAAGACGCCTTAAGAGTTCCCAGAAGGCGACACACGCCCGTTCCTTTCTGCATCGTACGTGTCAGATTCATATTTAAATCTCGCTCGTGAAAGGCGTCGACCGTCAGCTTGGAAAGAGTGTGTTCTTCTTCACTTGCACCCACCATCGCACTACTTTCCCGAATTCGACGCCTAAGGCATGCCTGTTGTGCTGAGAGATACTGTGAAGAACGTGCCCGGCAGATGCAACACGCACACTGCGTCTTTTGGCTGCGTGGTTTGGCATGACTCTATTGCCACCAACCGAGCCTCACCGGACTACAAGAAAATCCCTGACATCGTGACGCCTTTTTTCAGTTCGCTGGCAGAAGCAGCAACAGTGGCGTTACGATGACTAATCTGTGCCGTTGCAGGGGGCCACTGATGAAATCATTACCCGAACCTCAAGGGAGGAAAATTTCAGATTCGTATTTTTGTTGTCTGGGAAAACCCTCAGAAAACATTATTTAATTCAAAATGTTTGAACACCTTATCCCCAAACGTTAAGCAATAAATTTCGTCAAGAATTCTTTGATAAGTTGACCAAATAATTCATTTCGAAATCCAACATCCTAACCGCATTTAAACAAATTTTAAACATACATCAATTGCCTTGAGCACCCTCAATCGGTCCTTGACCATCTATTTACTACTTGCGGGTTTTTTAAGACGCACTCTTCCCAAGAAACAATCTCATGTGGTTGTTGCACCGTCACTACTCTCGCCTCCCTTTCACTTGCCTAGCCTGGTTTCGCCTTTTTGCATTTCCGATGAAAGGAAAACATAAACATACTTTTTCCCATCACCATCAGCCATCAGCTTGGACCTTTCCTCGTTGGTTCATGTGGTTCCCAGCGTCTTCAAAATTTAACAGCGCTCGTTCTCAGCTAAAAGCAGAGAGAACCGCTGTTTCTTCATCGTCTCTTTTGGTTCATCGAAGCTAGAAGGCCCGCGGACCGATAACGGCTTGGCGGAAGAATTCGAGCTGGCAGCGGAAACCAAAATAATAACAAAAACCCCAACACCCAAACGGCTGGCGTCCATCAGAGCGTGACAGCTGCATCGTTTCTTGTGTCTCGTGTCTTGCAGTAGTGGGCATTTGGTGAGGAAATTGCATTAAGCGGAAGAGGCGTTTTAAGCAGCGCATTGCGGCAATAAACTCCGAAGATTTATCCCAACAAACAATGAGTAGAAATGGTTTTTTCCTAATGTGACAAATCAATTAAACGAGCTTTACATTAGGAAATGCGACTCCCTTTTCGATCGTTAGTCATTTCTTAAAATACAAAATATGTAGATTTTACAAGTCTGTGTTTGCCGTTTTTATGAAAGTTTCTTATCGAGATTTCGTTTTTATTCCCTCAAACTCAAAATCTTTCTGCTGTGATTGTAAATTATACTCTCTCTTATCATCCAGGAAGTCGTAACTGTACCTGATGATATGAGCTGAGTCGCAATCAAATATTCTTGCTTGCTTCAAACCACCCGAATGTGATTCATAACCACTTCAAAGAGCGTATAAACCACACATTTTTTTTACGATCTCGAAAGTTTCCCATTTTAAAAGGTAACGTACGACATACGCCTTGTGGACCGTGTGAATCATTGGTTGATTTGTATTTATATATGCACCATTTGCACTGCGGAGAAATGATATTCACGTTGGGCAGTCTAACACAACTGCGATAAGGCGAACTAATGCGACACTTGCTCACATCACCGTGTTATCACCGCCTACAAGGGCCTTTTGTATACACAAATAACGATGGTCGTCTGTGGGTACTTATTTCAAATGAAGTGGAAAATTTAAAACTTTCCCCCACTTACAACTTACTACTCCAAGCTGAAAACTGATCCAACGAATAGAAAAGCAAAGAAATGTAGGAACACTAAACTAAAGCCCGAACTAATCTCAAGTCCCATAGCGTATAGCCATCAGTCTGAACTGCAATTAGTCCAATTCCACACGACACTGCACTCTAACGAGCGTCCGACAATCGCTGGGACCTTTCCATCAAACAGAAAAGCGAACGGTCTACGTTTTCATCCACCATTTCCATCGACAGTGTTTCGTTGCTCACCAATTAACCGCGGAACCGACCTCGTGACGGAAGCGTACTGCTAGTAATAGCTTCTAACTCCCATCTCGCACGACTCACGCGCACTTACTACTGGCCAACAAAGCACCGGTTGCACTTAAGAAGGCGAGGCTGCATTTTTGATTGCCTCGATTTGAAAGAAACTCAACATCCGTGCAGCCAATCGACAAGGCGACAAGGTGAAGTGTTTTGCCACCTGTTGACGTTTTGATTAGGGGCTAGACGAAACGTCATTTGGTCTAGAATTAATGTACAGATATCAGCCACTTTGCTTTCAATGCTTGTAAATGCTCAAAATGCACAAAACTCCTGGACTGGAGGTCGAAACTTCTTTCATCAGAAATGTGAGTTTCTTACGCGTGGTACTTCGAGCGCTCGGGGTTTTCCCATTCCCTCGCAGCACGATTCCCTATAGTTGCTACGTCACGATGCCCTTGGGACACTGCGGAAAGGGAAATTAAATCAATACTTTGTTACCTTTCACCGCTACCGGCAGTTTCGGCGCAAACAACGCATTCACCGCCACCGTACGACTTCCTCCGGACAAGTCAAGTCAAGCTTCCCACTGGGAAAGGGTTGAATGTTATGTACTTCCTCCTTTTCCTTGGAAGGAACCGAGGTCAGACGGATGCGTGTGCTGGAGATGCACCAGTGTGCTTGGCTTGTGATGTGATTGATGGAAAGTTTCCTGTTGTTTGATTACTTCTTTTTAGTTCAAGAGGCAGTCAATTGCTCGCTGGACTGATAAGAGTGGTTGCCGACCGGAGCGGGTCACAGTATTGTTTTACATTTGTTCAATCAACTTGATCAACATCGAAAGCAAGTAATTGAAGGAAAGGTCGCTACTATCGAGTAACGAGGCTTATCAATCAATACGGGGAATTAGAGATAGTAAAATCTTATTATTATTTGAAGAAATCATTCTACATTCTTGATTGTTAACGGTTCTTTTAACATGAGAAATCATTTATGAGTAAATGGCTTTGACTGCATATAAAAATAAGCAAGTAACAGTCAAGGTAACACAATTCTCCTTTAAAAGAAGTAAAACGGATTCAAACCAGAATGTTATAAGCACCAAATAAACTTAAATTAATTGATGGCAAGTTAAAGCATTATCACGACAAGGCATACGATCTGGAAGCGCCATAATAAAATCACTCATCAATGCCACAAGCGTACCTCAAAAAAGCCGCCATAATGTGTTCCTTCGATTGGCGCTCTCAACGGTTCACTTTTATTGGATACCATTTTTTTTTCTTACATTTGGCTTCCCAATCTAATTTTCTTTCGAAGAGAGAAAGGCGCCTTTCTGGACCGGGGCCTTCATCGAACAAACGGTTTTACCGACCCCGCTCTGGCCGCAACCTTTGGCTGGGACTTAGCGACAGAAAGCGGACAGAAAAAAAACACCAAACAAAATGATCTTCCATTCCAGCTTTCCTACTCCGGACCATCCAGCGGATAGCAAACACCATTGTGCAGTGCGAGAAAGCGGCCAAGCTAAAAACCCCGGCGAAGAAATCGACGCTGGCGACGAATCGGGCGACGTTCTCTTTCCCCAAAGTGGGTCATAGCGCCACGGAAGACTAGAAAAAAACAAAAACCACAACTGTGGACGAAGCCACAACAAAATACGACGCGTTCGCTCTGGAGGGAACTATTTTCCCCATGTCCCAAACGTGTAACAAATTTGTGTATTTTCTTTCCTTCGATTGCCACAAGGAGGGCTTCTTGGCGATGTCATGATCTCGGCTAAAGTACACTCAGAGGGAAAATAAAACCAAAATGTACGAATGTAGAAATTCAGAACAATTAAAGCTTGCTTTTTGGGTGGACATTCAATAAGTGTAGAGTGATTACTACAAAAGATTTATCTCGTGTCACAATAAAAAACTAGAGTAGTGTCCATGTTCATGAATCTTTAATGAATCTATCAACAAAAAGATACATTAACCTTTCAAGATTCCCACAGATCGACACAGATTCATGAATCAAACGGGATTCATCAAGATTCATGAATTTTTCGAGATTCATAAAGATTCATAAATCTTCTGAGATCTCTACAGGTTCATGAATTCTAAACATATTGAATCTTTCAAGCATGACTAGAATCTTTGGAGCGAATCACTAAAGATTCAAAAATCTTCGAAGATCCATGAACCTCCAAAGATTTACAAATTCCCAACCATGAATCCCCTAAGATCCATGATTCTTTGTTAATGATTCATTCATTAAAGATTCACAAGAATGAATCTAATCCAAAGATTCATATGATCCAACACTACTAAAATCGATCCGAGAAAATATTGTCTTTTCGCAAACATATTTCGCAACGTTTTGCAATTAAATCCCTTAGGCTCGAAAGGAAAAACACTTCGCCAACGTAAAGCGCAATCCCAATGGATCGATCATAAAAATTGGTCCATGAAATCCCAAGACCGCAACTGATTGGAAGACGGAAGTATACTTTCTCCTGATCGGGTGGAAAGAGTTTTCACACCTGCTTATAATCCCACGTCGACAGTATGCATGAATTATGATGTTCATCGTTAAGCGCGCTACGGTAAAGTAGGAAAATGATGTATCGGTAAATATTTAAAATTTAATTAAAACTAATTCCTTCCTCCAATCCACCGGTTTGGTTGACAGCATGGAGGATTGTCGAGGCAAAAACTATCTTCCGGTTCTGATTTGAAGCAATCAATATTCATCAATAATTCGTACTTCCGTAACCACGCGAATCCGCAAAACCACACTGGAGTTCGCCGTGGTACCCGTCAAACCCACGAACCATTTATTGATCGAGCTTCGAGGGAGATTCAATTTCCTGCTATTCAGTATTTTCCTGCTGTCGGGTAAAACTATGGCTCCTAAAAATATACGGCGACTACATATGCTGTGCGTTCCTTCCTTCGTGCGTGTTGCGCGAGCGCTAAAGAAGCGAAAGGAAAACCGGAGCAGCTCGGAGAGATTGCTATCGCTGCAAACTGTCAACACACACTTGAGCGCAAGTGGAAACACAGTATATATTCATAGAATGTGTCGGCGCAGGCGGAAGGCGGCAGCAGCATCGGAGCGGCAGATCACATCCGTTCATCAATCATTCAAAGCATGCTCCCGGGACCCCTTACGTGACAGAGGACCATCATTACCATGGCTGCGTGGTGAACGCCACCCCGACCGCCCACCGTTCTTTCTGGCTCGCCAACAGTCGGTCCACTGTATTGATTAGATAGAAACTGCCGGACCACGGTCCGCAACCACCGAAGAAAGCCCGCAACCCCGAAGAATGCCGAGTGGGCAAAAGGTAGCATCCTGCTGACACCGGGCCAGCGTAGCGAACCAAACGAGTGACCAGGCCGAGTCGTGACTTTCTGCCAGCGATATTCAGCCGTCCTCCATTAGCAAGTCAAGCTGGGGGTATATTATGTACCGTCGTATTTTAACTTTCTCTGGCCCTCTTAGTGGATCGAAAAATATGCTTTGATTGCAGAGCGCCTACAACACGATCGTGGAGTGAAGGAATGAATGAAAAATAATTGGAAAATCTCGCACCAACAGTGAGAAGAGCCTACGGATGGCACATAGACACAGCTTTCCTATCGCCACTAGCCCGGCACGGATCACTTCTCGATGGAGCAACACCTATTACTATCTTTCATCAATTCTTGAGCCGAGCCATTTTGTCTGCGGCTCAAATGAAGCCGACAGCGACACCTGTTCAGAGGTGGCCACCACCTTCCACTTCTAACGAGTCCCGATGGAACAGATGGTGCCAACCGACTCCTGGGAGAATCGGTTATCTACTTGAAAAATGTCAACAATCAACACACGTAAAACCCTCCACACCATCAGCAAACGCTGCTGCTGTCCGGCACCATATCATCAACGAGAAGGTGGCAACCGATTAAAAAAAAACACCGTTACAGCAACCATCAGCAAGCTACCGATAAAGCCACCGACGGAAAGGTGGCACGTACGAGAACGAACCGTCCGCAAGGCGGATGAACGATGCCACCTTCCGTGGTCGATAGCGAACGGCTACCAAAAGGTGCTTCTAGCAAAGCCGTTCACCAGGAAGCCGTACGATTCTTCCTGTCTGGTATTCGCGCCGAAAGGACGCTGAATGTGTATTATTTACGATGTCACTTTTTTACCATGTTAATCCCCCGAGGAAAACCCCGATGGACCTTTATTAGTCCGACGAGATATACACATTTATTTCCATTAGATACTCCTGAAATCGGACGATATGGGGGCGCTTGGTCACGTGGCAGGAAACAAATTTCCCTCAACCACTGATGGATGGCGTTTAATTACGGTCTCGTAATAACCTTGCTCTGATAAAATCTTTTCCCAGATATTGGTAGTTTCCATTCCAAAGCGTTTTGTTTTCCTACACATCAGAAACGTGTCGATCGGTTACACAAAAATAACGCTGCCGAGAAATTGGATGGCCAGTAATTGAGCAAAACAGCCTTTGCCAGCTGTGGTGTGGTGACCTAGTGACCTGCCGCGAGCAGCGGCATATCAGAGCGAACGACTAGCAACGTTCAAAACGGCGACATTCGGGAGGGCCAGAACCAGCTTTTGGTGCTTCGCCTTCAGACAAGAAACTCGCTTGCAAGGCTTCACCCTAAAACCAAGATCCCAAATGCCATGAAGTGAGGGATGCCAAGGCGACGTTGGAGGGTGATTTCGTCATACACGTTTTCAGCAAACCATCGTCTAGTCTAGCGCCCGTCGTCGTCGTTGCCTTTTCGCGTTGCAGCGTGCAAATGCAAATGCAGGAGACAACCGGTTCTGTGCCGATGGTGCTGGTTTAGGAGAATTACGAGAGATACGATTTGCAGAGTAGCAGTTCTGGTTAGTCATAGCTGAGTAGCTAAAAAGAAAAATAGCTCGCTGGCAAACTCTTCTTTAGGTTTTTACGCGATCCATCGCCACGTCATTGATTTCGATGGTAAGAGTGATGTCATGCGATTCAGCGATATGCAAACAAACTGCAGTTAAAGTCTTGGGTGCTGACCTTTTGGGGCGATGAGTTGGAACTGCAAGGAAAACAGAATGTACAAAAACAACATTAGTATACAAATTAAATCAAACTATCAATCGACAACTATCAACAACAAGCGGCGGGTAGTAAAAAAAAAGCACAATACCATGCAACTCTGCAAAATAAACTCCACAATATCGCATTGCACCCAATTTCCCATGCGTAGTCATAAACCCAATGGGCATTCCGAATTGACGATTTTCCATAAGACCCAGTGACTTGGTGACCGATCCGCTCCGCCAAGTCAGCAGGAAATGGAAAGCGTCACTCACACCCTCCACCTGTCATTCACATGCCGAAAAAGGGGTCCCTTCCCTTTCAACGACGCTTTTGGTTGAATGGAATCCGCTGAATGGACGACACCAGACGGTGGCCAAGAAATTCACACGCCAATCCGTGCCGTGGCGCCTGTCACGAGCGGTAGGCTTTCAACCTTCCGATGATGACCACACGGAAAAGAAACAACGAGGAAAAATAAGCATTAACGCAACGGTCAGTGACACCTCCACGCTGAGGAGGCCTACGTTTTCCACCCTTTGGGCGATGCATTACTGGTCATGTCTCCAATGCAATTCCATTCCAATTTAGTTCCACTTTCCCAACTTTCCATCGGGTTCCCACGATCGTTAAAAATTTTCCTCACATCACATTTTTCCTCTCATTTGATGACCTTCCTTTTCGTTTCCGCCGTGCCATCACAAGGATGCAAGGAA
Organism: Anopheles sinensis; assembly: GCA_000441895.2. Classification (NCBI taxonomy): domain Eukaryota; kingdom Metazoa; phylum Arthropoda; class Insecta; order Diptera; family Culicidae; genus Anopheles; species Anopheles sinensis. The sequence continues at coordinate 441,149 of KE525327.1, forward strand.
CTTGTCATACACCCATTATATGAAATGAATCTATAAACCCAAAGAGCTACTTCTCATTCCTAGAAATCGATCACGGAAATTGGAGGAAATGTTAATCCATGGACTAATGTTCCGCAAGTAGAATGTTCAGCAAACTTTTGACTCTGTCTTTAGACCAAGAGTTTACATCACAATAACATAAGAGTAATTTTTTGTAGTATCGTAATGTTTATACTTCAAATATGCTCCAGACAACAAAATCGTGGCTGTGAATCCAATTCTTTAGTTTAAATGTTATCTAACAAATGCCTATTTTTAGATAAGGAGTTAACTTTATGCCCCAATACCGTAAATCATCTTTTGAAGTATCTAAATGTTTCTACTTTAAATATTCTTTAGGAAACAGGAACCTGCCTATGAATCTAATTCTTTAATTCCAACCCCTAAGTCAATCCCAGAACCTCCGAACAAGTGTGCTTTTATCCAAATATCCAGGAACCCCAAGATCAAACCATTTAACCATCTCTCATTACGTGCTCCTGTTTGTCTCTAACCCAGTTACGAATGCTCTAATCTTTTAAATGCCTCTTGAAACCTGCATCCCAAGTGCCAGAGACCTCTAATGGTAAAATTGCGCCGCAAGTACGCAGCTGCCCCCCTTCGCACCTTCCCGCAACAAATTGGAGGAAATAAAACCAGAAACACACCCGGGCAATCTGTCGCTAACGCCCGATGGGCTGGTTTCGGGCGGCACACTTTCCACACGCTTCGCTGAACGAAGAAATGGAATGATTACTTCATTGATTGCCTCTCAGTACTGTCGCGAACTTCTACACACCGAGATGGATGATGAGTTTTTTTTCTGTCCACCATGAAGCATAAAGATGTTGGAAGGGGATCATGCCGCTGCCGAAACTAGAACAGGCCCTGTGCCCTCTCATGAACCTCCTCGGCGGAAGGTTGGTGAAAACCTGTTCAAATAGGTAGGTACCACCCGGTGGTGGGGGTCTGTGACAACGCCCGCGGGACAGAGCTTGCTGTCAGACGTCGGCTCGCAGGCGGGTGGTAAACATAATTTCACCATTTTCTGGTCCGACGCGAGGGAGCACCACACGCTGTGTGACACAGGAAATTGCTGATAAACGCATCATCATCGCAATTTACGCACAAGCGAAGCAGCGATGCTCCCGGAACCGGCCAGCTGTCGAGGTGTACGTGTGCAAATAGGATCTCCGATTTTCAGGTTTATTACACGCCAAAATTAAACTTCGATTCATTCCACTCCGTGGGCTTCCGCGTGTCGTCTTCACAAACTTTCTGATGTAGTACGGATTTTTAAGGGAGCTCTCGAATAAAAAAGGATATAACGCGGTCGCTTCGTGCCAATTGCTCTGTATGTCTTCTAACACAAACAAAGAATGACTCTTGTACAGGAATTGCCACGTCCAATATCAACTAACCTCTGGAGAGGAGTTCAAGCGATCCATAAACTGATAAGTGTGCGATTAAAGTCGTAGAAGAGACAGATCAGTAGGAAGATGCTCAACACTCGAAGAAGATGTTTGCGCTTGATGAGCAATAACTAAATCCCGAGAAGTGTGCATTATCGACAATTGTTCCGACGTATCAGCCAGTCTGAAACGTATCCTCCTTCCCTCGGGAAACCTCACTTCAACAAGCGCCTTATCGTGAACGCTGCCTTTCCACTGAGTCACAAAACACGGCAGTCCACAATTGGACAAATAGAACATGACGTCCTCACCATCCCATCCCATCCCCCAAAATTCGGGGAACACACATCCGATAACACATCTTGTAGTCGCAACTGCCTGCTGCAGCTGCTGTGCGTTTCCTTAGTCGTCTCGCGAACGTTATCTTCAATTGCCAAATTCCAACGCCATGTCTCCATTGTACGATGTAACAATCGATCAGTCGCTAACGAGTACAACCAAAATAAAAGACCAAAGCCAAAAAGTGGCCAGAACCATCACACACGACCGTACTGATATTTATCAATTTCTCTTTTCGCATAGCAAATTGGTCTCGATTATTGATTTACGGCTACAGTGTTGGGGGGGGGGTGTTTGGAACCGGTAAGATTACCCGAGTGTCGTTCCAGCGAAGCAATGCGGCGGAACAGATTACTGCTGTTTATCAACTGTTTACTAATCGTACGGAAGTTTACCCACAGAGGAGCTTTAAAGCATACAAACGTCCATCCGTCGCCTAGGTTGAGGTGGCTTGAAGCAAAGCTATCAAGAGAGAAAATATGTATTTGAGGAAGGAATTTTTCGCACCTTCTGTAAACTGATAGCCGTCACCGAAGCCAACGGTTAGTGGAACCATTACTATTTTGGGCGCCGGTCCGGGAAAAAATGGCAAAAAAGAATACAATATACTCCTGATTATTCGATGTTGGTTTCATGTTTTTGAAACTCCATTTTTAATATTTAATGACTTAGTTATCAAGAACATTATACACTAAAGAAAGGCCAATCAAATAAACCGGCTATTAAATTATTTCTAAAGAGATTTTGAAAAATGAGGGTATGTTATCTAAAACCGAAGCTCTAAAGCTGGTTACTGATTTGGTTTTAAGAGAAAAATATCCAGTTTTTACTTTTTATGGTTTTATTCATTTCTTTTTGTGTGTTTTTAGAACTAGAATTACGCATGCTTCTGACGTCAAATTGACGGGTGGATGAAAAAACAAATGTACTCAAAGAAAATTATTTTTTCATATTTAGCCTTAATTGCACAGTATAAATCTCATGTTACAATTGATGATGGAAATGATAACAATTCAAAGATTTACGTCAATGTTAGAAATCCGTCAAAATGACGGATCCCGTAAATCTAGTATTAATGCACTGTTTGGGAAAATTTGATTAGAATGATGTTGTTTATACAATACTTTGTGAGTTTTTAAATAAACTTATTTTTCAAATGTTGCTTTAAATTATGTTGGGGATATTAAAAAGTTTCGTAGATTAACGCGGTCTTTTACCGTTGATAATCAGGGGGTCTTTCGTCTATGATGACGAAAACCTATATGTGGGCTCAACTGATAAGCAGCACGTGGGGAAATTTTATTTGTCGAGCAAAAAAAATATACTGGATAACGTTAGCTAAACTAGCAACATTTCCTTCATGAAAGGGACAACTTTAAACGGGTAGATAATATTAGCTGGGTTTTTCCTGCAGCTAAAAAGAACATAAAAAGAGTATGATTGTAAACTTTAAAAAATCTACCTCATCAAACTGACAAAAGGTTAAACGAAACGAAGAAAAGTAAAACCCTCGCTTAACCCTCAATCCATTCACAAATCCATCCTCAACATTTTATTAATTTAGGCGGGTTTTTTAGTGTAAACACCGGCATTCCACTTTCCTTCCCACCAACAGCCCTTCCAGTTTAGGTTCGAAAAAATAAAATGTTAAAACATCCGAAACCCATGACCACTCCTGAAACCCAACCCCCGTCCCTAACCAACCCTTGCACGTGGGTCATTAAAGGCCGTAACGCGTTTGTTTACATTACAAGAGGGTAAGAACTCTTCTGCCTTTCAGTTTATGGTTGTTGTCCGGACCACAAAAATGTGTGTTTGGAAAAGAGGATATCAATCCGCCCCTCGGAAACGGATGGTAGAGGTAAAAGGTCCACAGTACGCGCCTGGACCCTCGAAACAAATCCCATGCTTGAGATTAAGCGTTTTCTTCTAAACATTGGGCTTCATTTTCCAGGGGATTGTTTTACCCGCAAATGGTCGGTGGTCAAAGTAAAGGATAAGAAGATAAAAAGAATCCCTACCTTCGATGCACTTTATGACCAGCGTTTATCATCGGTACAAACACCCAAGCAGAATAATGGAAAGAATATTATCCGAGATAGCAGCGGCAAAACAACAGTCCCCTTCATAATTACACTCAAGTGCAAACAGGAATGAACGAAAATGTGCACAAACAAACTGTTCCGGTACATTTCGCCTAAAACGGAAACCCCCGCAGTTGCGGTTGCTGTCAAAACAAACGCATCGATTTGAAGTTTCGTTCGACGGTCTTTGACATCGCTATCCTTTTCGTTCCAACAGTTCAAAGTACATAATTTATGGACGTGGACATTTTGGTCAAGAAGGCTACCTGAACGTGGTAGGAAAGAGGGCCGGGGCGATATCACATAAAATGTAAATGAAACGTGCGCTGAAAACAACCCGGTCCTTTCTCTTCGGTTGCCAAATTTTCCTAATTAGATATGGAAATTAAGTTCGATGGTGGGATTTTTGCGCACGTGGCCATCGGTTGTATCCGAATAGAATCGAGGAGAGGGCAACACAAACGCAAAGGTACGAACAGGATGATGCTGGTAAACCATATTATTATAATTACAACCGTAATTGAAACATAACGCTACTAATCAATTACCCATCGCCGGGGTAAAGGCCACTGTTGACCGAAGCTGTAATGATTATTACTAATTACCATAGTTTGTTGCAGTCATGTTTTTTAATAAAAGTTCAGCATAGACCTCCAATAAAGCTGTTCGTCAATGAAGTCGTGCTGCTAGTGTGCGTCATTTGTTGCCTCTAATAATTCACTGAACAAAAGCAGACACCGAAGACCGCCACATTCTGCTCCAATACCTGTTTACTAATGACTTTTAATGCTAAAGAACAAAAAGCTTCACTCCAGCTGAGGCTGAAGAAAACTATGCACAAAAAGACGCCCAACCGAGCGAACAACCAAAGCAGCGAGGCAAGGTCAACCACTACGCCAAGCAGCGTCTGGCCCCGAGCAGCAAATCCGTTGGCAGCGTTGGATCTTAAGCCTCCCCCCGGTAGCTTCTCTCCTGCCAACCTTTAAAGAGCTTTCAGTTTTTCAAGACACAACCTTCACCCGCTTGGACCCGTACAGCTCCGCTCGTACTTTACTTTGCGTTAACGATATTAATACCGTTGCTGTTAAACTTCCCACAAGCGTTGGGCAACTGCACGAACGCCTTAAGCAACACCCACTAAGCCCAAAAACGGTGGGTGGGTTCGCCCGAGAGCGCTCTAGGTCTGTGGTTTCCAGCAAGCAGCATTGCACCACATTGTCGAATGTTTCAGCAAACGGTAGGCAAACATTTGTTGGAATCAAACGGACACGAGCAAACGAAGGAATGCGGGGAGGGATTTGTCAGGGGGATAAAAGGGCTCTCAACAGCATCCATTGTCGTGCAAAAAATTCATAACCATCACAACCACTATCCAAGTCCACCACTAGATTGATGGCCACATTCATGTTACTATGTGTTGCACAATTTCCTAATGTTTTATTAGAACCATTGCAGCTAATTTCAACACATTTTGCTGTTTCCAATGAGGATTAAAAATAGTTATTAGCACTAGAATCCAACTAGCGGTTAAATTGACCGCTGGGCAATTTTCGATATTAATATCTCCAAACCGACTGAATGTTTTCGTAAAATCGTAAAAATATAACATAAGTTTTTAAATTGTAGCTTAATGTTTACAATGTTCTTTTTTTAACTGAATTTACATTTAACATTTCAAAAATATAAAAGTTGAAAGAGCGCCAATCCGATCTTTTTTGCTTCATACCGGGAGCTAGCGGAGGGGTGCATAAAAAAACCATAAACAACAAAAGATAGTCAACAAATATACTAAAAAGTAGCCGTAAGTAGTAGTAGAAATTATGAGTAGTGGTAGTAGAAAAATCATTTTAAATGACGAAGTTGTAGCGTGTCAAAAAGTATTCGGGCAAGATTCCACAGAAATATACTCCTATTCCATAGAAATATAATAATACGAGTTAATCGATATTGATTTTCTTACGCAAAATAAACGCTCGCTTTTCAATAGCCTTTAAGGCACGTAGCTTGTGTTAATTACTAATTGGATGTCTAATTTTACGAACAAACACACATTTGACAACAATACTACATCACAAGCAATCACTTAATCGTCCGTTCCTCGCGGAAATCACAAAAAGCCGTCAATTGGGCATTACCTAATTTTAATTTCGCCTATTTTCCATTACATCACATTCGACCCGGTGTTTTCCGTTCGGGGTGTGTTCGTTTCGTTTACTTTACACCGACACGTCGAGGCAAACGCTCCAGCCCATCTCTGCATACAGTTATCTGTGAATTAATTGTATGTTTTCTTTTTCACTTTCCGCGCGCGCTTTAATTGAAGTTTGCTTTCAATTACATCCAGCGGAGCATATCGTTCCGTCGCTTCTCTTTGCCGAAACAGAGAAGATCCTCTTCCTTCGCTTGCCGGAGAAGATCCATCCATCCGTCACGAGCCGCCTCCGCGTCCTTCCCACCTTTTTATCAACGAAGCCGGACTCACGGAATCTCGTTCGTTTGCCATTTTTAGCCCCACTAAAGACCTTCCTTTTCGCTTGCATCACTTGCTTGTTTAGGTCGTCTTTGGATTTCTCGCGTCTCTTCCGAGAGCTGGCCTAAAACTGCACGAGAAATATTTTTTTCACACCCGTTCTGCTCACTTTGGCACAACGAAAATATGGAAAACGACGGCACCGACACTGATCCACTTAAGCCGGAAACGGGTGAATTTATAATTGAAACCTAAATGCAACGTTTGGCCCGACGGACAATGGCGCCAACGATCGCGTGACGAAGAGTATGATGCATTTTTCTCACTTGCACTTTCGGCACCGAATGCCGTTGGATTAAAGGCTGGAGGACGCCATATTAAGTCGGACAGAAGATGGCGTTGCTTTGGTATTTTTGCCAGTCGAATGTTTCGAAAGATACAAAATAAAAATAAACAAAAGAAGGATGGAGAGGGAAATTAAATATTCGCATAATTAACATCCTGGCCTTTGGAGAATAGTTCAAAATGCTAGGACTGGTTCAAAAGTAATGAAAGATCGTAAATTAATAAAAATTTTAGTGATATTTTCTAGAAAACGTGCTATATTAATAAAAAACGTACAAAAAACGTAACAAAAGCAACAATAACAATAATTAAGCCACACTAATATTCATCAAGCGCTTCAAAATTGGCAAAGGAACAATATTTCTCACGCTGCTATCGAGCCAAAAATGCATACAGTGCACCAGCAACCGACATCTGACACACACCGAGGAAACGTCGTCCGTTAGCTTTGAGGTTTCATTCGAGTCCCACGATTCACTTGGCATGACAAACCGAAGTTACGACAGAACCGCAGGCCACAACATGGTTCTACTCCGTCGACGTCGAGCGAACCGGTTGGAGAATTTAATTAAAGTACCAACGACCACTTTGAGCGACGCCTCCGATCGTTGTGGAGATCCATCTCGCCTGCTCGAAACGTGTCCAATGGAAGCCGATTCCGTTATGCTACGCCCCAACGGCAGAACCCACACATCGACGGACGAACTAAAACTTGTGCACGAGCGGTAAGACGCATTGTTCTACACCAATGTTGCAACGCTCATTTGGGTAATTACCTCGATGGACATCATTTTATTGATTTGAACTCCCTGACGCCTAGATCTATTAAGACGTAAGCATTGGAACACTGGGAGATTGTCGAACCAATACCGAAGTAACGCTCCCTTACAACCCTTGGATCTTGGAACCTATTGTTGATTTACATCCAAGCTTGCGTAATATTTGTGGAGAACCATTGACCTAGAATCTCGCAAGACTGAACAGAAACACGCAATGTTTGCATAAGTACTTCTTCCATCTGGCTACTGACCAAGTGGTACTGCCAAAAACAGTCCTTAGCTCACTCCTCCCTTTTGATCGTCTTACAGAATGGCGCCTTCCAGTTTGATTAGAAAAACCCGTCTTATGGACCTTCCAAATACTTTCTTGTTAGTTCCTCATTCGGCAGAGAGAAATATTGATTCTTACCTAACTCTTCAATGACACAGTTTTTTCAACAACGAAAAAGTCTCGATGAGAATGGCCTTCAAAGAAAAACTGTGCCCTAATCGAGTATGCTCAACAATGTTTCCATACTCATGCGGCATTGCAGTATATCTTTGCGCTTAATAAATATTATCGATCAACATTTACCGCAACAAACAAGACTCCGTCCCAAAAGGGCTACTGCTCTGACGCAGGATCTGCTCTGTTGACACGATTATCTTCAGTATACTGCGAGGGAACGTGTATAGCATTTTTCTGAATAAAACTAAGAATGTGCATTAAATAAAAGTATTTCGAATCGATTTGGTAAAGGGAGAAAAAGTTAGATTATTTTTAAAATCAAAGTCTAAGTCAAAATAAGGCTGTTGTGTGTACAATCGCCAGCTAACACGAACATAATCCTCCGTAATCTGTACACTAATCTTATTATACTAAATTGACCCACACCTAAAGGTATTATCTATTCCTTTGTCCTCTGTTCATTTAAAGTACTTTCTATCTCAAATCCTAAGCTCTAAGGTGATTGTATGGAGAAAACAATATAAAAAAATTAAAATATAAAGTATGGTATTTTCTAGTTGAATTACAAACAAAACGTTACAAATGTCACAGTTCGATAATGCTATAAGTGAAGTGTTTCCCGTTTGCAAAATCATTATTTGATTTTAATTCAAACTCGGGAGAGTCGAGTACTACGGAAAACAAAGGAACTGAATCCGAGCAAACACTTCACAACGGACCATCCATCCCTTTCGATGGACTATAATGCAGAAGCATTCACAATAGTCTTCTTCATACATGTCCACTCTATTGCAACGTTTAAACTTTAACACAAACGCATGCGGGCTTCATTTAATCACATTTTGCTACTGTCTTTTCTGCTGGGGAGCAAATGGTGATCTAACTCTAACATGGGGATGGTGAAGGACACACGTTGAATGCAACTGACCGTGTTTGAGGAAGTGTAGTGCAGTTTGCAACGCTAACCTAGTGCCTCTTACCCTACGAACTATTCATTGTTAGCTCATGCATATTTTTATTTCATGTTTGGCGAAAGAAATCCATAAGCTTCAAATCGTTACGCTGATGTTTGGAGCTGCACTTTTCACCGAACGATTCGCATCACCCATACACAAGCAGGAAGTGTAAAAAGTGGTGGCTTATTTCCGAACGGGTAAATGACCGCGGCCGCAATCATCATCAACAACATTGCGCTGTTGGCGCGCCATTCGTTCCTTCGCTTCCCATCATGTTAACTAACTCCCTGCACGTCATCGGACGAAGAGAAGGGAGGAATTCAAATTAGAACCCAACGTTCAGGGGGAGGAGAGAAAAAGCACCCATTTTGATGTTCGCCAAACAACGGCCTAACATACTCCCTCTTTCTTCTTCTCCCATCGCAACTCAGCATTTCCCTTCACGAGTCATACATTTCCACATCCATCCATCAGCAGCAGAAGGCATGACCTGGTCCCGTTCTATAGAAAAAGGGCACTTGCAGCGCGGGAAAGCCTAACGATGCAACACCGAAAGGCTGTAACACGCGATCCGGTAGACGTAGACCAGAAACACTTCCGGTAGAACGGTGAAGCAGGGAAAAATACATTCGGAAACTGTGTCAGGTTTGTGAGCACAGGCGAACGAAAAGCGTTCTGCAGCGCGATGCATAGGATTTATGTTGCTGTGTTGGGTGATAAAAAACAAAATATCTCGCATGAAAAAGCAAACAAAAATATAAAGATAAGGAAAAAGCGCATATCTACCACCACTTGGCTGAAGAAACGCACACCAGATGCAGAAGCAGTGCACATTGCATCTAACAAAAAACAACACACATACACAAGGGAACGATGAGAAGAGACAAACAAAAATCCTCGATGGGAATCCGCGACAGAAAAGGCGGAAAGTGTCTGAGAAAAGCCAAGGGCTACGCTTGAGCTCCGTTCTCCGCTTATTTTTCCACGGCCGAGTTGACTCATG
>KE525327.1:452375-490330 GCA_000441895.2 Anopheles sinensis
GAGAGAAAAGCACCCATTTTGATGTTCGCCAAACAACGGCCTAACATACTCCCTCTTTCTTCTTCTCCCATCGCAACTCAGCATTTCCCTTCACGAGTCATACATTTCCACATCCATCCATCAGCAGCAGAAGGCATGACCTGGTCCCGTTCTATAGAAAAAGGGCACTTGCAGCGCGGGAAAGCCTAACGATGCAACACCGAAAGGCTGTAACACGCGATCCGGTAGACGTAGACCAGAAACACTTCCGGTAGAACGGTGAAGCAGGGAAAAATACATTCGGAAACTGTGTCAGGTTTGTGAGCACAGGCGAACGAAAAGCGTTCTGCAGCATAGGATTTATGTTGCTGTGTTGGGAGATAAAAAACAAAATATCTCGCATGAAAAAAGAACAAACAAAAATATACAGATAAGGAAAAAAAGGCATATCTACCACCACCGACAGAAGAAACGCACACCAGATGCAGAAGCAGTGCACATGGCATCTAACAAAAAACAAGCATGCATCGAAGGAAACATCCAACACACATACACAAGGGAACGATGAGAAGAGACAAACAAAAATCCTCGATGGGAATCCGCGACAGAAAAGGCGGAAAGTGTCTGAGAAAAGCCAAGAGCTACGCTTGAGCTCCGTTCTCCGCTTTTTTTTCTTACGGCCGAGTTGACTCATGTCGCGGCAGGTTGAAGAACAGTTACGTTAATCATCATCAACGGCTCACCCTCTCTCTGCCTTTCCGACCTTAAAAAATGGTGGACGGGAAGAACGAACTATACAAGAACGATGAACCGTCGTCGACGAGGCAGCGTTCGAGCAACACGAAGGGAGGCAGAAGAAATTTATAAAAAATAAAACGGGAAAAGCTGACACGTGGTTGGAAACTTTAATCACCGTCGTGGACGCAAACGTCAATGTACTCCCGGAGTGTTCTTTGTAGTCTCGATGGAGCTCCGATGGTGGTTCCAGGCAAGATGGAAAACAAAAACCCCCTTCCAACACGATGTTCAGTTGCAAAAAAGAAGATAGCAGTTTCTAGTTGGTAGGTTTGTTGCTCGAGAAAACCAGCATCGCTTGAAATTGATACTTTTTTCAGCACAAGAAAGTTCGCTTTGATCAACCCTTCAGTACTACAAAAAAAAAAAGAGAACAAACACTAGAGCTAGTTTGCAGCAAGTGTAGTAGAAAAGGGAAACACACTCTGCGTTGGGGAAGAGGAGGATCGAGAAGGTCCTCCAGACGAGATCCCTGAAGAAACCGTTTTGCGCTTCGTGCTCAAGAATCTCGCGGAAGGCGTCCTCCTCGAAGGGTTTCCTCCTCGTCGTGACACACTTCTTCAAGAAGTCCGTAGCGCTTGGAGTGTGCAGCGATTAGTGGCGAGTGTGAAAAGGTTGCAACACATCTTGCGCGGGACGCGAACGCCGGACAGCAGCAAACACCCGGGCTATGACGCAAAGATACCTCCAGCTGCTAGTTGGCACACTTTTCTTTTTCGCCCCAAAGCGAGGGGTGGTAGTTCCGCCTGTTTTTTCGTTTCTTTTAGTTCCATATCAGACAAGACTTGTTTCGTTTCTTTACGGGATCTAGCTTCTTCCCATCATCTGCGGAAGGGAAAGAAGCTCCAGAAACCTGTTCCCAGCTGAGAAACCTCCAGCAAGCATCCATGGATGACACATGAGAATTTGAACACATTTTCGAACCGGTCAATTTAGAAAACCCGGGAACTGCACGATGGAAACTCCAACCATCACCGGATCAGTCCCTAATGATTCTGTAACGGATTTAGTTATAAGACTTCGTACAAGGAGGGTTACAAAATTTCAACAAAAGCCACTCCCATCAAGTGTAATGTTTTCCATTTCGAAGCTGTATGCGTCACCAGGAAAACCGGAATTCCATCTCCACAAAGTGACCGACGCCGCTCAAGCGTCCAGAAATGCCGGTTTGGGTTTTCCGTAACCATCGGGGGCCTTGTGTAAGCCAATGCCACGGTCAACGCCGGCCGAAAACGGTCGCATGTGCCTGTGATGGACAATAAATAAAGCGCCTTGAACGATGATGGCTTTTCGCTCCCTTTTTCGTGCATTTCGCTCGATTGCATGACGCATCGGTTGAGCAGAGGCCCGAGCCAAACAACCTATTACCAGTTGGACACTGCGTGTCCGAGATCACCGAAACATGAAAACGCTAAACAACGGAACAGAAAGAAAAAAACAACACGAACCGTGTGGTTTTATGCTAATAGCGCTAATTGATAGCATCGCGCTGCCGCTTTCCATCGTCCCGTCGAGAGTCGTGTTCTGGGTCTGTTTCACGGACTAATTGTTCGAACGAGTCCACGATCTTTCGGCGTGCTGCATTGCGTGAAAATTAGCTGGCCAAAATGCAAGTAAAGTTCAATGCAAACCGGTTTTTCCTTCAATTCCAACACGTAAAGGTTAAGTGCAATATAAACGATGAATTTCACTAACCTTACAAAAAAGGAACAAATATTTTACACAAAACGAGCTATTAGGGTAACTGTACCAATGGTTGCGCACTCAGTCATATTACAAACAATTTGATGCAATTTATAAGTGTCTATTACAGAATATTTTACATATCTATATCAAAATGATCCAAACACCATTATTCTTCAGAAAAACATCTATTTTCACTGTTTATCATGAAAAAATACACGAAAAACAGCGTTAATTTCTTCCAAGCCGGTTGTTCCTATAATGGTGGTATCGTGTTCCTATAGTAGTGGTAGTACTTGGAAAATTGGAAAATACTGAATATATTTTTACTGTAACTTATTTTTTAAGCATATTACAAACAGAACGGCCAAATTAAACCATGGACCAATACATTGCCTTGACCATAGACCAACGCATTCTGTCGTATAGACCAATGCTTTTGCGGAGATGCATGGCACTCCTGATTAATTTTCAAGGAATCCAGCGTATTAGTGCAACCTGTTTGAAAAATATGAATTTGGAACCTTAGGGTATTGCGGAGTGGCAAGGTTTATCTTTTGAACTCTCCGTAAAAGAGCAAAGAGTTGTTCATAAACGGACAAATAACGCTATTGTATTTATTTCTTCGTAGAGCTAGGATTTTATTGCACTACCTCCACTATTGGTGCTAGAAACACTATAGTAGCACTTACCTTATATTTTACGCGTTACATTACGTTCAGTTTTTACCCGCTTACCAACAAAAATCATACACAAGCTAAAACTGAATAGAAAAACCTAGCACTTCAATGTTTTTGAAGTCACTTCAACATATGTAGATGTATTTGTACAAAAAAAAAAAGGTTTCTAGCGCTACCGCTGCGCCATGGGCACCCCATTATTTAGCACACATGTAATTTATTTGGAACTCTTTCAAAGAGATGAGAAAATGTTATCGATGTTATACGAACATTAGGTGGTATCGCATGTATTGATTTAAATTGACTCGTAAAATATGGAGCGCTACGAGGTTTTGACAGAAGCAGCAAACGAGCAAAGTATGTGCTGAAATCTTGAAAAGAACCAAAAAAATGGATGCACCAAGTTGTGCCAAAATAAAATGCGTTGGGTAGAAAGTTCGGTCCCTAATTTGAACCCTACGGTTCCTGGTGTCCACATATTTTAAACCACACTTACAGCGTTACCCCATGTTTAGTTTTTGGCGTGGCAAACGTTTACCCAAAACTGCCCCAAGTGAGACCCCCATTTTTCCATCCCAATGCGATGTTTATAGTTTTGGGGAAACGAACAAAAAAGGAAGTGAAATGGCTACCACTAGCAACCGACTTTGCTGCCGTTACGGTAAACAGAGATACGCGAAAACGACCACAACAAACAGCCCCTGCCTCCTGGGCAACCTACCCCTATTCCCTGCCCCTGGGGGAGGCTGGTTGATAGGGGGAAGTTGGCAAAGTTCGTGTGACAGTGGGACGTTATTTACAATTTCCTTTACATCACCTACCACCCAACCCCGGGGAGGTTGTACCAACGCCAGTAATGAACAACAACGCACACCTTCGTCTTTTATCACAAACAGAGCAACATTGTCACGCGTAAAGTACGCGAATGTTAGACCAAAGGCTGCCTTGGAAACAAAAAACACCATACATCGCTTGTTGAAACCGGAAAAGAACCGCGCGGGACGGGAAAAACAACTCCAACCCGGAACACCGACATGCCGCCTCCGGGAAAACATTCGATCCCCTCCCCTCCTACGGATACGTTCAGTTCTCAACCATCAACCTGCCGACGAAATGCGCACCAACGACGAGTTCTGGGCGAACAATGATGTCGCAACATAACCTCCAGCACGACGTCACGCTTCGCTGGAGTCCGTCGGCAACGTTCGACACAATCCGCTGGCGGAAGGAAGGCTCCGATGGAGGGCTTGACCGGCGGTCAGTTTTCAATAGCTTAGCCTTCGGTAAGATGACCCTCCAAACACTTCGGATCTTTATCGATGATGAACATCACAATTGGCCAAGGAAATTGTTACAACACATCCCCAACGGAAGAGCAGCTTTTCTCCAACTGAAAACGACGAATGCCGCACCGTTTTGCGATCAAAATCTCTTTTCTTTCTTTACTTGACAAAAGTGTGTTTAACTGTCCGCTAAATGGAAGTCTGTTCGGAAAGAGCCACTTGCCACAAACCTTCCACAGGTCCATTTTTCTCTTCAACACTTCTTTGTCTGAACCCGCTTTTGGGCAGCAAATATTATGTTTTTCCACCCAAAAAATGCCCTTCAACGATGCTAGTGGATGCCCTTCAAGCAATGTTATCCCAATGGAGCACACACCAACTCGAGGGCGAAAAACGAGGTCACCCCTTTATTTCAACTACGAACCGTCCATTCCCTTCTTTGTGTACTCGCAAAGTGAGTTTGGCAATGAGCTCGTTAACCAGAGCAACATTGGCATGATTATGAGACGTCTGGGAGTAAATTCCAGCCATCACTCCAAACATCTTTCGAGCACAGCACAGGAGAAGACAGCTGATTTACTTTGCGGCAGCAGTGCATTCGATGCTTTGCCAGAATGCAATTCCCAGCCAAATTCACTCTCAGATCCGGTGGAATTTTTAAAAGAAAGGATAACTTCAACCACCGACCAGAAACCTGTCAAGAACGTGCCATGATTTTTTGACTCCATCCTGCGGATGTTGCGTTTTCCAGTACCTGTAGAATCCTCTTTTCTAAGAAAAAGCATGACTGATTGTGCAGTAACTGCTTTACGGTGCAAAAAACATTTATGAAAGTAAGCGCCGTTATTTTAGTCAAACCATTCATACGTAAACCTTTGGCCTCGTTGTTGATAAAAAGTCCTCTTAGATAACCAGCCGGCAAAGAATGTGTAGCAAAACCAACTCTTTTCTTGCCAACATTTTTTTGTTGTTAATGGATAGATTTCGTTTGTTTCTACCGTCAATCCGGTCGCAAAATTTGGCGAAAAGTGTGCATCTACTAGTACGTGGCTTGGATCCAGTTTAGCAATCAGTTGTGTCTACGGTTTGGTTTTTATTTACGAAATGTGAATGCAAAACATTGTGTGCAAATATGAGGTGTAGTGGATAAAAAAGAATGGTTTCCGTTGAGCGTTAATATTTTGCCAAACGAACACGCACTGCAAGATTAAACGTTTGCAAAGGCATTCAGGGATTACTAAACGTATATCGAGAAATTCGTTTCGAACCCAGTTTCCACACTCGAAATGTAAGAATGAAATGATTCGAATAAATCAAATAGATACAAACATTGCGATCGTTGCATATAAATCAGTTGAAACAATTTTATTTGGAAAATGATGAGATGGATTCGTAAATAAAATTATGCATATATTCAACCACGTTCTCGAAAACCTGCCAACCAAATCACAAATTAATATGACTCATCAAAAATACCCTTCAAAACCGTAAGTCGGCTCTATTGCTAGTTTTGATGGTCACGAAAACCTATAATAACTTCCTCGGCCTCAAATCGAAGTCATGGTCTTACGGAGCCTTCATTTTACAACAGCCAAAAGTAACACAATTCCTACAAAACCGGCACATTGAGTTTATTGAACTACGACATATTGAGCAGCAATGGAATCGTAAATATGATACCAATTAACTCAACACACCGCAGATTGAAGACGACGAACCAACGACGTTTGTCCGGAAGATGATGCGAACCGGTGGATGGATTCGACAGAATGTTTCGGTTCAAGGTCTAAATGGAATTGGGTGTGAATGAAGAAGCGTTTTCATCCTTAACCGGCAGGGCGATGGAAATAAAAAAGGAAGCTTCTAAATCACTCGAGCAAGAACTGATTTATTACAATGCGAAATTAACATGGAGCATACAGGGCCAGACGAAATACAGGAAATTAGAACAAAGTATTTTATATCAGAATTTATACTGTTATTAACATTCAAGAATAAGTAACTTTTTGACAGAACACCAAACCCGCCGAAAGGTTAAAAATACCCACACGAACCACTTCGAATGTTTATTGCATGAGCGTGAACCGTGGGGCACTGTTGGATCGAGATGGGCTCTAAATAATATCAGCTCTAGAACGTACATAAAATTAGGATCATAAGGGCCATACAAGTTTCCTTCCTTTTTTTACCCCCACCATAGGACATTTTCCATAGCAGTTCAAAGGGAAAAGTTTTGACCACAATTTATGAACCTACTTACAGGATATGCTCCTCCAGATTTCACTGTTACTCCCCAGTGATCTCAAAGTTATTGCCTCTACTTTGCCACTAGCTTTAAGCGGTATGGAAAAGGTTCGTTCTTAAACAACGACGAGACACGGATGTATGCTTTGTTTTTGTAATGTTTCATTTCGAAAATCGCTCTTCATCAACACAACTAATGGACGGTTTATGGTATCCCAAATGTCTCCCGCCCGGCTGATGCCGATTCTCATCGCTTCTCGCAGGGAAAAGAGTTTGTCTTCACCCGCATAGCAATGCAACCGAATGCGCATGCTGTGCATTGGAAAATAACATATAGCAACGAAAATATAACGCGTTTTTGTCCCCCCACGGCTTCGTTTGGGGTGTTGTTGGTGGAGAAAGGAGTCAACCTTCTCGCAAATGCGGGGAAGAGGGGTGAATGGAGGTAGAAACCCACCGCAACTCCCGTATGTCCTTCCTTGTCGTACTTACCGTCGGTTTATCCACCACAACGACTCCTTCTCTTCGCAGCTTCCACAGCTCCGTGATCCCGTGCTGTTCTCGAGATGCTTCCTTTCTCTGTTTCACACGCACACGGTTCTCGCCTTGTTGTTGTTGCTGTTGAAATTAAACTCTCTCCCTTTCTCTTTCGCACTCTCACCTGCCCGACGGGGGCTATCGATTACCGACCAACCGCTTGCTCACTCACTCGCCAAACGTGCGCTGTCTCACTCACTCCGGCGAGCCAGCGCACGGACAGTGAAGAGTGCGCCGGAGCGAAAGTGTACCGGTGCGAGCGAGATGCACGATACGCATTCACACACGCACCAAACAAAGAGAAGCCCAAGAACAGCCTTTTCCTAGCAAAGATGGCAACCAGCGCACTTCACATCTTCCTCGGGACGATGCGGATGATTCCTTTCCTCACGAACCGCCGCAGGATGCTTCGATTTTCATTCAATTGTTCACCGACAAAGCAACGACTTCTTCCGACACTTGACGTTCTATATTGCACTACGAAATCCACTGCAGCAGCGGTCGGCAACAGAAGCGCACACACCCCGCACCAAGTGTGTGTGCGTGTGTGTTGTGTGCACAGACCGGAGAAAAAAAAACGATAAAGATAAACGACGGCAGGATTATTTAGCTCATCATAGCTCACAGCAGCATCCCACCGCAACGGCTTGCGATTGCTGATAACGCACTTGCAACTGATCACTATTTTCTTTCCTTCTCATTCGATGCAACCTTACACGAAACAGCTCGATGGAGGAAAGGAGGAGTAAAAATTGCCGTCGGCGATATCGGTCCCGCAACTATCGCACGCGAAGCGCAACCTTCTCCGACGGAGGTCTACAACAGACTGACAAATTAGTGTTGGCGGAATCGGGATTCAAAAGACTTGAAGATTCGATCCTTAGAGGGATTCTAAAGATTTGATTCCCATTTGACGGATTCTAATAAGATTTGATTCGATTGGGATTCGAATCTGTTTTGATTTGTCTGGGACTCGGTTTGATTTGATACAGACTTGATCTGAATCTATTTGAATTTGATGTGAATAGATCCATACACGAGGTGAGTCGTATTAGTCACGTAGAGAGTCGATGTAGAGACAATGGGTCTCAGTGATTAATTTCAGTTGAGTCGAATCGAACGCTGTATACAATTGAAAGGACATAGATTGAGTTTGTCTTTGACAAGATTACACATGCGATTATAGGGTATAAAACCCCTAATTATTTTTGGCAGACTGGGCTGGAGAGTAACACCGTTTAACTAGCGATTAAGATTCGTATACCTTCCCCTTGAGAAAAAAGAATCATTGTGATCCATTTCCAATGACTGCGGAGAACATCGTTTCCATACGCTACAGCGGTGAACCTCACATCGGAAATGTGAGGCATGTTTTAACTTCGCAAAAAGCGGGTTATCAGTAGTGATCTGATTAGGAATTAGATCAGGATAACTGATTTCCAGACCAATTTGATGATTCGTGTGTCAAGTAGAGATTCGATATCCCCATCACTAGAACGAAGCCGACATCACAGCTAGGCATAAACAAACTTCAAAAACCTTGGTCAAATTTGAA
Source organism: Anopheles sinensis (assembly GCA_000441895.2). NCBI lineage: Eukaryota > Metazoa > Arthropoda > Insecta > Diptera > Culicidae > Anopheles > Anopheles sinensis. The sequence continues at coordinate 461,132 of KE525327.1, forward strand.
ATTGTATGGTTTAAAAACCCAATTGGTAATATTTTTTTTTCCTTGGACCAATCTCCACAGTAGACCCTTCAAATGAAAGATCCTTATTAGGCCATTAACTTTATCTTAGTTTAGATTTTATCATCTTTTTTATTTTTGGACAAAATTAGATGAATGCATGCACGTTACCGGTAATTCGTTTACCGATTCGAATACCGTTTCAAATACCTTGGCGACAAGCAAACCAAGTTTAGTTGAACATACTGAAAACACCTTGCTCGAAATTTAAATTGGTCGTTGAAAAGCCAATTTGATGATCAATTTTCGTCCCTGACCCGATTTTAATGCTTAACTAGTTTAACTAAAGCTTATTTATAATCTCTTTGATGGTGGAACAAAAATTACTGCTTTTTTATAAACCACAGTTTATTATTTTGACAATCACTTCGATATACCTAGCACAACGATACAAATAGATAATATTTTATAATAATTTTTTAAGAGAGTTTGAATGAAAAACTAAAATTCAAATCGAAATAAAACAAATGAATAATATTTTAACGTTACAGGTTTCAAATCGGAGCCGATACCTTTCTTTCTTTGCGCAAATCTTATGTGCATATCAGATAAATAGGGATTATTTTCTAGCCCCAGTAATCGGAATCAACACTTTTCAATACTTCACTTTTTAAAAACTTTTCCTAATTGCACACTTCTATGTCATCATATTGCGTTAAAGTGGGCATGGTAATCTAGAGTAACTATCTAAGCATACATTTCGATCCACATTTAAGTTTCTGTGATGTTTTCACTCGGAAATCATCGATTCTCGAACACACCTTTTGTCACTTTTTTGGCTCAGCCTGTTTCTTCTATGGACCATCTGTGCACCAGCTTTCATCAAATTAAAAAATGCTTCTTTTATGATAAGGATAATTGGATGGTGTGAAAAGTCCTTTCCAAATTTCCCACACTAAGGCTAGTTTTTCACTCCTGGCACATGTGATCGGGGATCCAACCTGCCTTACCGAAACAAGAGCGACGCGGCAAGCCTCTCTTTATGGTTTGCAACTGAAAAATAATAATCTCTGGACGATAAGAAAGTTATCTTTCCAAAGCCAAGCATGGAGCGATATCGTTATCTTGCAACAGCTCCTTACAAATTCGCTATCGGATGCACGACAAAGCACTTTCAACAAGAACCCCAGTACTCCGTTGACTGATCAACCATGAAGTTCGTACTGCTGTTGTCCGCTTTAGCCGTAGGCGGCGTGTTTGCTATCGGATCGCCATCCGATTCAGCCGGACCTAACTCACGAATAACCGGTGGTGAACAAACCGATCCAAGAGCGGTTCCCTTTATCGTTGGTATCCTGATTTCGGGCTCTAACAGACATGCCTTTTGCGCCGGTATTCTGATTTCACCAACCCACGTTCTTACGACGGCAAGCTGTGTGTCAAAGTAATGAAAAAATGCAACAAGGTTGGTTTGGGAGGCCTGATCTGTATCGATTTGTTTTTAACTTTCTTCCTCAGTCAACCCATTCTCACGGTGCTTCTGGGAGCAAGTGATATGACCAGAATTCAGGAGTTCATCGGCGTGGCAAACATTCTTATCCATCCCAACTACAGCTCGCTGTTGAACCGTGACGATGTGGCCATCCTTACCATGGACCGGGCGACGCCGCTCAATGAGTACATTCAGGTTGCCAATCTGCCACGCTGGGGACACGTGGGCAACACGTTCAATGGCTTTGGAACCACCGTGAGCGGCTGGGGTAACACGGGCAACCGTGACAACGAACCCGTCCCGATTCCTAATCTTAACTCGATCCGCACTCCGGTCATCAGCAACACCGTGTGCGGCCTGTCGCACAACTTCATACGCGACGACCATATCTGTACCTCCGGGGACAATGGAGGTCCTTGCGACGTAAGTTTTCATTGATCATAATCTCCTTTTGGCATAAGCATAATCGCCCGTTTCTTTCTTGAAACCTATTCTCTCCAGGGTGACGATGGAGGTCCGGTTACGATAACGGAAGCTGGCGAAACGATCGTCATCGGCATGCACTCCTTCCATTACAGCGGCCTGTTTGGGTGTGATCGTGGCCGATCGGCGGTGCATATCCGACTCACAAGCTACCTCAGCTGGATCGAAGCCAACTCGAACGCCGTCATTCGAACGTAATCGAAGACATTGCTTTGGATCTGGCAGACGTGCGACGTTGTCCAAGTGCGTCACTGTCGCACTTTAACCGGATTAACTGCGTCTCAAAATTACCTCTCGGTATCTAATCGGTAGAAGAAGCAATAAAACATGGAATCAGCAACCTTTCGCCTGATCACTCTGTGCGTTTGTTTATGGGGGGTTAGGGGAACATCTGGGGGATTTAGTAGGGCTCCCTTTCCCTGAGGTCACAAGGTACACCTAATCAAATTCAACCTCGTAGTACGTTCTCAGACCGCACATCGTACGGACGGAGTTTGGATCATAATAGGAAAAAAGAAATAAGATACCATGAAGTCGGCGTTTAGCGCAGTCGGGGTGTTGTTTGCGGTGGCCAGCTGTATTGTTGCGGTATGCATGGCCATTGACGTGCAAGCGCCACCATCGGGACGTATCAGCGATGGACAGGTTGCGGCTCCGGGGCAGTTTCCCTTTGTCGTCGGTATCCTTATTTCGGGAACATCCAGCCGATCTTTCTGCGGTGGTGCCCTGATCTCTCGTCGATTTGTCCTCACAGCAGCGGCCTGCGTTCAGGGGTAAGAATATCGATTTGGGAATCAGATGTTGTGCTAATCAGACAATTCCGGATCACGCAGAACCAACACGTTCACCGTACTGCTAGGGGCAACGGACATGACCCGTATCGAGCAGATCATTCCGGTGCTGAACATTCCCTCGCATATCATCGTCCATCCGGGATACAGCTCGCTGCTGAATCGGGACGACATCGCCCTGCTTCAGCTGTCCCAGGAGGCTAACCTAACGCCAACCGTGCAGGTGGCAAACTTACCTCGGCGCTACCATACGGCGTTCACGTTCAACGACTGGCCTGCGACGGTAGCTGGTTGGGGAAATACTGGAAACCGTGACAACGAGCCGATCCCGTTGCAGCAGCTTCAGTTCGCCACCGGTCCAGTGGTGTCCAACTTTGTCTGCGGCATTTCCCATAACTTCATCCGGGATGGCAATATCTGCAGTGCGACCGACAACGGTGGACCGTGCAATGGCGATGAAGGTGGTCCAGTTTGGGTGACGGAAGGAGGCGAAACGTTCCTCATCGGTGTCCACTCGTTCCACTACGATGGACTGTTTGGCTGCGATCGCAGTCGGTCATCGGTCCACACACGCCTCACGGAATATCTGGATTGGATTCAAGCCAATACCGATGTTGTCATTCGTGCGTAAATATTTGAAACAATCGAAAAATAAAACAAGGGCATTCCCATAATTTGATGTTCCGTTATTGTAAATATGAAGAAGAAAAGAAATGTTGGAAAATTTAGATAAAAATACTGGTATCGTTATTTTAACATATAAATATTTATTAAACTTCATTTGGTGCAAAATTTCAAACAAAAACCAACAGCATTTCAATTCATGTTCTCAATATTATAGCCTATCCAAAAAAGTCTGAAATTTAATTTCCAGTACATAAAGCAAGTCTTCAATCTCGAAGATATCTGTTTATCAGTTGAACCTCCAATAAATATATTATTAGCAACAGACTATAAACGGTAGCTGACCGCTTAGTAAACTTATCTTATCAAAAGCGAAATTGGGCTTTCCAAATGTGTCTGATCGCAGTATCACGCTGTTTCAACACGGCTTGGGGCCAACGCGTGGGGTAGAGATTTGCCAAATCTAATCGTTACCAATCGTTATGACCCTTGTATAAAACGTGTAACATACGATGGTGACTGGCTTAGTTGCTTGTCGTCCTACGAAGAGGTAACTATGAAGCTGTTCGTTGTGCTTGCGTTGACCGCCTACGTGCTGGGAGTAGCCTACTCCAGTCCCGTTGATCCGCGTACGATCGATTGGACGCTGGTGCGTACCCTCCACCAGACGGATGCCATCCGGGCTAAGCAAGGACTACCACCTCTGTCGGACGACGAAGTTCGTTCGTCGCGTATCGCCGATGGACAGATCGCAAGTCCTACTCAGTTCCCGTGGGCTGCCGGTGTTCTCATCTCCGGATCATCGTCGCACAGTTTCTGCAGTGGAGTGTTGATCTCTCGCCGACATGTTCTGACCGCTGCCGTGTGCATTTCTGGGTAAGATCGAGTGTGGAAATGTATCTGCTCATTAGGCGGATGAGATCTGAATATGTTCAATCTATTATCATTGCTCGTTGCAGATCCCCAACGCTTACCGTTCTCTTGGGCGCATCCGACATGACCCGCATTGAGGAGTTCATCCCGGTGTCGAACATCCTGTCGCATCCGAACTACAGCTCCTTCTTCAACCGGGACGACATCGCCATTCTGACGTTGTCGAGAGAGGCTCCGATCCGTGACACGATCCGTCCGGTAGATCTGCCACGTTGGAGCGACGCTGGCAATAACTTCAACAACTGGGCTGCCACGACCGCCGGCTGGGGCAATTCGGGACGCCGCGAAAACGAACCGATCCCCATCCCGAATCTGCAGTTTGCCGTCGACTCCGTCAACTCCAACTTTGTCTGTGGACTGTCGCACACGTTTATCCGTGATACCCATATCTGTACCTCGACCGATAACGGAGGTCCATGCAACGTAAGTCAATGAAAACTGTATTTCGTCGGTCGTAAACTAAGCCTGTTTCTACCATCTTTTCTCTAGGGTGATGAAGGAGGCCCAGTGACAGTCACCGAGAGTGGTCGTACGTTCCTCATTGGTATCCACTCGTTCCACTTTTCCGGACTGTTCGGATGTGATCGTGGCCGATCTGCTGTACATACCCGTATCACCGAGTACCTGGGATGGATTCAACAGAACTCGGATGCGGTCATTCAGTAAAATAGTGAGACAACGTATGGGGCTTGTAGAGATTTTCTCAGCAAAGCTTCTACAGAGCGTCACAAAAAAAGATCATTTGTATATATTTAAGCTATGAGACAATAAACCAGCTAGATCTCAGCTCAATAGAATACAACAACTATTGATCCGGAGATTTAAAAATCTTAGCCAGCAAACGAATGTTTTCTTAAGTTGAAGCTGATAAGGTATGAAAACGAATATATGCGTTAAAAGGTAGTTCATGACCATTGAATTTAAAAAGATTGTCGTCTAAACTCCTCGCCAGGCCAGGCCATGCGCGTATCACCCTAGTATCACCCTAGAGAAGACAATAAATGTAAGAGCATTTGGTAGAATGAATATTATATGCCCGACCAGACATATTACTGGTCACAAATCGGACAAATGTGTGGTATCACGGAATCGCAGTCAATTTCTATATCAATTATCGTTGGGGCGCGCATTGCACATAACTTTCGTGATCTCAACACAATTCAGTTGGTTTATATTGGCAACGTACCTGAGAGCCTTTAGAAAGGATTGATGATTATCAACTATCGTTCCATGTAGACGTATTATTTTATTTTTGTATTGATGCACGCTCCTTTAGTGAACAAAAACAGGTCAATCAAAAGTACGACTGTTAGTGGCTCTGTTTATAAAACTAAACTAGATCCTGTATGACCACGTGCCTTGTTACTTCCTGAATTTTCATAAACTTTTTTTTGGTAATAACAATTTGAAATATTTTATTGAAGTTTTTGACCATTGTTTAGATCACTTTCTGTATCTGTTTATCCTTCAATTACTACGGATAATCGAGAGTCTGCTGTTTATGCGAGTCAAATTAAAATGGTCAAATTATCTGATCAGCTGTATGACTAAATTGAGCTTTCTTAAATTTACTAGGTTTTTGTTTGAAATCCAAATGTTCTGAACTTTATTAGATTGAAATGTTCAGCCCTAGTGAAGTTGCCCTATAGGGTTTGTGATGGGTTAACCTCATACACCACTCTCAAGACTCGGTGAACAATTTAATTTTAATTGTTTATCAATAATTATTTTTTTCAATTTGACTATTGATTTTTTGAAAACTTGAAAACAATTTATTTATCATAAAAATAAAGGCAAAGCCACATCAAACAATTATTGTTTCAAATTTAGTTGTAACATTTCTACAGTTCCGTTAAAGCATTTTGAGTGTGTAGTAAATGATTACTCCTAACATATGATGTTAGAACACAAGAAGAATTAAAATAAGACAAAATGTTTGATGTGCATTTAAAACCTTGGTTCATGAACGACGAAGCTCAACACTTGCATACAAACTCAGGAAAAGCTTTAGAAAGCTTCGAACTGAACGAAAGGCACCACAGGGACACTCCCCAAGTACGATGTAAGTACAAACAGAGATATCGTTCAAGGTTTCAATTTAGTTAAGCATATCACCTCACAGGATGTTGAACGACAAGCCCCTATAAATACGTGTTTGTTCAGTAAAAAAAAGAGTTGTCTTTTCATAATGTTTTTGCTTCCTTATCAACAACTGCTACGGAAGGAGCAAAATGACGTTATCATGCTGATCGATAAGGAAACCACAGACACATGGAAAACAGCGTCACAGAAGCACTCATTTAGTGATCAAGATATGATAAACGAATAAAATGGGCACACTTTGGTGGCCCGCAGCACAGTTACACTTCAGTGGTATAGAGCTGTAAGTAAACGGGTTGTTAAAATTCACTATGAAGTTGTTACTGCTCCTAGTGGCCATCGTGTTGACCACGGTCAACGGAATCGCCGTTGATCCTAGTACGATCGATTGGACGCTGGTGCGTACCCTCCACCAGACAGATGCCATCCGGGCTAAGCAAGGACTGCCGCCTCTGACGGACGACGAAGTTCGTTCGTCGCGTATCGCCGATGGACAGATCGCAAGTCCCACTCAGTTTCCGTGGGCTGCCGGTGTTCTCATCTCCGGATCATCGTCTCATAGTTTCTGCAGCGGTGTGTTGATCTCTCGCCGACATGTGCTTACCGCGGCCGTGTGCATTTCTGGGTATGGCCATTCCAGCCATTTGGTCTATTGAAAATTGGCATGAATATCTGAATGGTTGTTTGTTCCAGATCCAACACACTGACCGTTCTGTTAGGCGCCTCCGATATGACTCGTGTCGAAGAATTTATTGCTGTGACGAACATCCTGTCGCATCCGAACTACAGCTCCTTCTTTAACCGGGACGATATCGCCATCCTGACTCTTGCCCAAGCGGCTCCGATCCGTGACACGATCCGTCCGGTGGACCTTCCACGCCGGAGCCAAGTCAACTCTGATTTCAACAGTTGGGCTGCCACAACCGCTGGTTGGGGAAATACGGGACGCCGTGACAATGAGCCAATTCCTACCCAAGCCCTACAGTTCGCCGTTGACTCCGTGACGACAAACTTTGTCTGCGGATTGTCGCACACGTTCATCCGCGGAACGCACATCTGTACCCGTACCGACAACGGTGGACCGTGCAATGTACGATCAATTGATTGTTTGATCATTCAATTATTTCAAAACCTTTAATTATATCCTTTCCTTTTCCATAGGGAGACGAAGGTGGTCCAGTGACCGTCACCGAGAGTGGCCGTACGTTCCTGGTCGGCATTCATTCCTTCCACTTTTCCGGCCTGTTCGGATGTGATCGTGGTCGGCCGTCGGTGCATACGCGTATCACGGAGTACCTTGATTGGATTCAGCAAAACTCGGATGCCATCATTGAGCCGTAGGGCGGTGGCGCAGTGACTGGATCCCAGAAGCCTTACGAAGACTTGACAAACAATCGAATGTGCGACGGAATTCTGGAATAAACCATTCCTTACTCTTATCAGTTGTAGCGAACACCTGGTCGTTGTGTTTGTTTGATTTTGAATCGAGTTTTTGAAAGAATGCGTCACTGACGTTGAAAGGGGGCTGAGGTCTTAATGAATTAAACTTCAACAGAAACCACGTACCGATAAGATTATCAACACAATGGATGAACGGTTGCTGATGGCTCCATATATACACCCATGCCCAGCTAATCCACGCTCAGTCTGTCGCGTCCGGTAACGATGAAGTTCCTATCAGCGTCGATAGTCCTGCTAGCGCTAGGCGTAGCCGCCACGCAGGCGACCATCACGCGCCTCGAAGATATCAACTGGGCGGAGGTGCGTCCAGTGCAGGAGAGTCCCCAGTTCAAGGCCAATCGTGCGTCCAGCTTTGTCGATCGCTTTTTGGCGAATATCGAGCCAGTGCAGGCCTTACCACCGCCCGTTAAGAACTCACGCATCAACAATGGCGTCGTCGTTGGTCCAACCGATGTGCCGTATATCGTAGGTGTTCTGGTTTCCGTGGAACAAGGCACGTACTTCTGTGGCGGTGTACTGGTATCCCGGACGCATGTTCTTACGTCGGGAACTTGTGTCGAGGGACATTCGTCGATCACGGTTCTACTCGGTGCCAGCGATATCACGCGGGCTCAGGACTTCGTGCTTGTAGAACATGTGCGAGTACATCCCGATTTCAGTTCGTTCTTCCAGTCGAACGATCTTGCCATCCTGACCTTATCCCGCGCACCACGATTCAGCGGTAAGCAGAACTTATGATCGAAGCAAAACCGCCTCCTAGTACTAACGCAAAACGCTACTTGTTCCAGACCAAATTCAACTCGCACGCCTTCCTCGCCGTTCCCAGGTTGGGGAATCGTTCAACAACGTATGGACCACGATTAGCGGCTGGGGTGAGACGGCGTCAAACACTGGTGAGGCACTGCCCATGCAGCAGCTGCGTTCGGTTCGCTCGCAAGTCATCAGCAACTTTAGCTGCACGATCAGTTTCCCACTGTACCTGCGCTCTTCGAATGTCTGCACGTCCTCCGATGGAGGAGCTCCTTGTGTGGTGAGTAAATGAAGGAAAGCATCACGAAGAGCTGTCAATTCTTCAAAAAAACACAATTCTCTTCCTTTAGGGTGACGAAGGTGGTCCAGTAACGATTGTTGAAGCTGATGGACAGTCGACGGTGATCGCTATCCACTCGTACACGTACTCGCGCGGATGCACCCGTAGCTGGCCGGCGGTTCACACCCGGGTCACCGATTACCTCAACTGGATTGAGATCTACACCGGTGCCAATATTCGTGCATAAAATGTGAACAAATAAACCCACCGATTGCAGTAATTTTCATTTTTATTTCTTAATGGTCTTGGGAACTGTAGCGAATGTGTGGAATCTAGATGTCTATCTGGGATTAATTATTGGCATTTACGAGTCCCAGTTATCCATGATGACCACGTCGGAGTTTGCCTCGATCCAATCGAGATACTCCGTGATACGTGTGTGCACTGACGGGCGACCTATTCCGCAGCCAAGGAACGACGTGAACGAGTACAGCCCGATCAAAAAGGTACGCCCGGTCAAGACGTCCACGGTGGTCAGTGGACCACCTTCATCACCCGCACACGCACTGCCACTATCGCCGGTGATGCAGATGTGCTGATCGTTGATTTGGAACGGGAACGAAACGCCACAGTTGAAGTTGCTCATCACGTGGTTACGCACCAGCCGCAGGTTGTTCAGAGGAAGCGCCTCATTAGTGTTCGATGCCGTACGGCCCCAGCCGGAGATCGATGCCAGCTGGTTAACGAAGGTCATACCACGCTGACGGCGATTTGGAAGCGTTACCGGGCGAATGTTGTCTGAAAGAAAAGGGGAAACATTAGACTCAACCAAGGGTGCTTTAACCCTTCACCATAATGTACTTACCATTAGGTCGCACCGCACGGCTCAAACGCAGCAAAGCGATGTCGTTGTTGCCCGGCGAAGGATGCACTATAATCTGCGATACGGCGATAAATTCTCCAGCTTGGTTGATCTGTGCCGCATCCAATAGTACCGTGATCGAAAGCTCTCTGTCACTGAAGGACACATGAATAATCGTCGATGTTAAGTGATTCTATAGCAAAACCCCAACCGTCTGTACCTACCCATCGACACACGTGGCAGCAGTGAGGACATAGTTCTCCGAAACGAGCACTCCACCGCAGAAGTAGGTAGCAAATTCTTCACTTATCAAAATGGCGGCCGCATACGGAATGTCACCGCGCGCCACCGTTACACCATTGATGATCCGCTGGGACCGATCAGCAGTTGGATCGTATGGCGTACGATCTGCATGTAAACGAGGATAGGTGGACTTTTCACGGATCGAACGTACCGTCGACCAATCGATATCCTCCGGCCGGGTTATCGATGCCGCCTGTACGGCAACGAGCAAACACAAACCAAAGGCAATAACTCGCATGTCTCTCGTGGTACACTTCAACGTTGCAACTAATTACCGAGATGGATTGCTCCGATTGTTTTAATATTCACTTCACCTGTATGGTCCGAATTTTCTTGAAGTGATTTTTCGATAAGATTGTAAAGGCCAATAAAAATTATCATACCATACAATATACTCCCAGGGACTGTTGAATTGCGTATGCAGGACCTCACGCTAATCAGTGAGTTCATTTTTCTTCAAATGAAAGGGGACCATGTGCAAGATAAAAGGCACAGGTGTTGATAGGTTTTCATATGCACTCGTCGTTCAGCTATTTCATCCTACAAATAGACCTTGTAACCTAATTATTCTTCTTTGAGTTAGAGTAGAAGATATGATTACAGTTATATGAAGCATCGGAAAGGCTCAGAACGATTTATGGACGGTCGTTGGATAATCATTGAAATAAACTGCATCGCTTTTCTTGTGACTTAAATTGTATTATTAGGAGATTTTTCGATAACGTATACAGATATACCGAAATGCTATCTTTAAAATTCTAATGAACAAATAATTCCTATATGTTAATTCTATTGAAATATAGACAGGAAATGCGAAGATAAATACAGAAAGTCTAAAATAAAACCAGAAGTAGAAACAACTTAATATTTTTACGCCTGATTCTTTCAATAACTATAACATTTTATGGTAAACCTTGACATTTGATGGTAAACTCCCTTAAGACAAATCTGTTTTGAGGGCAGCAGTACAGTATTTTTGGGGAAACTCTAATGTATGTTTGATATTTCATTACACAAATACACTTTCTCTTTTTTAGTTTTTTACATCGGTAGCTATTAAATTTATTCACAAGTTTTGGCCTACGTTTTAAAAAATTGTTTATCGTCAAAAGTTAAGAAAGCAACTCAAGGAAAAGTCCTCGCCCTTAATTATCACATCAATCTACGACCGAATCACATCATCGTCGTTGTTTGGATGCCACTGTGCCACTTCCCCCCCACGAATAAAACACAAGATGGTGATTTTGTTTACTCCTCCAAACTCATTTATCACTCACACACAACCGTTCGCTAAAAACCCGTTGTCGTGTGATATATTCCTGCATGTTGTTATTAAGATTCCTTAACGCAAGTTTTTGCCAATCATGCCTGATAAGACCCACCTCGAAAGATTGCCATTGGTTGATTACGATCAGCCCCAAATCGCTTCGTTGCGTTAAAGGAATAGACTTCCTGAGTATAGGCCTCTAGAAAATACCCCACCGACTGGCCCCACAATTCATTGTGCTACCGGTATTACCAACAACAGGATGTCGAAGATTTGCGCTGTGCTACTGCTGACGGCCATAGTTGCCGCCTCGGGTGAGATCCGCTCAGCCGCCGACGTGGACTGGAGCCAGGTCCGTCGCTTCTACGATCCTAAAGCGGACGTGCCAGATCGTCGCATTAATAATGGGCAAATCGCCAACCCAACCGACGTGCCGTGGGCCGTTGGACTGTTGATTTCGCTGACGTCCGGTACGAACTTCTGTGGAGGCGCCCTCATTTCGCCGACGCATGTCCTAACGGCCGCCTCTTGCGTCAATGGGCAGTCTTCCATTACGGCAATGTTGGGTGCGAGCACCATCGCTAGTACGTCCGATTTTGTGCCGGTTTCACACATTCGCGTCCATCCAGACTACAGTTCGTTCTTGGAGAGGGACGATATCGCAATCCTTACGTTGGCCCGTCAGCCCCGATGGAATGGTAAGTGCATCAGGTCAATTTCAGTTGTTCTAATCTAATAACTGTAATTCCCTTATTTTAGATCAAATTCAAATCATCAACCTACCGCGCCGCATGTATATTGGACATTCGTTCAACAACTACGTCACGACGATCTCGGGTTGGGGTGAAACCGGAACCAACACCGGAGAGCCACTGCCGATGCCAAACCTGCGCTTCATCCGTAGCCCCGTCATCACCAACCTCAGCTGTGGTCTATCCTTCCCGCTTACCAACATCCGTGGTACACACATCTGCACCACCACCGACGGTGGTGCACCCTGTATCGGGGACCAGGGTGCCCCGGTGACGGTGACAGAGAACGGAGAGACGTTCCTGATCGGTATCCACGTGTTCACGGCGTCCCGTTGTGAGCGTGGTCGCCCCGCAGTCCACGTCCGTCTGACGGAGTACATGAACTGGCTCGAGCTGAACACTGACGCCCTCATTCGTCAGTAATATGACGCACATGACTGTCCAGTAAACTGTTTCCTCGGTGGCTCCGTAATAAAGCTTCTCCCTTGTCTCTATCTTCATCAAGATTGCACCTGTCTCATCATCTTATCGAAACGGTGGGAGGGATAACTGTAAAGGACCATTCGTTCGGGTGTAAATATAAGCACCAGTCCGGGACAAATGGACGCTGTAGTCGTTGGAGTTGTCGTGAAGCTATCACACGTGCCAGTGTACCATCATCATGGAGAAACGATCGGCCCAGTTTGGATTCTTGGCCGTGGCGATCCTCTGCTCGTTGGTTGTACTTTCGACAGCCAATCCGCTGGTCGAAGATGATGGACCTCAGAGGCGTATCAACAATGGCATCGAAGCGGGTCCTACAGATATTCCGTTCGCTGCCGGAGTTCTTGTCACATTTCCATCCCGGACGTACTTTTGCGGTGGCACGTTGATATCTCTCAGACACATTCTTTCGTCTGCCTCTTGTGTCGATGGGTAAGTTACGGAGTTCAATATTCAGTTTGGACAAATGTGACGCCATCTCGGCTATGTGTGTGACGCTTTCTTTTTCCTACAGTTATCGGACCATTACGGTTATGCTTGGCGCCTACGATATGACTATGGTACAGGACTTCATTACTGTTTCGTCCGTTCTGGTGCATCCGAGCTACAGCAGCTTTTTCGATTCAAATGACCTCTCCATCCTGACACTCTCCCGTCCGGTCGGACTCTCCCCACGGGTGCAGATCGCTCAATTGCCGAGCCGCCTGTACGTGGGACACTCTTTCAACAACTACCTAGCGACCATTGCGGGCTGGGGTCAAACGGGATCGAGCACCGGTGAACCCGTTCCCGTGCGACGTCTTCTGTTCTTCCGCGGCCGGGTCATTACCAACACGAGCTGTCTGGTAAGCTTTCCGTTGTACCTGCGATCGACGAACATTTGCACCTCGACGGATGACGGTGCAGCCTGCGTGGGGGATGAAGGTGGACCGGTCACGGTAACTGAAAACGGGCAGACGATTCTCATCGGGGTCCATTCGTACAGTTTTTCGTGGGGCTGCGAGCGGGGTTGGCCATCGGTGCATACGCGCGTTACCGACTATCTGGACTGGATTGAGGCAAATTCGGATGCCATTGTTCCGTAATGAGAGAAAATAAATTCTTCAACAAACCAAAACACTGAGTGATGTTTTTCATTTTATTTCTGAACAAATCACAATTTCTAATGCTCCTTTAGAAGTCTTCCCGAATCACTACGTCCGAGTTCTGTCCAATCCAATCGAGATAGGAAGACATGCGTGTGTAAACGGCTGCCCGATCAGACTCACATCCCAGGATCGAGTTGAACGAAAACACACCAATCTGCGTGGTGATTCCATCGGCATCGACAATAGTCAACGGTGCTCCATTATCCCCGGGGCATGGGCCACCCTGTGCCCCATCGGTGCACATATGCGCATCGGAGATGGTGTTGGTCGGCAGGTTGACCCGACAAGCCAGGTTGGTCAGTACCGGTGCCCTTGCGAACCGCAGTTCAACCGAGTTACTTATTCCCGATCCAAACCGGCCCCAGCCGAACACCGTACCAAGCTGTCCGGCGAAGGTGGCCTGCACCTGCCGCCTGTTCGGTAGTCGGATCGGTCGAATGCGGTCGCTGAAGGTAACACTGCGTGGCAGTCGGCCCAGGGCTACATCGAAATTCTCACCACCTTCGACAAAGCTCGAGTGAAGCACGAACTGTTCCACTAGAAGCCTCTCTCGGCCCGGTTCCGGCGTGTCATCCATTCGCAACCCACCGATGTAGGCAAAAGCGGATGTAGCACTGAAAGGAAATTGATTTACTATTCGTCAAGGAGCCTTTCACCGAATAATTGATCGCAAAATTGATCGTTACCTCTGTACACAGCTTGCCGCGGTAAGGATATAGTTGGCCGAGATCAACGAAGCAGCACAGCGACCGGTAAAGAGAATGGACGTTCCGTGGGTCACTAGCCCTACGGCGTATGGAAACTGACCGACGGTAGCCAGCTCTCCGCCAACCACACGCCCATTACGCTGTTCCTCAACCGGGCTACCGAAAGCCGACGATCCAGCTCCGATCAAGCAAATCAACAAAGCCACCGACAATCGCCCCATGTTTTCGCTGTTGGTTTGTCTCGTCTCTACCTGCGTACGTACAGGAGTACCAATGGATCACTTCTGACTGCCGGTGGTGTCCTCTGGTGGAATTTTTATACAGTCCTGCCAGCTTAGCTAAGGTATTGATAAGATAAGGCAGCCTCAGGTGCGAAGGAAACGCACGAGGAGCTTTTCGATTGGTGATGGCCACGGGTAACTTCTAGACCTAATCCAAAAAAAATATCATAGTCCCCATCCCGATAAGATTAACCAGAGTATGAATCTATTTATTCCATTTCGTTAATCGTGCGCCAACAAACGGCAACCGAAGGAAAGGTCACTTAGAAGTCGTCGCGAATCACGACATCCGAGTTCTGGCCGATCCAGTCCAGGTAGGAGGACATGCGCGTGTGCACGGCGGCACGGCCCGACTCGCAGCCCAGGATCGAGATGAACGAGAACACACCGATCTGCGTGGTGACACCATCGACGTCGACGATGGTGAGCGGAGCGCCAAAGTCACCCTGGCACGGGGAGTTGTTGGCACCATCGGTGCACACGTGCTCGTCGAGGATCGTGTTGGTCGGCAAGCTGAGGCGGCAGGCGAGCGTCGAGATGACCTGGGAGCGAGCGAAGCGCAGCTCCTCCGAGTTAGCCGTACCCTGACCGAAGCGTCCCCAGCCGGTAACGGTGGCCTGCTGGTTGAGGAAGGAACCCGTCACCTGGCGACGGTTCGGCAAACGAACGGGGCGCACACGGTCGCTGAGCGGCACCGGCAGTGGCGTGCGAATCAACGCTACGTCAAAGATGTCTGGCTCGGTTTCGTAGTTCGGGTGGAGGATGAAGTCCGTGACGGTGACGCGGAGTGCACCGGGCTCGCTTGCGTCGTTGATCCGCAGGCCACCGAACACAGCGACAGCACTCTGGATTCTAGGGTACAACGATCATCAGTAACGGATCACTGTCATAACACGACACCAAACTGGCACCAGCACACTTACCCAGACACACAACGACCTCCCGTGAGGATGAAGTTTTCAGAAATCAAGGAACCGGCGCACTGGCTCGTAAGCAGAATGTTGATACGCGTAATCAACCCAACGGTGTACGGGAACTGGCCGACCGTGGCCAACTCACCACCGACGACACGCCTGTCGGGCGTAGCATACGCCGTCACGGCGACCAGCAGCAGTGCGAACACGAACAGGGATTTCATCTTGAGGACTATCAACTCCAACTAAGCACCAACCGAACGACGCAAGCGCTTTTTAACCTGTAAAGTCCATACTTCATGGTCCCATGGTCGAGCCCATAAGACAAACAGAGTCCACTTCTTTATCGAATTCGGATCGAACGATGGGCGATATAATTATAGTCTCCTGATAAACCCCACAGCTGTGGATTGGCTTGCGCGTTACGTGTGCGTAGTTATGTCAACGTCATTTAGTCGAACGGTGACCTTAACCACCCTTCGGCGGCGATAAACTTCCTACGTGCTTTGGTGTGGTTTATGATCCCACCATGGTCCGATTTATCTATAGACACTGTGTTCGGCTGTAAGGATATCGTTTGTAGATCACCTGGACCCATCGTTTAACTATCTTCTTGCTTAGAAGACACGGACTGGATCCGGAGACATGGGTTTTTCCAGCTACCTACCGTGGAGTCCCTGATAACGTGATGTTCACGATACCTTTCACTGATTTGCTCTATGGAACTGCAAAGTGATACCGTGTGCCAGGATCGGTTGATAAGATGTCGCACCACAACGGCTGCACGGTGGCAGCCAAAAACAGGTGCGTTATCATCCGATAGGTCAGTTAAATTCATTAAATAGCTGCAGAATTCGGCATGTTTCACTAATCTGTTCACACTGTTTTTGTTTTACTATCGTACTGGGTAGACTATTGATAAGGTTCATTATAAAGCATGCGAAGATACTCGTTTTGCGATACATTTTATCTCAGTAATTTTTAATCGATCCTAAAACCTTCCTTTTGTGCGTTGCTATTCGCCAAACAATAGAACAGGATTACAATAACAATACATACGACATAGACAAATTATTTATTGATTGAAAACGAAAAGTTGTTCACTGTGCAACAGGAAGGACAAGACCGATCTAGAGCATCTTTGCAGATATATTGTCCACATCCAAGTATTGAATCGTAAATCAACCTTTCGTTGATAGTCACTAGCTAGAATTCAGTACAATTTCCGAACTCATCAGCATGGATAAATTTTCTTAAAAGTATAACAGACGGTACCACTCCTTGCAGTCTTCCGTGGCATGAACTTCGGCTATTGTGCCCTCGATTATTTGGTTGTGCAAGCTCGCCCAGCTGTTGTTTCGATTTTCAGCTGTTGCCTCCTCTTATTCGCAAAGTTTTCTAGGAACGGTCAAAATGAAGCAATCGCCGGAAAAGTTGAGAATTTTTTTTTTCAAACAACAAACCAGCAGCTTAATAGCTGAAGATCATTGCAAGGACGACGGTACGGAGTGGTAACGGTTGAATATATAGCTAAGAGGGTACATAGAACTATCAATAGAACAAATAGAAATCATCTAGAACAAGTCTTTGAAAATCATCTAAAACTAAGTGCATCATAGCTAGAAAATGTACTTTATCTTTTCTAAATCAACACCATATCAGAGTGAGAATAAAAAGCCCACCATATCAGAATGAGAATAAGAAGGAATCAGAGAAGAATAAACATTTAACTATAACATATTAACATTTCAAAACTAGGAATGTTAAGAACTTTCGACTTACGACTAAACAATCAATATTTTAAAATTTACCCAGGAATCTAGGTAACTGGGCAATCAAAAGCGTCAGATGTGTATTATTTTAATATTCATGACCAAGCGGTTGCCTGAGTCTGCATTGTTTGGATATTAATAGCCAACAATTGTGATAATGAATCATAAGCCCACACTTCTTTTACATTTTTAACCAAACTCAGAATAAAATGATTGTCTCTAACTTTTATTTTTGCCAAGAAAAGAAAATGCTTGGTAAAGTTAAGTGCCTAACTCTAACAATGACTTTCAAACATGTTTTTCATGTGTTTATGTGTTTATAAATTGATGATTTTGAGAAAGTCGAATAGACAATATTTTTACCATTTCTTATCGAGATAAAAAATATATTCTTACATTTTTCACTAAAACCTGTAGGTATTTAATGTTTATTGTTAGTGCCAAAGCAAAGATTTGTTTGTGATTATAAATTTTGTTCGTATTTGTTAGATGAAATGTTACACGGCTTAAAACCGAAATTTTTCATTGCATACAATAAGGAACGTTGCCGAAACCGATCGACAAAACATCGCCAATCACCGCTATCGAAGCAAACGTTATCAAATCGATTCCACTTCGTTACTCATGCACCCTATCTGGAGTAATTGCACAAAGACAGTATAAAACACGCTAATCTAATCCACTTCCCATTCAGTCTTAAGCTGCCGGTGTTATTCGAAGGACGGTCGGAAACAATACGAAAAGGCGAAGATGAAGAACTTGCACGTGTGTCTGGTGTTGTCGGCAGTCGTAACGTGGACAGCATGTTTGGCTAACCCCCTGGAGGCTGTGCATTTGGCAGGCAAACGTGTAGAGTTGCCGGTCCATAAGACTCCTCGAATTCGAGGAGGAATTCCAGTTGGTCCCGAAGAGATTCCATACGCAGTGGGTTTGATGATTCAACAGCCGATCGGCAACCGTTGGTGTGGAGCTACATTGGTATCAACAAACTATGCCCTAACGGCTGCGAGTTGTTTTGTTAAGTAAGCATAAGGATCCTCAAAGAAGGGTAACTTTGGTAGTATGTTTTATTTCTACTCGTACTTAATTTTTCTATAGTCCTGGTCCAACTACGGTGCTCCTGGGAGCTTCCAACATGAATGACGTCGAAGACATTGTTATGGCTAATGCCGTCATACTACATCAGGCATACGTTCCCAGTCAAAATCTGAACGATATAGCCTTGGTACAACTATCTCGACCAGCGAACATCTCCAGTAAGTTGCTAAAGGAATCGATAGCGGTTCCAATCTATGAACCAAACCGGTTATCGAGGAACATCCGGTGCAGGCGACATTAATCACCTCCATATCGATAACCAACCATTTTTGTTGCAGATTATGTCAGATTAGCCCGATTGCCCAACTGGAGGCAGGCAGACTCTCTGTTCACCAACCAACTTGCCACCATCAGCGGTTGGGGTGCGCTGGGACAGAACGCGCCCGAGGTATTGCCCCTGAATAATCTGCACCGCGTTGATGGAGCGGTCATCACCAACACGGCTTGTAATCTCCAATTTCTGGGAGGCATCGTAGAGAGTCACGTGTGTGTAGCGTCCAGCAATGGTTCGCCGTGTCAGGGTGATCAGGGTGGTCCACTGACGGTGCAGGACGCCGACGGACACCAGACCGTGATCGGAGTGTTCTCCTTCATAACCTGGCTCGGTTGTGACGCCAATTGGCCCGCTGTGTACACGCGCCTTACTCCCTACCTGGCCTGGATCGAGGCAAACTCGGACGTGACGATTCGTAATGATTTTGAATTCTTCCCAACACCTCCGGAACTTCAGCCAACAACGACAACTATCGCTTCAACAACTGTTACTACCGAAGAGCAGACGACGACTTCGCTTGAAACAACTACGCAGCCAACAACGACAACTATCGCTTCAACAACTGTTACTACCGAAGAGCAGACGACGACTTCGCTCGAAACAACGATTGAAACGACGACGCTTGAAACTCCCACGGTTACGTCTGGCGAACCGGAAATGACCACTCCTCAACCCACTACAGAGACAACGGTTGATCCGGAATTGACCACTGTTCAACCTTTGATGCCTCCACATCGTACGGGACGTCCTGCTGTAAGACAGCACCACCGTTACTAGAAATTTTGAAGAACAGAACTCCATAACTGTATTATTCAACATGTAACAGTGCAATGTCATTTAAAGTTACCCATCATACTAATTTGAATAATCCATTTTTCACCAATATATTGAATAAAAGATCAATGCTTTAAATATGACTGCCAATTTCTCCAGGAAGAAAAAAGTAAACAACACACTAGAGATTATGTTTTGAGAGTTAATTATGTTTTGATTAAGGTGCAAGAATTTAAATCTACATTTTAAGGACGGAACACGTAGTCCGAGTTCTGCGCGATCCAGTCGCGATAGAAGGAGACGCGCACCCAAACGGACGGGATGCCTGACGCACAGCCCTGAGCGGACACGAACGAAGCGATACCGACCTCGAGGCTGTTGCCACCGTCCTGCACGGCCAGCGGACCACCAGAGTCACCGTTGCACGGCGATCGACCACCGGTGGCATCGAGGCACACGTTCTGGGCCGTCACCAGAATGATGTTCCAGGCGCTCTGGCAGGCGGCGTTCGACATGACCGGGTTGCGGGTGAACATCACCACCGGCGAGGCTCCGGGCAGGGCATCGGAGGTACGTCCGAAGCCGGAGGCGGTTCCTTCCAATCCGGCGAAGTCACGATTATCGGAGAGTGCCGGCAGATCGATCGGCTGCACGCGAGCATTGAAGACTGCCGGAGTGCTCAGACGCACGGTGGCAATGTCGTTGCGGATCAGCGCCGGGTTGTACGAGGGATGCACGCTTATTCCAGCCTGGGTGAAGGCAATGCGTTGTTGGGATGGCTCATCTACTTCACGGTTGTGCGCTCCGAGGATCGCGGTACCTCCGGTGGCCACCGCTCCATTGCCATCCACCACACAGTGAGCCGCAGTCAGGATGTAGTTGTTGGTGATGACAGTGCCTCCGCACAGTCCCGAGCCAGCGGCGAAGGTACTCAGCAGCGCAATCTGGTACGGGAACTGTCCGGGCAAGGCTTCGACACCATTCACGATGCGTGCCGAGGGTCGTGCGTGACGCAGAATCTGCAGCTCAGCCGGAAGGCGCGTCCAGTAGTGATCGAACTCATCGATCGGCTTGACCTGCGACCAGTCAATGTCGATCCATTCGGCCGAAGCAACCGCTACCAATGCCAGCAAGGCTACAACACAGAGCGACTTCATCTTGTTCTACTCAAGCGTACGTACACAAACCGTCTACAGGGTTAATGGTGACCAAGGGAACGATTTATAGTCGCAAGCTTTCAGACGCCCACATTCTCCCTTGCAGATCCTACACGCGTCAGGTACTAATTATCGCGAGATAACGGCACCAAGCCGTTGTTTTCAAAATCACGATAAACGACCATATCTTAGCAAACAGCTAGGAAAATCCATTCTTCAACGTCACGGACTATGATAAGAGTATGCTGCCTGCCGAAAAATCCACTGCGCTATCAATCGCTCACATTCAATATTTTAAGCCTCAACTTTAGTGCGGAAATTCCGCCGGCATGGGTTTTTCTGTATGATAATCGATTCATTCACCGTGCCTTACTGGAGCGTGCCTCATAAGGGCTTGGCGTGGTTCTGTACCCCACCATTATGGGCAATGCGTTTTTGCTAATCATTCTCAGTCAATCCCCTTAGTTTAAAAATGTTAGTCAGTTTTATATTCCCAATACTTGTAACTCTACTCTCTTCTAACTGAACATCAAACATACTTTCAACAACGCTCAATTTATTTAATACTATTAATATAGAATATATGTTATAAACACTAATACTTACAGTAAAAACGGTGGTAAAAACTGCAGAATAGGTTTAAACTCTAGCCGGCATAATTGGTTTGAACTTAAAAGTTAGGCAAAGCGTCACTTAATTGAGGATAGGATCGGTCGAGGGCAATCGAAATGGTAAATGATTCTATGGTTCTTTGTTTTAAAAAAACTGTTAATCCACACACGCAAAGTGGACTTTGCTTGGAATAAACTGGATTTAAACACCCTTACAAACAATTACGTATTTTGCAATCCATTGCATAGAAAATATGATTTTATTACTTGATGCATCTGAACGCTCTTTAACGTTTTAGGAATAAATGTAGAATGAAGTATGCTGATCGATCTTGTTCCGTATGTAAATTATAACAATTTTTAAAACGATCGTTATGTTTTTAAAATCAACCAGCAGAATGCTGTAACGTCCTGAATATCTCTTAAAGGTGGTGATCAGCTGGACTGATTGATTACAAACTAATACATTTTATTATGAAATCAGAGATTGTATTTGATATCTATGTGGAGCTTTTATTGGCACTGGAATAAACCAATTGCTTTATTGAAAAATCTAGAAGGCTTGTTTATTGTCCGTATTTTAGGAGATAAGCAGCGTACCAGTTTTGCGTGAGTAATGCGCGTTAACGATTTTTTTGTTGGACTGATACTTTTATTGTTTTCTATATATCTAAGCTGCTCATTACTGAATTGTTTAGGTTTCACAATATTGGAACTGATTTTTAACGTAGTTGAATGTTTCGGATTGATTGTGACCCTACTGATAAAACCGTCATGCTTTCTCGCTCTCGATTTTGTCAGCCGAGGAGAGTTCATACATCAGGAATAAAACGATCTTGCTTACTTTGATCTACTTTTTATTTTGGTTACAATAATCCAGTCATTGATGCCTTACGTTGCACGCTTACGGGCGGAACACGTAGTCCGAGTTCTGCGCGATCCAGTCGCGGAAGAAGGAGATGCGCACGAACACTGACGGAGCTCCCGAGGCGCATCCAGCGGCGGACACGAACGAGGCAATACCGACCTCGAGGCTACTGCCACCGTCCTGCACGGCCAGAGGACCACCAGAGTCACCGTTGCACACCGATCGTCCACCGGACGGATCGAAGCACACGTTCTGAGCCTGCACCAGCGCAGTGCTCCAGAAGGTGTTGCACTGAGCGTTCGACTGGATGGGGTTGCGGGTGAACATCACTACCGGCGAGGTGGCCGTCGAGGCGTCCGAGGTACGTCCGAAACCGGAGGCGGTTCCTTCCATTCCGGCGAAGGTGCGGGCATCGGAGCGGGCTGGCAGAGCGATCGGCTGCACGCGAGCATTGAAGACCGCCGGACTGTTCAGACGCACGGTGGCAATGTCGTTGCGGATGGTGGACGCGGTGTAACCGGGATGAACACGGATTCCGGCCTGGGAGAAGGCAATGCGCTGCTGAGATGGCTCCTGCACGTTACGGTTGTGCGCTCCGAGGATTGCGGTACCTCCGGTGGCCAACGCTCCATTGCCTCCGACCACACAGTGAGCCGCCGTCAGGATGTAGTTGTTGGTGATGACAGTACCGCCGCAAAGGCCAGTGCCAGTGGCAAAGGTACTCAGCAGCGCAATCTGGTACGGGAACTGTCCGGGCAGGGCCTCAGCACCTCCCACGATGCGAGCCGGGCGGGCATGGCGCAGATACTGTACCTCCGCCGGCAGACGAGCCCAGTAGTGATCGAACTCGTCGATCGGCTTAACCTGCGACCAATCGATGTCGATCCATTCGGCAGCTCCGACGGCCAACAAACCGGCGATCACCAATGCACTTGCGAACTTCATGCTAGGGCCTTGCTCCGTCTTCCAGGCTTGGTAAACGTAAGATACTCGAACAGTGATTGAACGGCGTTTTATATTTGCGCTCGGGACACATTTCGATTGGGGCTCGATTTGATAAACTTTCCACAAATCACATCGCGATAATGGAACACCCCCGCAAATGCAATAAACCAATCCATTTATTTCAACACACAGAAGCGTTTTATTGTATCGATGTTAGGTAGATAAGACTCCATAATGGTACCATTTGTTTTTCGGGTTTTGGTTAGTCATATCCTTCAGGGATAACCTGCGTTTATCGTGGAGCAGATAATTATTTTCTAATCCAAAGTCACTATTTGTCGAATGATGTTGGTTGCACAATATTTGAGCTGTTTTTTTTTTTATTTAATTTTCATTGAATATATTATACTGCATTTGAAGTCTTACGGAGCAAACACGAAGTCCGAGTTCTGCTCAATAAAGTCGCGGAAGAAGGAGATACGCACGAACACGGACGGAGCTCCCGAGGCGCATCCAGCGGCGGACACGAACGAAGCGATACCGACCTCGAGGCTGTTGCCACCGTCCTGCACGGCCAGAGGACCACCAGAGTCACCGTTGCACACCGATCGACCACCGGTGGCATCGAGGCACACGTTCTGATCCTGCACCAGTGCGGTGCTCCAGAAGCCGTTGCACTGAGCGTTCGACTGGATGGGGTTGCGGGTGAACATCACCACCGGAGAGGTGGCCGGTGAGGCGTCCGAGGTACGTCCAAAACCGGAAGCGGTTCCTTCCATTCCGGCGAAGGTGCGGGCGTCGGAGCGGGCAGGCAGAGCGATCGGCTGCACGCGAGCATTGAAGACCGCCGGAGAGTTCAGACGCACGACGGCAATGTCGTTGCGAATGGTGGACGCGTCATAGCCAGGGTGAACACTGATACCGGCCTGGGAGAAGGCAATGCGCTGCTGAGAAGGCTCCACGACTTCACGGTTGTGCGCTCCGAGGATCGCGGTACCTCCGGTGGCCAACGCTCCATTGCCTCCGACCACACAGTGAGCCGCCGTCAGGATGTAGTTGTTGGTGATGACAGTACCGCCGCAAAGGCCAGTGCCAGCGGCGAAGGTACTCAACAGCGCAATCTGGTACGGGAACTGTCCAGGCAGGGCCTCCGCACCGTTCACGATGCGAGCGGACGGACGGGCATGGCGCAGATACTGTACCTCCGCCGGCAGACGAGTCCAGTAGTGGTCGAACTCGTCGATCGGCTTAACCTGCGACCAATCGATGTCGATCCATTCGGCAGCTCCGACGGCCAACAAACCAGCGATCACCAATGCACTTGCGAACTTCATGTTGAGGCCTTGCTCCCTCTTCCAGGCTTGGTAAACGTAAGATGCTCCAACAGCGATTGAGCGACGTTTTATATTTGCGCCCGGAACACTTTGCGATTGGTGCTCGATTTGATAAACTTTTTACAAATCATAACACCGATAACATCCATCCCACGTGAGCATAGGTTATGGAGTCATTCGTATTATCTCGGGTTTCCCAGCCTGCGATAATGGAGTAGTAAGTTAAGTTTAGAATCAAAAGGTCCCGTCCTTCCAAATTTATCGTCCGATTCGACGATGACATTTCAATACTTCCATTTGACCAGGAGTCCTTTGCTTATACTGCGGCTATTTTCATTCCATCTTTTTTTTCAACTTCTTCTTCTTCCTTTTCTTCTTCTTCTTCTTGGCGTAACGACCACTTGGTCATGCCTGCCCATGAAGGGCTTACAAGACTTTTACCCTTGGGTACGTTGATAGTCAGTCCTCTCGTACAGGGGATGGCCCGGTCTCGGATGGGATTCGAACTCACGCCATCGGGGTCATCGGCTCGGCTGTCGCGGGAGAAAATCGGAGACAATTCCGAAGAGGGAGATCAACCACTGAGCAGATCTTCACTATGCGGCAAGTACTGGAGAAGAAAGCAGAGCACCAGCAAAATACCTTCCATCTCTTCATTGACTTTAAAGCCGCATCTGATAGCATAGCCAGGGTAAAATGGTAGCATCCCAGCTCAACTCTTCCTCTCACGATACCTGTTAAGAATTTCGAAGCTGGGACTATAACGGACATACATAGCTCGAGTGCTCACTAACGCCTCCGAGGAATGGACTCTGTCCAAATCTGACGAAATGTTAGTTGTGTTCGAGAGAAAGATGCTCAGGAGTTGTACGGAGACCTCACAGTCGTACAACGAATTAGACTAGGCTCCGGCGGGCTGGCCATATCATGCAAATGGCACAGGACGACCCAGCCCGTAAAATCTTTTTAGGCGGTCCCGAAGGACAGAGGACGCATGGTAGGCTTAAATTAAAATGCAATATACGGAATTAAACCAGTTTGGCGAGCGGCCGTGAGCGGTTTCGGATGGATCTTCGTAAGGGCAAAGCCCGCACAGCTGCTGTAGAGTCATATAAGAAAGAAGCTGAGTAAAAACTACGGATAGGCACAGCGAATGTTTCACTGTAGTATAAATTGCAAAGTTATAAAAAATATCTGAAGAAGAGAAAAATTTACTTTTGCTGGTCAATTTATCTTGAAACAACTGTAACTGTGGACCATGGGGCAATGCGAATTCGGCGAAAGTGATGCTTATTGCATACATCAAGGCAAGTAAAATTAGTGATACATTGAGGAAAGGAAAAAAGGCGAAAATAATGGTGAAGGTTTCTTTCTCTGCTTAAAGGGAATTATGAATACTTGTTCAATTTGAAAACTAACGCTAACGTACTACAAAATAAACGAATATTTCATAGCAAGTTTCTTCACTGTTTCTACTACAGACTGCATCCTACCTCTTGCGAATCAGGCAGGAATCAATTGGCAAGTAGCGTTTTTGTGTAGTTGTAGAATCCCGTCTATTTTTGCCGGCATGTAGGTTACTGATGACAGTTCGTGCAATTTCAAGATGTCGAACAAAGAGTTTTGATGTGCGAAAACTATTAGTTAAAAGTATCAATGAACGAACCTTTCAATAATTGAAGATCAAATGATCGATAATTTCGAATTCATACCTTACTTTGTATTTGTGCAAGTGATCAAGTAACCGGCAATTGCTAGGTCCAGCTTGAACGACTACTTGCCACTTGCCTGCTTTTTTGAATCGGCATTATATGCAATCATAATTTACCGAAGCACCTACTAAACTTACTGTAAACAACAGCAGAAACTTCCATTCCAATTTCAATTTGCAATTATTTTTCAAATAGGTTCTGTTCAATTTATTTACGCAATTTGACAAACGTTTGAAAAACGGTGGTTTCAGTTTCCTTATTGAGTGCATTGTGGAAATACCGCTCAGTCTAATTTGTTTCAAATTGATGAAATTTTATTAATTATTTAAATTATGTTTCAAGAACAGCACCCTGTTGAATTTTTGAATAAGAAACAAGACGCCAGTCCTAGATTGTCATTGGAATGCTAGGAGTGACCCTTCCATTGGAACATTGTCATCGTTGGAAAAAACGGCCGGGGAGAATAAATTCCTGTTTCCTGTTTCCGAAGACAGCATATAAGTTTTGTTGCTTTGATACAAAAAAGTGATTTCCTTAAATTTCTGTATCAAAAGAAGCCATATGCAGATTTCACATCTTTGCTCAACTTTTTTTATTAAACTAAAATCCGTCCATTTGAAACTAGTATCCGAGACGCATGGTAAGTGGTTCACATCTTTTAGTAGCGTTCTTTAAGCACCGAAAACGTAGTCCGAGTTCTGCGCAATCCAGTCGCGGTAGTATGAGATACGGACGAATACTGACGGGTAGCCAGCGGCACATCCTACGGCAGCTCCGAACGAAGTGATACCGACCTGGAGACTGCGGCCAGCGTCCTGAACTGCGAGCGGACCACCGGAGTCTCCGTTGCAGGTCGCACGTCCACCGGCCGGATCGAAGCACACATGCTGAGCCAGCACCTGCGATGTGGACCACTGCAAGTTGCACTGCGCCTGCGACATCACTGGGTTGCGTGTGTACATCAAAACCGACGATATGCTCGAACCCGGTGCATCCGAGGTACGCCCGAAGCCGGACACGGTTCCCTCGAAGCCGGCGAACGTGCGAGAGTCGGAACGCGCGGGCAGAGCGATCGCCTTGACGTAGCTGCCGAAGACGGCCGGAGCATTCAAGCGGACGGTTGCGATGTCGTTGAGGATGTTGTTAACATCATACGCCGGATGCACACGGATGTTAGCCCGGGCGTACGAGATGCGCTGCTGGGTCGACTCGTACACGGTACGATCCTTGGCCCCAAGAATGGCAACGCCTCCATTGAGGATGTTCTTGAAGTCATCGGTAACGCAGTGAGCCGCCGTCAGGATGTAGTTGCTCGTGATAACGGTGCCACCACATACGCTCGAGTATCCGTTGCCAAGGTCCGAGAGGAGCAGAGCCTGGTACGGGAACTGACCTGCCGTTGCCGGATAGCCTCCCACGACGCGACCGGATGGCCGCGTGTTGCGCAGGTACTGCATTTCTGCCGGCAGACGTCTCCAGTAGTGATCGAGCTCATCGACCGGGATCACTCGCGACCAGTCGATCTCGATCCGCTCGGCAGCTCCGAGTGAGCAAACCGCCAACAGGCCGGCAACCACAAATGCACCTGCGAACTTCAACATCGTTCCAAAGTCGCGTTTCTTTACCCTCAAACTTCAGGTTAAACTATGTGGGGCAGGATGCGAACCTTGCATTTTATACCCTGTCCAAAACATCAAACCCCTAGATAACCCAGTAAAGCTAATAGCTAAGATACGGTTAATTCGGCGAAATCCTAAATCGATAAGAATCCTATGACCGATATTGTAATCATAACAAACGACTCAACATGGTGGCTACCGACTCTGGGTACAATCGGAACCGGATGCATGATAATCTATCAGTTAGGTGAGGTGAGGCTGTACGTACTCTTTAAACAACATTTTATTTCAATAAATGTTACAACGTAAAGGTGCTTGCAAAGCTTTTGATAAAAATTATTTCATCTGATGTTTTCTGCCCTACCTAATCTTATATTTATATTTTTGCATTGTATTATTCCTCTAATCATATTGCTGGTGTATATTGCCCCACTTTCCCCTTTTTTAATGAACTAGTAGCTGTAGTCTGACTTAGTAACTGGATAGACTAAACCGATCTATACGATACATAGATCATGCTATTTTCGATCGATGCTTAACATTATCGGCAACGTCCCGTTTTATCAGCTTTCCTGGCTAGACTGATTCCGGGCAGTAATAATACCCATGTTTTTAAAGATAAGGTTTCCTCGTGGAGGTTCAAAGTAACTTTGATCTGATGTTTTGCATTACGTATCCTTTAGCACCAAATAGAAACTACTTAAAATTAAATCGGTTTAATTTCCAATGTAAAATGATGTAAATACGACGGCCATCTTAGATTTTGACGGTCACAAAGACCTCATTATCATTATTACCGTCAAATTGCCGAAAGGAATTGGGAAATATTTATCAAAAATACTGCTTCATATGTGCTAGAATAAATTTAACTTTGCTATTCTGAAGTATTTTAGAACATGCTCAACCAAACGATTCGTAGAAGTTGATTCAAAATCAAAATGGTCAGTATTGTTGATATTATGGAGAACATGAAAATGTTTACCTTACAGTCGTGGTCTCCATGTGGTAATTAATCAGATATTATTCAATTTACAATTAACAAACGCTCGGATATCTTTACTCAATAATCTTTACTTCAACCTTTCTAAACGAGTTCAACCACAAGACTGACTTCCTCATCCCTTTTTCGATTCCTGTTCACATTTTCAATGACTACTAACTTGCGAAGGTTTCAAATATTTTAACATGTATTTGAATTCGCTATTGCCCTTCATCGCATTCGCTCAATCATACATTAACACGTTAACCGCCATGTCAGTCCTTACGGACTGACAGTAAGCCTTCCGTTCACGCCGCGTCAGTCCCTAGTGGCTGACACCGAAAGATGCATGAGCCGCGTCTGTCCGCAGTGTCGGTTTGCAAGCGTCAGTCCGTTTCTCTTTTGTTCCTAGAACGCTAGGGACTGAC
>KE525327.1:490350-548511 GCA_000441895.2 Anopheles sinensis
ACTGCTTCATATGTGCTAGATAAATTAACTTTGCTATCTGAAGTATTTAGTAACATGCTCAACCAAACGATTCGTAGAAGTTGATTCAAAATCAAAATGGTCAGTATTGTTGATATTATGGAGAACATGAAAATGTTTACCTTACAGTCGTGGTCTCCATGTGGTAATTAATCAGATATTATTCAATTTACAATTAACAAACGCTCGGATATCTTTACTCAATAATCTTTACTTCAACCTTTCTAAACGAGTTCACCCACAAGACTGACTTCCTCATCCCTTTTTCGATTCCTATTCACATTTTCAATGCCTACTAACTTGCGAAGGTTTCAAATATTTTAACATGTATCTGAATTCGCCGTTCCCCTTTATCGCATTCGCTCAATCATTCATTAATCATTCATTCAACCTTTCATTCAATTATATCTTCTCTTACTCTCTCATCTCAATCCCTACACTAACATGTTCATATAACCTAAAATATTTTTTATGTGACCCTCCGAACAGCGAATCACTTGTACTTTTTATAATTTGAACTCCCAGCTCAAAAGAAGATTTTTTTATTTTTTTAGTCAGAGCTTTTGAAAGCCTAGTATATTGCGTACCAAAATGATAGCTTCACCCAGTTTTTTCATCCATATGATAATTTAAATGATCGCAAGTAAAAACAAACAACAGGATCATGTTTCTTGACAGAAAGGAAATATGTTTCAGTTCTGTTACTCCAGAAGAATAATTTATAGTATCGTTGAAGCCAAAAATTCGAAAAACTTGAGCGTCCCATAATGAAAGCCTCGCTTTAAAAATCATTCAAATTAAACCAAACTAGCAAGTTTCAAGATACGTCATCAGTTGTTAAAAATAAATTTGTAGTTTTTCTATCTTAAATTTCTAATTTAATGTGAATATGGCTGGTGTAAAACAACTAACGGACCGAAAAAAAACGAAGTAAACGGTCAAATCGATGCATATCGCTCTAATGGTTAGTCGGATTGTGAGATTGATGTGCTTATCAAAAGTCCCCGTTGCCCATTATGAATCATGTGTAAGTTCCCAGTTTATATGGGCTTCGGAAGTCTTCAGGTTATCCTCAAAAATTTTCACCGCGTGATAAACGGAGAAAATGTGTGGGGAATGCTAATTTGAGCGATTTATGAAGATAGAAGACAGTATGCGACCGTACAGGAGCTTCAAGTCGTGATTCAAAGTGCATGTCGTTCTTTATCAGTTAACACTTTTGAAAAATGTCATGTAGAATTTTCCAAGATATAAATCCTAATAGGGGAGCAACTGATTGCTAAGTCATCTCAAATTGCTATTTTAGTTAGATTTTTGATGAAAACCTTAAGTGAGGCTATCATTTTGGAACACCACTGTTTTCAGTTTATTCGGTGGTAAAAGGATTGTTTTATCGTTTTCCCCAAAAATACTACTAGAAAGAATTCATTGTATACTCACAAATAACTGTGTATTTTTTTTGAAAACATCCTATTGTCCATATAAGCCATGGACTGAAAAAACTAGTTGAGGCTATCATTTTGGAACGCAGTGTACCTGTTAAGCGCATATCGTTTTAATTGCATTGCATTGTCCCTTTGAGTAAGTTACGCTAACTGAAAGGACTTCAATAGTCGGAATTATCTAGAATCCACTGCAAAAAGTACGTAATGCGAGCGTGTACGGACGGAATTCCCGACGTGCATCCGGCAGTGTCCCCGAAGGATATCAGACCGACCTGAAGTGGCCCTAGTGCGGAGTTGACGGTAAGCGGTCCCCCAGAGTCACCAGAGCAAGGTGATCGTGCGCTCGCACCGCTCATGCAGATGTTCTCCGCGCCTAGATAGATCGGTGTCCAGTACGTCAGACACTCGCTGTTCGAGATGATCGGGTTCGACGCGTATCGAACGAAGTTGGACGGAAGGAGGCTACTGTCGGACGTGCGCCCGAATCCAGACACTGTACCGAGCATACCGGTGAACGTGCGCGTATCGGAGAGGGTAGGCAACCGTATCGGCTGTACTCGGACGGTGTAGCTCATCGGGGCGTTCAACAACACGGTCGCAATGTCGTTGCGAAGGGTTAGTGCCGTGTACTGTGGGTGCACCGTGATGCCGGATCCACTGAATCGGATGCGCTGCTGATCCGGTTCGGGGATGCTGCGATCGTATGCACCCATGATGGCCGTACCGCCGGTAGCGATCACACCTACTCCCTGCACCACACAGTGCGCCGCCGTTAGAATGTAGACGTTTGTGAGAACGACTGCTCCGCAGAGTCCGGTGCCGACCAGGAATTCCGGCAGCAACACCACCTGGTATGGAAACTGTCCGGGAAAAGCCGCGAAACCATTCGTGACGGGTCGATTTACGAGGCGCGTCCGCCGAAGAGCCTGCAGTTCCGGTGGAAGACGTGCCCAGTAGTGGTCAAACTCCTCGATCGGACGCACTTTGGACCAATCGATTTCGACGCTGGTGTTGACATCGTTCGCACTTCTGGCATCTGTTACTACCAGAGCCAACAAAACCAGAGTTCCTATGAAGCCAGTGGCCTTCATTTCGCAGCTGTTACCGTTTCACAGAAGGACACCTTTATTACTGGATCCGATGTACTACCTACTGCCGTTCCACCGGACTGGATCTTTTTATATGCAAATTTGAATACCCGTCCTATCTTTCACCTACCAGAACAATTATCAGTCGTTGAACCACCAAAACCAGCACCTGATAAACCGAAGCTCTTTTTTTTCTATAAATATCAGATTGATGTGTTGATCTTCATGTCATAGACAAAAGAATCGGACACATGGTAACTGACCTAATTTTGGCAATATAAACCACAAGTCACTGAAAGCTATACTTATGCAAAAATTCTACTATAGCAGAAGTGATGCTGTATAGCAGGTTGAGCTATAATACATATTTTACGTGTTTTTGTCATGTGCCACATTTCATTTTCAAATGATATTTACTACACTTTCGTAGAATGTAATACACGAAAATAATAAGAGCTTGTAAGATATTGTTGCACTTTTTCTCAAAATGCATTTTCAATTTATCTAGTATCCCTGCCCTGCCCAGTACTTATAATTGCATTGTTAAAATCTTCTATATACATTATTTATGCATGCTCATTTCACATCTTTGATCAACTGTGACAAAAAAAACTAAATAATTTTCATAATTGTTTTAAATCAATTTTAATTTATGTCACGTGGTATCATTTATCCCTTTCCGATTTGCGAAGGATAAGGATATCTTTATACATTAAATGTACATCAGCAAACGTTTGAGGGGAATATGGCCATCGCTCTGCAGAACATTCTCAGCCAACTAGTAGGTATTTTCGCAAGTTTTTAGTTTATATCTCCAGTTACCAAACTTTTACCTCCAGTTAGTTAATAATAGTAAGTTGCCACTAGTCAGTATTACCAACGGGACCTATTCTTATTTGTTACAACGAGACAGTACTAGTTTTTATTTAACACTAAAATACATTGATTTGAAATCTTGCCCGAATGCTTTTTATGGGTCATTTTGACCCCTGTTTTTTAACACGCTGTAACTTCGTCAGTTTTCAAGATTTTCTAAATCCGTAAACGGCTACTTATACTCTATTTGTTTACTATGTTTTGGCGGTTTTTCATTTTTTGATGCACTTCTTCATCATTCCACAAGCTCGGTGTAAAGTAAAAATGATCGGTTTGAACCGAATTTTAATTCTTTACAACTCTTTCAAAATGGAAAAGGTAAATTAAAAAAAAGTGTGCGCTAGAAAGCTTAAACACTAAGCCAGCAAAATAGTTTCATATTGACAAATGACAAATTACATTACCAATTGGCCTTTAAATTGCGGATTTTTCAATGTTTCATAGGTTGTTTCCGTCTCCTTTGTTCCATTATGCTGGATGCGTTATTATGGAAATTAGCGTTATGTTGTACCTTTGAGGACAATTTGTGCCGTCATTTGCATTCTTAAAAATATGAAATAATTTTTAAAGGTGGTTTAATGTATAAGATTTCTAGCGCACATCTTTTTTTTACTTAAAAAAAATTTTCCCACAAAAAATTGCACTATTTCAGTTTTTGACATTCGTAAAATCCCGTTCTTTTTTACAATGCACCGAGCTAGCGGAGTAAGGGTGAAGGGAATCGAAAAACGAAAAACATCAAAAGGAAGTAAACAAATAGGCTAAAAAGAAGCCGTTTACGGAATTAAAAAATCTTGAAAATTGACACGTTACAGTGTGTTGGAAAACAGGGGTCAAAATGACCCCTAAAAAGGATTCTAGAGCCAGTCAAGTTGGTTCTTGGATTTGACCCAACAAAAAATATGAAAATATTTTTCTTAGATGCTACTTTGGATTTTAAGACAGGATTTTTTTTTAATATTTAGCCGTGTTAGAGATATCAAATGTGAAAATACCGTTTGGGTCAAAATGACCTTAATTTGGGTTCTGGTGTTAAATTTGAAATTTTTATGCATTAAAGATCTTTGTTCTTTGACGATCTCAGTTTGATTTGCCAAATGAGGTGAAAACAAAATTGGTCCCAACATTCACCACTTTGTTATATCCTGTAATTGTTGCTCATAGCGAGTCATTTCAACATATTGGCGTTCAAGGACAACCATTTTTCGATGTTTGCATCTTTGACGAAATTAAATCTATTGCTCCTAATTTTCAGGAAAACAGCTTCACTGCTTCACGGTTCATGGTCATTTCCCTTACTGGTGATGAAATCACTTGAAACAACTTCTTCATATTCTATCCTCCCTTCCGCGATGCTTCGCGCAGCGCTGGAAAAGGTAAACATGAATGATTCACGGTAGTGTCGGTAGTCAACCGCCATTTCGCTATCGGCGATCCACGATCAGTGCCTCACAAACATGCGCAACATTATCAATTGCGTGCGTTGATAACTAGCTGGTCACGAACAAAAACACAGGGAAAACCCCTGACGAAGGATTCGTACGGAAGTCCACCTTCGAAAGGTGGATGAATCGAAGCTGAATGAAGAAACGCCAGTCCTCAGCTGGCGCGATTACGCGAGTGAAAGAATGGAGAAGCGCCAAACATCACGAGACCCTGGTCAGTGGTTCTCAACGGAATAGTGGAAGCCGTTGACCGATGTGCATGCGTTTTCCCGGTGCGTTCTCTTTCCTTGCCACCACCGCGAGGCAAACAGATGCGCGGCGGCAGTGTGATTGACACCTTCCGAGACCATCTCGCGGGGACAATCTTATCGATCGGCACCGATCGGGCGCTATCTCCGTACAACGCAAGTCGACATGTCCGAAGCCACGGGCGCTTGCGAAGGGAAAGAAAAAGAAACCCCACCGATAAAACCGTCCCACTCCGGTCGGGAGCGTTTCAGAACGCTAACGTACCGTGGAAAGTCTTGCCAACGAGAAGCGCCATCGTCTGGAGGGAAAACGTACCTCAAAAAAATGCGACACATCCTAGCAAGGATGTTCGTCTCACCACTCGTCAGACCGTGTGTCGTGCAGTGTTTGCTCGTGATGTTTCTGTGTGCCGCCCCGATGGGACACGGCACGCCGGTGCAAAGGTCACGGTCGATCGGAATGTTTTGGACGACGGTCCGTAACGCCTCAGTGCCATCGTCACCATCGACGTCGTCGTCGTCGTCGTTTCTGTCGGCCGCTGCCAGTGTTGTGTATCGTCCGACGCTTGTCGTCGATCGGCCACCGCCGGCCGGAAGTAAGGTGGCCGGCGGAATCGTTGCGCAGAACGAACAGTTCCCGTACCTGGTGGCGATACTGCTCAGCTTCGGCGATGGCTCGGAAACGCTGTGCGGTGGCTCCATCCTTTCCGATCGGTTCGTACTGACGGCGGCCCACTGCCTTTATGGGATGCACCGGGCAACGGTGGTCCCGGGCCAGACCACGATCCAGCCACCGGTCGACGATGGTGTGGCGATGACGGTCGAACCGTCCGCTGCCATCCTCCATCCGGGCTACGACCCGGTTGCCATCCTGAACGACATCGCCCTCCTCAGGCTGCCAAGGTCGCTCGTGTTCTCGTCCCGCATTCAACCGATCCGGCTCGCACCGTGGAGCAACGCGTTCACCGATCTCACCGGGTACGACTCGATCGTGTCCGGTTGGGGCGCCCAGTCGAACGACGACTTTGCCGAGCCGACCGACGAGGTCCGGCTGGAGCTGCGCTACACCACCAACACCGTCGTCTCGAACGAGGTGTGCCGGCGTGTGTACGGTTCGCTCATCCGCGATCAGCAGATATGTGTGGCGGGCGAAGGCGGCCGCAATCCATGCCAGGGCGACTCCGGAGGTCCGCTGACGGTGGAGTTCGGACAGCGGCTCACGCAGGTTGGCATCGTCTCGTACGGGTCGACGCGCGGCTGCCAGAACGGAGTGCCCGGAGTGTACACCCGCGTGACGTCGTACGTCGAGTGGATCGTCTACCACACTGGGATAGTGGTGTAGAACCGATTGTACCACACTGGCTGGTGCTGCTGCTGCGGCCTTTCGAAGTGACCGTGTGCGTTTGATCCTTTTCCTCGGTGGTGATTGTTCGGCTATCCGACGGCTACAAATGGAAGCAAACTATAAATACTAAGCGTGGCGCAATAAAGTGTACCGTTTATCGTCTTGATAATACATGCAAACGAAGATCTAAGTGTTTCATTGACGACTCTGGTTGTTAAAATGGTTCTTCAAACAATTTTATAGCACAATGTCATCCCACAGACCAGTATGTCATCAATGTAAGATGATCATTACTTTCTTATTCTCGAGAATGTTGTTTACGAATTTTAGAAAAATTTTGGCGAACTGTGTTTGTAACGATGTGGATTCGACCAATGTGCGAAGAAAGCAGGCCGTGAGCGTTGTCGTCGTCAATCTGAGACCTTTTCGTTATCCTCAAGTGATCTTGCGGCTCTTGTTTCAATGTATGTCAATTCCGGATCGGTCTAAGCCGAGGACAAAGAAAATATGGTAGAAACTCAAGTCTTGGCTAGAGAAATGCCCGCAAAAAGTTCAGTTTCGAGTCGGTCTTAGCCGGAATTGGAGAACAATCTGTTATCTTTGGTCTTGACTTTCCTATCAGTGTACTTTCTTTTTCGTAGTCGTTTTATTATTTTCGTCCGTTTTGCTTTCCTTTCCAAACCAGATTTCCTGTTGTACTCATTTCCTAAATTTGGTCTGTACTTTATCCATTATGGACCAACGTTAATATTTAAAGTTTATTGAAATTTATAATAGAAAGAAATTGTAGTTAAATTTGAATTCTTCATCGTCTGTCGGCTGCAGTGTTAACAAATGTTTACCCAATATGTTTTGAATGTTGAATCTTGCCGAAAATATCATCTATGTTGAATTACTGTTTGACTCCATCCAATACGTTTTATTCGTCTCCAAATTGCATCTCATTTGCCTTATTACGGACAACCTCAAAATTACAAATACAAAATACACTTATGAATGACGCAAAGGACTACTGATCGAAACTAGCCTGATATGGATGCCAAAGAAGTTAAAGCAAAGCATCCAAAACCCCAGATAGCCAAAATAAAATTTAAAAATTTAATTAACACTAAAAATACACCCACATCAGACAGGTTCTATACAAAGGAAAAGGATCGTTGAAGGGGATCAGCTATAGCAACTTGCATTCCGGTCGTAGATCTGCTCAAGAAAAGGACTTAAAATCGCAACAAACAGATGAGAATGGGGTATGTGAAGTTTTAGCAATTTGATCAACTCAAGAGGTCTGTTAGTAAAAACAAAGCTAAGGAAAATTTATATTTACATTCATTTGTATGCATTTAAAGTGGTTATTGTTATAACCCTTTCAAACGGTGTTCTTCGCTGTCTAAATACCAACTGGGATTTTTGCAATATACCAGTAGATAATTACCCTTATTCACCTGTTGAAAAATTTATAGCATTGCAATATGGAAAAAGTTGCAAACTGACGCATGGGAAGAATTTGCTGCTTTCTCTCCATTACTAACAGTTCCAGGTACAGATTGTTATTGCTACAACTATCAACCTAGCTCAAAACTAGAACCATTGGGTTATTTTTCTGATTTTAAAAATCTACGCTTTAAAGTTTTTATGATATTTTTGTGTTCACCAAATAAGGATGATGTAAAACGTTAAGATTTTGCAAAAATAAATTTGTATTAAAACTTAATGCCGAATTGCACTTTCTTCCCCCCAAGCACTGTTCGAGCAACCTGCATCAGATAACGGAATCGCATAGATTAAAAACCAATTTTCGACCACGGCCTACAAGCTTCCGATAAGCCTGCCTAGCGCAAGCGTCTAGTCATAGTATCGGAAATCATCACCTCGGCCTATGTAATACCGCCGGACGCGAGTTCTCCTGCAGTTCGAATTCAGCCCTTCGGCCGAGCTGAACGTTTGTTTCGGAAAACTTTCCTCCCGTGAGCGAGTCTAGCGATGGTTTCTGCGAAGATGTTGATGCTGGCCGTGGTCACCCTTCTGGCACTCGGCGGAAACAGCGATGGTGCGCGATTCCGGGGCACGATCGACTGGAGTCAGGTGCGTCCGATCGAAGACTTCCCGCACATTGCGGCCCGCGTGGAGCAGCTGAAGTTGCGGGCAGGTGAGCCCAGTCTTCCGGCACCACGTATCGTTGGCGGATCGGTTGCTACCGCCGGTCAGATTCCGTACCAGGTAAGTTATTGGCCATCGATCGCCTCATATCGAGTTGGATTAATTGCTCCTCTGCGGTTTCCTAGGCGGCCGTTCTTTCCGATCTCCCTAATGGACAAGCCCTGTGTGGAGGTGCCTTGCTTTCGAGCAACTATGTCCTAACGGCGGGCGTCTGCGTCGAGGGCACATCCGGTGGTGTGGTCGTCCTCGGGGCGCTCAACCTGCAGAACGAAGCCGAAGCGGGCCAGGTGAGGATTACGTTCGCGGCGGGCAATGTGCGCCTGCACGAGGAGTTCCTGGGCGTCATCTTCCGCAACAACATCGCCGTCATTCGCCTCTCGGAATCGGTCACCTTCAGTGATCGCATCCAACCGGTTCGGCTGCCGGTGGCCACCGAGTCCCGCACCTTCGCCGGCGTGCTGGCCACGGTTAGCGGCTTTGGACGGACGTCCGACGCCAGCACCTCGTTCTCGGACGTGCTGCGTTACGTGCGCAACCCGATCATGACCAACGCCGACTGCTTCGATACCGCCTGGGGTGGCCTGATCGACGGACAGAAGCTGTGCCTGCACTACGCCGACGCCCGCGCTCCGTGCGATGGAGACGTTGGCGGTCCGATGACGGTGGTGGACGGTGGCAGCTCGCTGCTGGTGGGTCTCTACTCGTTCGGCTCCGTGCTGGGATGTGAGACCGATTGGCCGGCCGTGTTTGTGCGCATCACCTTCTACCGTCAGTGGATCGTAGCCAACACGGACGTTACGCAGGCATAGTAAGACCGCGTCGAACGCGGTGTGTACTTTGATGGCCACGGACACACCTGTTAAACCTCGTCCCATGAGTTGGCTACCGATGAGTTTGGAAAATTTATACCACCAATAAACGGGAAGGCTTCACAGGCCACGGGCAGCGGTAAAGTTTTTGTTTACGATGGTTATTGCAAGCATAAATGAGATTGATAAGATAGAACGGGTGAAACAGGTGAACCGCAATAAAAGTAGATAAAAACAAACAGATCCATCGGGAACTTTTTTATGGTTTTTCGCATCACTTGCATTTGGGTGGACTGACTAATGATGCAGTATTAATTGTTCCAAACGGGTATTAAGATTTTTGGAGATTCAAATGACTGATAAGACCGAGTATTGATTTCACAACATTGGAAATCTGTAATAAAACACATTGAGCAGAACAAAATATCGAAAAGCGTAAAGAATGTTATTGTTAAGAAGATAATACTTCTACTCAAGATTAAGTTTCTTTATCGTAGAAAGATTATCGCAGGTTTTCGCTTCCACTCAACTTAACGAAGAAATGCTCTTCGTTCAACAGTATATTCAAATCAGCTTTTAAACGTCTTATCCAAGCGTTACCTTCAGACGTTTCAGCGTAACGCATGTCAGAAGCAAAGCGTTACATCATTCCGCTAACTGTCAAAGTTCAAATATGTAAACAAAACGGTCGTAAAGGCATCTCCGTTAGGTGCTTCGAGTGTGTTTTTGATGCATAGTCTTCTAATTTTGGGGTGAAATGATGGATAAAGGTATATTATGTGCACGAAAAATAGAAGATCAATCTGATATTCATCGTTTTATTCCACCGACAGATACATCACGCCGTGTAAACACGAGCAAAACACTCGAAGAAGTGCGCGCGTTAAGTAAGTGGCTTTGATGAAGCTTCGGTAACATCCCACGTCTGCTGATTTACGATTATCTTTTCCAGCGAGTCGAAATGAAAAACTCTTGACAGACTTCGGCATCGATATGTTCACGTTTGCCGACCCTGCGCTGGAGCTGTTGGAACAGTTCGCCCAAATTCGTCTCCTCACCGGACTCTGCATCGAGCGGCCGGAACTGTCCTACCTGGAAGAGTACGTCTACCAACGGGAATCAAAACGGCTCGAGGGAAAGCTACAAGCCGTTACACTGCGTTCGGATATCAGCGCCCTGCGGGCACGTTGCGAGGCCGAAACGAAGGAGGTGCACCGGTTGGAATGTTTTCTCGAAGAAACGCAACAGCTGACGACACCGGTCGAAGAGTTTGAGAAGAAAAAAGCCAGCCAAGAGAAAAACATCGAACTGGTGAAGAACAAAGCCGTAAGTAACTAAGTCGCGCAAGTTTCCCGACAATCCATGCCACTAATCACCGTTTGGTTTTGCGTCATTTTTGCAGAAATCAATACCAAACCCACCGGAAGACATCAACCTAGACGAACTGATCGACAATGTTCGCCGGCTGGAGGAGGAATATGCAGGACGAGGGGGGAATGAATAATGACCAAAAATCACCCAGCATGCGATGGAAGGAGAAGCTCAACAACAACAAACCCATAAACCCACCAACAGGGAATCACAGTAGGCGAGAGTACATAACGGTCGTTATTGTTGTTATTGTTGAGCAATCATCAAGTCAAACAAAAATGGTCGGTCCTTCGTGAGCGATGCTGCGGGGATTTTTCAACGGACCGAGTCGGTCATCCGGTAAACTGGGCCAGCCAACTCTCTCCCTTAAAAACCACACATTCCTTCGCCGATAATCATGGTTCATGGAATCGACACGGGATTAAATGTCACTAGCATGGTTTTTTACATGACGGTAATTCCCCCAAAGATTGGTGACCGTCATGAAACCGTGTGTTTATATGGATTGCATAATGTCGTCATGACCTGTGAGTAAGGTTGGAGAAAATTAATTAGGGGCTACAACTAGGACTTATTGAGATAGCATGAGCGTCAGATGGAAAATGATTGATATGAGCTTATTAAATTAGATTAAAAACACCAAAAACATACGGTATCATTTTGTTGCTTTGCATCACGTGTATGGCTGTTTATATTGTTTGGTGACGAGGGTCATCCCGCGTCCATTCGTTAAACACTACCCAATCACCCTTCATTACTCTGACTTCCGTATCATCAAAATCTACTAGAACACCTGAACGTCTTCGCCTATCTGCAGAAAAACCAAAACGCTGATAACCGGGGGTACACATTGTTTGCAACATTGTATCCCCCATTGGTTCGCTTTGAAATCGATCGCTTTTTTACAGACGCACATCGCCGCTTTGCCAGATGGGTTTTTTCTTACCACGCGCCTTGGACTTTTTCGGTAGCACTTTGTGCGTTGCTGAAAGGGAGGAAGGGAAAAAAACAATAGATGATGAGAAATACGATGAGTTAACAAAGATAACCGGATAACGGATGCCACCGATCTTCGAACGGTAACGATACGAACGAAAATTAAAACGGCCACGTGATGTGTGGAAGGGTTCAGAGAAGGAGAATTCGTTAGCCATGAACATGCAACCGGACGATGGTCGTGACGAGGGTGGTTAGTACGGAAAGCATGCAGGTGAGTGAGACAGCGGAGGCGGAGGATCCAGCGTCGTCGGCCAATCCGAGCTGGTCCTCGTCCAGAACCTTACCACTGAACATGTAGCACTGCTCGAAGCTGGACCGTTTGAGGCCGGTAAAGATCGGCTGATAGTTGTAGATCACGTGCTGATCCAGAATTGTCTCGCTCGGGAACCGGTGGTCGCTTTTGCGCGCCTCGTGTATGAAGAAATCGGCAAAGAACTGCGCCGCCTGGACTGCGTTCGCCGTGTGGGAAATGTTTTTATTCTGCACCCACTCGTAGATGTTCTTTTCCGGGTGGAACTGAATGCCGTAGAAGGGATATCTTGGTGAGGAAAAAGATAAAAAGAATCATTCAACCGTCCTTTGCCACCTTTTCATTGACACCGGCTTACCTCTTGTGCTCGATGGTGGAAATAAACTCCATGCCGTTCCAATCCTTATCCACCGACATCACGCGCCAATTATCCTCCAACCCGTACGCGGTCATGTTCGCCTCCGTCACGCAGTACTGATGGAAATTGGCCGTCACCGGTTCGCTGCTCAGGATGTCGACGATCTCGTTCGGTGCACTGGCAAAGAGGCGGCTTTTGCGAAAATCGTCCTTAAAGTTCAGCGGCAGCGCTTGGCTGTTGGAGCGGCAGTGCGCCCGATGCTCCGAGCCGTTGGCGGCCAGGTAGGTGAGCAGCTCGAACCCCAGACAGGTGCCCCACACCGGGAAGTAGTCGCCATTCTCGTTGTATCGCATCGCAATGTCGTAGATGTGGCGGCCCGCGTCGGCGTAACCGTTGCTCTGGTTGAACCATGTCGCTCCACCCGGGAACAGCACCCCGTTCAGGTTGACCATGATCTGCTCGTAGTACTCTGCTGGCTGGTTGATCCTTTGGGAGAAAACGGGAATTGTTTTATTTTTTATTTTTAAACAGCCTTTAAATTAAAGGGTTTCGAATCGAAACATAGAACCTTGTGACAGAAAACTAAAAGTACGAAAAACAACACCATAGAGCCTTTAGTCTAGCTCATCGACGGTACATGAAGCTGGGCAAAGTTGAATGGAAATGAATCAAATTAAGTTTTTTAATAACTTATTAATTAACTTTTTTAATAACTAATTTTGATAGAAATATTCAAATCTTTCATCTCATCATTTCAATTCTTTTGTTTTAATCTTTTTACCAATTTGACTATCGGAAATTTACTCTTTGCTTACTCTATATTCTTAAGTGATTTCTTTGATTTTGATCGTCAAGACGCTATACCTGGGTTCAGTTTTAATTAGTTTTTGGGTTTAACCGTCCGCTGTTTAGTACAACTTCTGGATTTCATATAAATTTAAACCGAAAAGTGTTCGAAACAGTCGTTTAAGGACCCGACACATCGTTGAATATATCGTAATTTTATCGTTCTGATAATAAGTTATCCCTTCAATCAGTTCAAAGCAGGTGGACACAGTCTCTTTTGGTCGGAATTATTAATTTATCAAAAATTAAAAATAAATGTTCCATTTATTTCTTCATTCGTAATTCTATTAAAT
This sequence comes from Anopheles sinensis, assembly GCA_000441895.2. Classification (NCBI taxonomy): domain Eukaryota; kingdom Metazoa; phylum Arthropoda; class Insecta; order Diptera; family Culicidae; genus Anopheles; species Anopheles sinensis. The sequence goes on from KE525327.1 coordinate 503,899, forward strand.
TAAAGCATCTTCAACCATCATTTTACGGCCTCAAAATATGAGAAGACAAACTAGAAAACTTACAGTACAATGAAGAAGAATTCTACTCTTACTCAATTAAGTAATAAATTAATTTAACAATTATAAACGCTTTCTGAACATTCTTTTTTTGGATTTAAGACTAGTTATCAACTTGATTTCACAATACGTGAAATAATCTATCAATGATTCAATACAAATAACAAACCGCGCCTAATTGACTTTTTTCCAAAGGATGAAAGACTTATGTACAAGTCCACAAATGTAAAATCGAAAATAAAATTATCAGTTTTACATTTGTTTTTGTTCAAATAAACTTTAAAAGGGTGAAAATGTTGATGCGAAATGTGTTAATTGGCAAAAATGTGTTTTACTATAAAAAAATGTATCTGATCTACGATGAAAAGCTAGATGAATAACACATCACATGTTCGAAACTTAAAGATCTGGTACTGGCTGATAATGAAGAATTCTGATTATAAACAATTCATATCCAGTTGCTTGAATTTAAATAGGTCTCGGGTAAAAAAGGATAAGGATCTGTACGAAGTGGATCGTAACAATTAATTATGCTCGTTAGGTGGGAGCGCCAACATAGAAATCGATCCGAAGTGGGGACGGCACTTTTAGGGATAAATTTTTATTTCAACATGAAGCACTATTTTTCCTCATTGCCACAAACTTACCAGATAGGAACAACGCGCGCACCGGCACCTTCGACAAACTTCACGTACGAAGCGGCGATGTAGCTATCGTACCCATCGTCACCATAGTTCTGGGTCATCAGGTACGACAGCTCCTGCGACAGAATGCCCACGACGGGCTGATCGTTCACAACGGCCGCATCGAACAGCGACCGTTCCTGGCTGTCGATCAAACGTTTCGCCTGCCCGGGACCCGTGACCAGCAGGAGGACCACGGCCAGCACGAGCGCCACCGTAACCGTCATGTTGCCCGTGAACTTGCGGAGTTTATTGCCCGATAGGAGCGCCTGATGACAAAATTTGCATCCGCTCGAGGCTACGTTGCGGCGGGAACTGTCGATCCGGTGGCCGCACTCGTGCAAAGTGCGGGTTCGGTTTCTGGCCCTCCTCCCCAGTTCCAGCCAGTCCTCGTGGTTTCTTCTCTTTCTCTCTCTGTGTCTCTCTTTCTCCCTCTCGTCGATGCGTTGCGGCGGGTGACAAATGCGGGAAGCGGCTGCTATCAATTTGCTGAATAATTAATCGTCAACTTCTCTCCCTTCCTATCGCGCGCATGTAGAGTGTATTGTGCTTCAAGTGGTGTGTCCTCCCGCGTGTGATGGGAGATTTGGTAAGTGAACTGAAGAACGAAAACACTCCCATGTGGAATTTTGTGGAAGTAAAGAGGATAAAAAATTAATATTTATTCAAGTCAATATTGAAACAAAAATCTAATCGAGAAGCTTCAAGAGAGAACGTGTGAAATGCACCAACTGACCACTTCTTTGTGTGAAAATCAAATACACATTGAGCGGTGGAGATGGCTGCCCTTCATTCACGCCACGATGCTGCTGATAGGAGACCGCACACACCAAGAGATGAGAAACGTCGTCGTCGTCGTCGTCTTCGTCTGTTATCACTTCTTAGCCGGGTGACGACGGGGACGCTCTATCAGCCCTTCAAGCAGGAAACAACTCAATCCCCCGGTTTGCGATACCGTAAGACCAATCCCTGTGTCGTCATTTATTCTCGACCGGTTCGCCGTCCTATACGCGATCCGTCTCTCCGTTCGACCAGACCACGGACATCAGTGGTGACGTACGACTTGAAAACATCATACCCGCGCCTGCAGCATCCAAAACAACAACTGCTCATCCGCTGGTTGATTTGAATTTTCTCAAAGCGCATGCCGCACGAACAGTGGGCAGCTTTAGCGGTCACAATTGGGCGCCCTGTGTGACAACAATGGGAAATGATGGCGATAGTGAGATTACGACGCCCGACACAATCAACTGGGATGATGTTCCGATTCTCTTGGTGCATCACAAAGGCTTCGGAGGCACTCACTAGCGTTTCGTTTGTGCATTTGTAGAGTGTCGGTGTAATGTCCACTTGAAAACAATGTGTGGAAGTAAAAATCTCTCTGATAATCACTGTTGAATAAATGGAAAGAGTAGAAATGTTATTTGAATCTAGCGAACATTCGGTGTATCTAAGCAAGACACGATACAAGAAATATTCCATTTAATTAAAGTTTTAACGCATGCGGCATGAAAATTGCATTCACTTTAATTTTTAAATCCAAAATTTTCAATGGATTCAAGCCCACTCAACATCGGAGAAGGGCATAAATTCTACTATGGACATCGAAATAGTGTTGTATTCAAAAGTGAGTACCTTTGTTTTGTAAGCCGTAGGATTCTACAAACTAAAACAAAGTTAATTTAATACATAATAACTTCTTCTTCTTCTTGGCGTAACGACCTCTTGGTCATGCCTGCCCCATGAAGGGCTTACAAGATGACGTTTTCCTTTATGCACGTGGATAGTCACTACTCTCGTAAAGGTGAGGGCCCGGTCTCAGATGGGATTCGAACCCACGCCGTCGAGGTCATGGGCCGAGTTTCTAACCGGCGCTACCGCTCGGCTGTCACGGACCCCCAATACGTAAAATAATAACTGAAAATAACCAAAAATATTAAATAAAGTATCATTTAATTATTTTATAGATTACTTTTTACATGGACGACCAGTATTCTCGGGTAAGACAACAAACATTATCGGCCTTCTCGGGTATGCCTTACATTTTTTAAATGATGGATTTTAGTACTTAAACTTTTTTTTCAATATAAACAGCGTATAACTTGGGCAGCATATAGCAAAACAATTCTGAATGATGAAGTCAAATTCATTAATCACTTGGAAGCTACTGAGGTAAAGCGTATAAGTAGATAATTAGTGTCGAGTCCACACACGATGAGCACGCGATAGAAGACGATTATCTGTGACTTAGCTTCTAGGCATGGCTAGATCTTTTTCGCGGCGGTGTCCAATTTAACCGCACTTTGTTAAGGGTGTTTTATCAGTCAAATCCTAAGAGATTTGATTTTTCAAATTCAAAAGATATCACATTGTCCTATAGTCTTTAAATGTGTTCCCTTGTTCCAACGTTTGCATTTTAAAATTTTATTTCGCCTCACTAAAACGTGGTTTAAGAACTTTACCCACAGTTAAGCTTGATTAATTCATAGCAGCTGTGTATTTGGATGTTTACAACAATTTTTTTTTTCTAAAAGCATATATGTTTGTGAATTATTTAAACAGCTTGAAATGTAATATTAATTACTGCCCCGATCCGTTTTTTCTATTTTTATCAGTTTAAAGTATATGGAACCTTGTTATTTCATGTTTATTACACGTCATGTTATCAAATGAGTATTCGATGTAATATAGTTAAACGTACAAGTAAATTAAGCAACAGAACGGCGTACTTTCTTAACACACTTTAATACAATCAGTGTAACATTACTTAGGAAAACTACTTCACTTACCATTTGCTAACATGAATCCGTTCCGACTGTAAGTCACCATGCCATCGTTGAATAATAAACTTGTTAAAACACAGCATTTACACTTTTTTCCTTCACTTTCGTCAGTATTCGTATATATTTCATCGATCATCACCGCAGTTGGTTTTTCCTCTAGTCTGGCCTGCTCTCACTGAAGGTATCGGTTCTGTATACTACACCTTTTGCTTTTCCTCTACCTTCGAAGCGTACGACGGTTTTCTTTACGCACGAGTGAGTATAATTAAGTTCAGCATCAATTTGTCTGATTTGTTTCCATGTTATTTTATATATTTATATCGTTCTTCTGTTTTTTTTTGTAGTCTCCGGTGAATAGCGACTTTCACATTCCTCTTACCGTCTTCACTGCAGTTGCCTTTTTCATCTCTCTTGGTTCTCGTCAGTTCACACCATTTACGCTACTATTCAAATCTATGCCTTATACTTTACTCAATACTATATTAATTTTTTGTTTGTGTTTGTGAATGTATGTGTGAGCCTGTGTAGATGTGTTGCATGGTTTTATCTCCCGCTTTTTTTTATTCATTGATTTGTTTTTTTATATTTTTTCTTCTCTCTCTTTTATCCTGTTACTTTCATTCCATCTGTTTGTTATACATTAAATATGTGTTTGCCCTCCGTTAAGATCCCCTCTTCGATCGAACCAATACGACGTCATGGTGTTTTTGGCCCGATCGCTGTTTTACACTCGAATCATCGGCGTTGTTTTGTCTCTTTTGGGTAAATTTAGTTTACTTACGATGGACAAAGATTAATAATTTTGTTGCCATCTTTTGACCGCTAAGCAGATGCTCCTAACATTACCCCATCGCACCCGCGGAAGGGAGGGTGGGGCATCTCCCCTTGGCTGTCCAAAGTCATGTAATGGGACAGTTCAGCACCCTTCCCTAATTCACTAATATAAATATACACATACCATCATATGGACGATGCGTGTAAACCGATCGTCATGCTGTAATTTGTTGCTGCCTTGAGTAAACTGGTGGGGCGCAAAAATGCAACACCGAAACCTAATGAAGAGGTGTTATTATGCAACAATCGGGAAAGCAAAATATTTTACAATCGATGTGTTCAACTAGGACATCAATGAGCACACAGTAAACCAAGCAAATAAAAAGCTTCACTTAAACGAGTTTAAACTTAAAAAGGAGGCATTTTACCTAATTGTCCGTCCGTAAGGACCTCAACTTAAAGCACAAACTCAAACTATCCTGTGTACAGTAGTGGATTACACGTTTTACTGTGAATCCTTTCGTTTTGTTTTGTTTTGTTTTTATTCTTTTGGGAGGCCAGTCTTCTATCGCACGCATACATACAATTTATTATCATGCACTATCTGTAACATCAGTCTAACCGTGAGTCATTCACACACCCACACAAACATGCACGCATTTTCCATTCACACTTTTCACCTATTCGATCCACTCCACTTCGGTCGCCTTGTACGATCGTGTGTGATCGACACAGCTGATCGGTACACACATCTATGTTTTTTTGTTTTTTTTTCTTCATAAATATAGACACTTAGAAATGGTTCCAAAACACGCCTTCACCACCTTCACGCCCTCGTTCGTTACATCTTATATGCTTATGATTATAATGTAATTCATGTCTGTGTGTCCCCCCTTTCCGATCCAATTCATCGGAATTTTGGTTGCTTGCCTGGGCCGAAAACCCCTGTGACATTTAGTAATACGTAAGGGGCGCTGCTCATCAAGGATAAAGGGTGTGTCTTGAATTTCCCATCTCCTTTATTACACTACTTCATATAACTTCCTCTATACAACCCCCGGAAGGGTTTTGATTAAATGCGATACTCACACAGCACAAACCTCCCCCGCACACAACATTCACATGCTCACGAAATACTTATGCACACACACACGTACACGTACGCACTCAGACACTCTGCATGTATAAGCATGTTTGTTGTTCTGTTTCTTTTTTTTCAGTGCAATACCGTACAATAATAAAGATCGACACGAATCCCTTCTTTTTCTACCCGTGCAAAAATCGACAATGTTGTAAACGTAGCTAAATGGTGTGTTACTACACGGGTGATGAACATTTTACAACTAAAAACACTAAGGGTGAGCGTGTGTGTGTGTGTCTGTGCGCGCCAGTTAGTAATTTGTTTTGTGTGTTGATTCCGTTGTGAGTTTTACTTTAGTTTTGTTTGTTTGTCTGGCCCTTAACTGCACGTATGCCACGAGCATAATGTATGCCCGCTACCATTTTCTTTGTTTTCTCTTCTGCACGAATCAATGTTCAATGCCACGGTACATTTACTCTTTCTGTCTCTCTCTCTCTCTCTCTCTCTCTGACTTCTTTTTTGTGTATACTATCTTTCCCCTCCTATCGTCATAAATATAAAATATATATATCGTTTTCTACTTACATACTAATATTGTTGTTTGTAGTTTTGTATCGTTTTTATACAATTTATTTGTAGTTTTTTTGTCTGTTTTGTTCAATCGAATATGTGTGTTCATTGTTTGCTTGCAACAATTTTTATAAACGTAAACCTCTACTCATCGTGGCTACTAGCATTCCGATTCCGAACTGAACCACAAATAGACACTGCATGCGGTGTATATGTGTGTGTATCCTTGCAGAATGGCAGGCAAAACAACTCAACTAAAGAGTGAACAACATCCTTCCGTTATTAAACTGATCATGTGTACTCAGCACTGAGAGAGAGAGAGAGAGAGAAGAATATAGAACAAGCAAATGCATACGCAACATTTTATAATTGATAAAAGGTAGACGCATCAGTTTACTTTAAACCGAACATTACCTAGAGAGGCTACGGTATAGCAAAAAAAAAAAAAACTATGCACAGTCTCGATAAAAGAACTAGAGCTCCTTGCGCACGGAGGAACGTATTAGGTTTGCTAGCTTAATACTAACGAAGTCAGAACTACTAAAATTAAAGGGAGAGAGAGAAAGGAAAAAACTACTAAATTATATCTACTCTAATCGTGAAAGTTATCGACGTCACTCCTTTGCTTATGGTGATGGCCAATACCACCGTTTATGTCTATTCGGTTGGTTGATTCACACCACGCTCTCGTGTTTCCGTTTGTTTCCCTTCTTCCTCTATTGTGTGTACATCAAGCGAGTGGGGGTGTGAATTCTTTTTTTTTTTTTGCTTTCAAATTCATTATGTTCGTCAAATATTTCTTTTTGGTCAAATAGGGGAAGAAACTATCAGGAAGGATCGTTGGTGGATAGAGTTGTTGCATATAGCGCTAGTTTTTCTTTTCGTTTTTTGTTTTTAGACCACGTTGAATTAGTCAACAATTCCAAGGATTTTTCCTTTCCTGCGTGACAAAGTTTGCATGTTTTGCTAACCATGTGTGGTGTATCTCTAATGTTTTCCGCCTCGGGCTGCCTCTTCAAGCGCTCGCACTTTCATCTCACGTTCGTGTTGCCTGCAAGAAAGAAAAACAGATTGGATAAAATAACGTCACCGCAGATACACGATCAAAAGAAGACTGTTTAGTTCAATCAAATGCCGATGATGTCCAGGTGTAGATCTTACACCTTCTTCCCACAATTTCGATAGATTTTCGATTCCAAATTGGTGTCGATTTCCCCCACAATAAGTCATCATCATAAATACCTCAGGTACTGCTCGTGCAGCGAATGGGCCCGGTCTAATGCATTCTGTCGTTGGAATTCAGCGGCCTGGTGGAAGAAACTGTGTTAATTAAATCGATTTTAATATCGGTCTCTCCGCGACGTTCGCAGTAAGATTGAATACGTGAGGTGGGTGGGTTGGTTGTTGGGAGATGGGATATTGGAAATGAATCCAGTGAATGGGGTGTATTTTCTTATAGAGGCTGCTTACCTGCAATGGATCATAGGACATACGCAAAAGCACCTCCGAATGGGGATCCCTTGGCATTAACACATTCGGGCGCGGATAGGGTGGTACGTTGGCTGTGAAGATGTAAACAAAATTCGGGAACGACAGTCACGATCGATTGTGGATGCAATTAGCACCGGGGAGAGAGAGGGATCGGCGGCAGGCACAACAACATGGAATGATAAAGAAAGGCATAAATATTAGAATACACGACTACCGATGGTTCGACGAGTTCAAATGACATGATCAGCGTTGTAGGTGGAATTTCAAAACACAACGTGGTAGGCGACGATGAATATGAGGAGTAGGATGACAAAGGAAAAGAAAAAAAATACTCAACGATCACAAACCGGGTGGAAGAATTAAATGAACAAAGTTGGCCGAGCATAATGATTACGCGCGACGGAAAAAAGAAAAGATGCTAATACGACAAACGGAGCAGATTGGGGAGCAACGAGCGCAATCGATCGACCGGAAATGATCGATTGTTTGTTTAGATAGATAGAGTTGGCCAAGGAGATAGAGAATCGAACAATAGAGATGCGTGATAAATGGAGCGATCATATGTGAGGAGGATCAATACAGATGAAGTACAGATGATGCCACGAAAGATGCTTGATGTTGGTTGGTTTTTTCGACAGGGAAATCAAATGTGTCTCAATGTGTCAGATAGAGTCAAGTTTCCGTTGAATTGAATTTTTGCTTGAGATTTTTCTGTGTTTTTTTTTTTGCTTTGAATACAAACTCACGTGGTAGTTGAAAACCTGCTGCCGCCGCTGCCGCTGCCGCCGCCGCCGCTGCCGCCGAGTCTTGCTGCTGTTGCGAATGCAAGTGCAAGTGCGTATGGGAGTGTGCGTGATATTCGCCAGCCAAGCGCAACTGTAACAAGTGAACAGAAACCAACAACATAAAACATGATTGACGATTCGATGCTGATACGTACCATCGGATCGGATGGATCCAGCCCGACAGGATGCGGTGGCAAGCCTGCGTGTTGTTGGTTGATTTGGTTTTTGTTTTTGGTTTGGTTTTTTGTTCATGCCATTTTACATGGTTCCCATCAGGTTCGCAATGAGCAAACGTTTCATGGTTTTTTCGTTCGTTCGGAACGCATTTTTGGATCATCATCATAGGTTGCGGGTTGCACAGATGATTGATGGTTTCAGTTCGGTGTGTGGGTGTGGCGTGTGGGCAAGAGGGCGGAATGGCGTCAAATCGTTTCATGATTTAATCGTGGTTTGTTGTTGTTGTTGTTGTTTTTTTCCAATGAACCAAATTCACCAAAATACATGTTTGCGTGTGAGGTGTGTTCGTGGTGTAGACCGACCGGCCGTGCAGCAATAAGTACGCGAGCCATACGTCAACCAAATAGAAAATGGAATGAAGAGAAAAGAGAAAAAAGGGGCAATCGTGAGTTTCAGCACCATTTCCATCACGTGGGGCGATATAAACAGCAAAATAGCAACAACGGCAGAGCGGTGGCCATTGGAATTGTTTGAACGTTTCGTTCAGTAACAGAGCATAAATTTCGGTTTGTTTTTGTTTTTCCCCCATCCCAACCCAACCCATACACGATACACATTTTCCCCCCGAGAAGCGGTCAGGGAAAAATGTTTTGTTGGTAGGGCGCGGTAGGGTTTTTGATTTTTTGTTTTGTTTTGTTCAGTAGGTGGCAGTTGTGTGGTGGTGGCAGTGGCCGCAGTTGAGGCAACGGCGTAGTAGGTATTCGGTTTTCGCATCCACATTTCGACAATTACATTATTGAAATAGAGAGAAAGAGAGAGAGAAAGATAAAAATTAAAGTTGACAAAACGGGATTTAAATCAGAAAATACGCATACGGCCAACGGGCATAGCACGGCACGGCACGGTACGGACGGACACGGACGGAGCACACGGACACAAGGGGAGTTTTGTTGTTATGTTGGTGGAAAAGAGGTACATGGACAAAACGGAAACAAATCATAAACGCAACGGAGGACGCGCCCAAGCCAGATCGATCGTAGCCGCCGTCGGCGCAGTCGTCGTCGTCGTCATCGTCGTCGGTGGTGGGTTGTGGGAATAGAAGAAGTAGTTGTTGATTGATTGTACGAGGAGTTTTCCGGTTCATCATTGCGAACGATTGCGCGGGGCGCGGAAAATTAAAACGTGCAGGGTGATGTGTGTATTCGATTTTATGAGGTGGCGTTAAAATCATTTCAATAACAAATCCCGTAAACACACACACACGCAGAAAAAAGGAAGTGGAGAAGAAAAGAGAAATACAAAAAAGAGAAAAGAAAAACGTAAGAAAAACGCCGGGTAAGTAACGATAGGACAACACACAAGATAAGGGTAGTTAGTGCATGGAGAGAACAAAAGAAATGTCGCCGGTTAGAGGAAAACGAGGACGATGGAGGAGGTTGGAGAATGGTCAATAAACTGCGAGATCATTCTCTCCCGTACATCGATCGCGACGTATTTCATGTTCGCGCGCGCGCGTCTATCATTCCAACAGTCGATACGTTACCTATTCGTTCCCGTTCTAACTGCGCCAGAGCGGCCGGATTTCCGTACAGTGCAGGAAACTGCGATGGATGCATCCCCCTAAAAATGTAAACAAACATCAAGATGAGTTTAAAAACATTTAACGTAACACGCGATCTCTAACGATCTTTCGTCCACTTACCTCATCCGGTAGTACTCCATCCAGTGCTGGTCCAATCGGGACGGGCCCATGCCCTGCTGTGCGTTCTTAAGGTCCTCAAATTCCCTAAAAAAGATGTCCCTGTTAATCGGAGAAATTTCGCAAAAATCGATCAATATCATTTCATGAACGAACGAGCAGCAGCACCGGCGTCGTGTTATGGAGGTAGAGCGGAACGGAAAAAAATGTATCCACACATCCACACATACACACACACACACATACGGGTTGAGAGGGAAAGAAAAGAAGAAAAAAGAATCGGAATAAAAATATGTTTTATAGATCATGTTATGAGCGGTATCAGATGATTGCGATTATGATTGTTTAACAACTTTCATTCCCGTTTTCAAGCTCAAGGTTATAAGTATTCGTTAAATTATGACACACAAAAGTACTATGAATTTTTAGTTTAAGATAATTATTTGCAACCTTATGACAATGATTGGAACGAATTAAAAAAGGTATGAATGCATGAATAAAAAATGAAGTTGAATAAAATGAGAATCATTATCCAAAACAAAATGTTATGTTTCTCTTATTTCCCTCTCCCAAACCACAGGTTAAGGGTCTGGAATTCGTGGGTGGATGGGAGTGTTCGAGTGTGTTTGTGTGTATGCCTCTTTCCTGCAGCCTATCGTGCATACAAAATGATATTGAATTTTGTGTGGGAATGTTTTTTCCCGGATACCGTTGCTTTGAAGAGAATGCAAATATCATGCTACAGTTACGTCTTACTTGCAGACTCTTACAAAGCCTTAAAAGCCAATTATGAATGGAAAAAAGCGGATGAAATACGACACCAGCGAGTGTATTTATTTGAGGATGCATGGAAAGGGTGACTGATGTGACTTTGGTGGGATAATAATGAAAACAAGAAGGATTGGACAAAATATGCATAAACAGCATAAGTAATGACATAGAAACAGGAAAAAGAAAATGTTTATTGAACGTTGGTACTAAATTTGTTCCCAAATCTTCATGAAACTAGCAAAAACAGTCATATGTAATAATAATGTGTTTTGTGAAATGGATTTTAGCGAATATTGTGTTTGACAAGCGGAAAACACACGCACTATATTAAAGAACGGCGAAAAAAGAATGATGGGGACAGAATATAGAAAATAAAAGGAAACAATCACTATATTATACCTTTCTCTATTGTACAGTGGATGGTATGGTGGCGGGACCATCGTCTCCACGGGACTACAAAGCAAACCGGAACAAGAGTGTACACATGTTGCGAAAAAGAGAAAAGAAAAAGAAAGATGAACAACGCACACGAAGAAGGCAGCGCAAAACGGACAACCAACAACAAACCAACGAGCGAAGAACGATAAGAACGATAGTCGATCTTCTGCTGGACGCTGTAAGGTCCAAGGGGAGTGGGAGGTTGGAGGGGAGGTAAGTTAGAATAGGACTCAACGTTTCTTGCTTCGATGGAGTTTCCGTAAATGTTAAGGACGTTTTTCCTTGTTGGTTTGGGCTTCGATCGTTTGGAAGGAGGCTGGTTTCCCTAGTTCTCGCTTGCGATGGGGCGACTAACACACATACCTGAAGCCAACATGTGGCCTAGCGTACTCGGACAGTTGGCGTAGGGCGGGCGTGTCCGGGTACGGCTTGATGTCCGGCTTCATTGACTGCTGTCCGGGCGACGGATGGCCCGGATGATGACCGGGTGGTGGTGGACCCGGTGGACCACCGGCACCACCTGGCCCTGAACCACCAGGGCCGGCACTGCCCGGCTTGCCACCCTGCTGTTGCTGCTGTTGCTGCTGCTGTTGTTGCTGTGCTTGCTGTGCTTGCTGTTGCGCCTGCTGCTGGGCCTGCTGTTGCTGCTGAGCAGCGGCCGCTTGGTGTGCGGCGGCTGCCTGTTGCTGCTGGTGGTGATGCTGCTGAGCAGCGGCCACTGCGACGGCAGCTTGGTGTGCGTGCGCCGCGGCAACGGCATGCTGGTGCGCCGTAACTGCCGGATGCTGCGGATGGTGTGGATGGGATGGCGGGGGTTGATGGGGATGCATCGAAGGATGGTGCGACTGCTGCTGTTGTTGCTGATGTTGCTGCTGTTGCTGCTGCTGGTGTTGCTGCTGCTGGTGTTGGTGTTGCGCTTGGGCCGCTTGTTGAGCCTTCCGCTCCCGTTCCTTCTCCGCCAGCTTGCGATCACGTTCTTCACGCTTACGGGCCAGCTTCGAGTCGGGCGTCGGTTTGAACTCGAGATCCGTACGGGTGCATGAGTTGTAGTCACCCCGATCGCAACGTCTCACGAAGCTAATGATGAAAAGGACAAACAAAGACACCGGTATAATAGAGAGTCAAACATATTTGGTCAATTAGGGTTTACGCAGACCTTGCTAGAAGACGCTAATTGATTGAATACAGGGTTCCGAATCATATAATGTATCTCTTGAATCATTTAGTGGAATGTTTCAAATCGGTACTGGGACAGTGCTTGCGAGCTCTTTAAGTTTGCAATCAAATAATGGAATTTTGAATACATTTTCAGGAGGTATTCAATTTTTTTCTGGAGCATTGCAAAGATGTGAAGTCTCATGTAGAGTTCTGTGGAACTGTGCTTGCTGTTGCCATCATTAGATATAATTAAAAACAAAATAATATAACGCAAAGAACTCAAATGAAAAACATACTTTGTATGAATTCAATGTACAATATATAGGTCTAATGAAATATTCAAATAAATATGTAAAGACAATGATAAATGCTTTTTCTAAAGCTAACAAAATGGAAACTATGCTTTGTGCTAATAAAATAGCAATTATAAGTTTGCAGTGACCCGAGTTATATTGAATAAATCGTAAAACAAAGTTTGAAAACATTCCAAACAAAACCGCATGAAGTCTTGAATATCCTTATTTGCTTCCACAACACTTACATAGCCGACTGTGATCGGTGGCATTCGGTGTCGTCGGGTTTGGCTTCGGGGCTCGGACCACGGTTCATGTCATGGACAGGGGACGGCGGCTCCGGATCCGGATCGATATCGAGCGTTTCGATGTGAACCGGCTCGTTCGGATGCGCCGGATGGTGTCCGCCAGGGGGCGGCGGTGGTCCATGTCCGGGATGGTGATGCGGATGATGGCCGGGCGGTGGCCCTAGACCTCCACCGGCCGCGGCATGCGCGTGAGCTCGCAGCGCGTCCATATGGCTGGTGGGTTTCCCACCGACCGGTGGCAGCTGATTTTCGATGAACGGATTGTGCGGTTGCGGAGGCCCGTAAGGGGAGTGATGGTGCGGTGGTCCGGCTGGATGGAACGGACTACCGCTGAGCGGATGGCCACCCGGTGGAGGACCACCAGGCATACCCACCATTCCACCCGGACCGGCCGCTCCACCGCCAGGCGATGGTCCACCACTTCCCGGACCTCCCGGAGGTCCTCCGCTGGAGCTGCTTTGGTTCGAGGCGTTCGAGTGCCCACTGCCGCCACCACCACCACCACCACTGGACGACGAGCCGGATCCGGATTGTTTCGAGCGGTCGCCCGATCCGGACAGCGACGAAACCGACGAGGTGGACGAGGATGACGTTTGCGGTTGCTGTGACTTGCCACCTGAGGATTTGCTCTTTTCGCCCGCGTTCCCGTGGATACCACCACCGGGACCACCCGCGCCCGGTGCGTCTTCCGGCCGGGGCGGTGGGATGGCTGTCGGATGGCCGTGCAGCATCGGGTTGTCGAGCGGGGAACCGCCCGGTTTCATGTAGGAAAAGCCCGGTCCATATGCCGGCCCGTACGGGTACGGTGCGTAGAACGGATTGTGATGGTGCGGGTTGAACAGCGACGGGTGCATCAGCGGATAGGGCTGCGAGGGGTGCATCACCGAGCCGGGAATGCCCGCGATCGGGCCCGTCATCGGTAGAGGTAGAGGCATCTGTGGGTGTCGTATGACCGGTGGCGATGCGCCGGGTCGGAACGGATGGGAGGGCGGAGGCGACCGCTGCCCGGACGGTCCACCATACATCTTACTCAGTGGGCTCGAGATCAGCGATGACGTCGACGGTGCGGACGAAGTCGGTGGCGGTGGCGTCATGTGCGGGCTCTGCTGGCGCATCATCTGTCGGTCGCGTTCGGCCGCTGCCGCTGCTGCTGCGGCGGCCGACGACGACGAACCCGCACCACCACCACCGCTGCCACCGCCCGGCGTCGACGGATGGTGTCCGAGGTGCATCGGGCTGGCACGAGATAGGACCGAGCTGGTCGAGTTTGCCGGAGAACTAGAGCGATGATGATGACCCGGTCCCGGGTACCCACCGCCGGGTGTTCCAGGTCCACCGGGGGGAACGCTTGGACTTGCCCGGCTCAGTCCGGACGATGATCCGGAAGGTGGTCCACCGGTCGGAGTGGAGGGAGACTGGGCCAGGGCGCTCACCGATTGGTGCATCGAGGTGGGTGGAAGATGAGGATGTGGTGTCCCGCTGGCCGACAGGCTGCCGGGAGGGGGATTCGAGGGCGAACGCCGACCGGCGCCCGCCACCTCCATCAAGCTGCCGAGCGCGGACGGAGTCGGTCCACCGAGGAGCGGAATAGGCGCACCGTGCCCGGCTAGCGAAGGAGGTAGTAATCCGGCGTGTCCCACCAGGGGACCGGCAAGGTGGGCCGGATGATGCGGTGGAAGCTGCATGCCCGGGTGCCCCAGGTGCAGCGGAAGTGGATGCGAGAGGATTCCGTGCGGAGGTGGCACTCCCTGGAGCAGGGAGTTGATGGGGGAAGCACGGGTCGGTGGTAGATCATTTGCACCGGGTCGGGGAGGCGGTGGCTGGTCACGCTGATCGCCACCACGATCCGGTCGATGATGATGGTGATGATGGTGATGGTGCGACATCGGCAACGGTGGTGCACCGTTGTTCTCAGACGACGACGACGAGAGGCGCATCGGGGCGGGCGAGTGGGAATTCGCGGAAGAGGAGGAGGATGCCGTCGTCGACGTGAGCACCGAGCTGGAGGACGGCGCCATCGATACCGAGGAAGCGGAGGACGAGTTCGGTAGGGATGTGGGCGGTAGCGGAGGACCTCGATGGTACGGGCTTCCGCCGGGCGGGGTTGGTAACAGCTGTGGCGGTGGGGCGGCACCCGATCCGGGATGGGCCAGTGGTGGTCCACCGCCTAGTGGGTGTCCACCGAGAGGACCACCGTGACCCGCTTGGGACGTCGGCGGTACGGGCGAAGAGTTGGGGCCGTGGTGCATCGAAGGCATCAGGCCCGGATTGACGATACCTGGGTGACCACCACCCGGAGGAGGTGGACCGCCGTGCGGTCCCGGAGGATACGATGCGGCACTGTGAGGTGGTAACGCCGGTGGCGGACCACCGGATTGTGGCGAAGCGATACTGCTTCCACTGCCACCATGGAGGGCCGTCGGTTGGGAGCTGCTGTTGCTCCCTTGGCTGTCCTGGTTGGGCGTGACGGCCAACCGTGATGAAACCGATACGTCGAGCGGGTTGGAATCGTTGCCGCTCGAGCTGGAGCTGGAGCTCTTGATTAGATTGTCCGCCGAGAAGCTGTTCTTCAGCAGCGGACCACCGCCGCCGCTGCCCGGAGGCGTCGTCGTGTCGCTGGCCATCGACGAGGGTGGATACTTGAGCGGACCCAGGCCCGCCTCCGGTGGAAGGTACTTCAGATCTTGCGGCTGCGATTGTGGCTGCCCTGGGAGTGAGCCGGCCAACGGGTGGTGCTGCGGATGATGGTGCCCTGGGAGACCGGGTGGCCCGGGACCAAACGGGGGCATTCCCGGAGGACCGTACTTTACCGCAGCCATCGGGTCGTACTTGAACTGCTGCTCGTAGTGTTGCCGCAGCATGCTGAGCTGCGCCGCATCCGGATAGTGACTCTTCGGGATGAGCGGAAGGGGTCCGACCGGTGGAAGCGTTACCCCGCTTCCACTCCCGCTGTCCGACGCGGGCGAAGGCGCAAACTTTGAGCGCTCATCCTGCGGTGGATACTTCAAGTTCAACCCCGTCAGATCCTGCGGATACTGGGACAGTTTTAGATGACCAGGTGGTGGTGGACCTCCTGCACCCGGCGGCCCGGACGGAGGTTCTCCGCCGAGCTTTAGGGGTAGCGGCCCGGAACCATCCGACGGTTGGCCTGGAGGTCCTCCTCCCGGAGGCCCGCCGAGCGACGGGTAACGCTTCATATCGTACTCGAGCGGTTCGTCCTGCGACGAATTGCCATACTTCATACCCTGCGGATCGCCCTGAGGTCCTCCACCCGGCGGCTGATGTTGGCTGTGCGGATGCGGCGGAGGAGGACCGTACTTGTGTTCCCCTCCACCGTACTTCATACCATCGTCACCCGGATGTCCGTATTTGATGTGGTTATCGTACGGTGACGGTTTCATGACGAGATTTTCCGGATCGTACTTCATCTCCCCAGGTGGCGGACCATTGCCACCGTGAGCGACTGACGACGAATCCGAACCACCACCACCAGGCATAAGTTTGGCTTCGGATTTAACCTCAATCTTTAGCTTCAAATCCTGCGGCTCACTGGAGGACGACGTTGTCGTGGATGCAGCAGTGGCACCACCACCTGGTGCCGACGCGTTCGATCCACCACTGGCCGACTGCTGGTCACCGGGTGTTCCGGTACTGGCGCTCGACTCATCACCCGGTTCCTTTTTGATAAACACATCCTTCGAGTTGAACTCCGTCGACGCTCCGGTGGTAGCGGATGGCGGCGCTGCACCACCCGTCGTTGCCGACGCTTCCTGCTTCAGGTTGGCCAACTTGGAGGCCATCTCCTGCTCGTTGGAGGTCGTTAGAGACGGCGGTTTGCTATCCGCACCACCGTTCGCTGGATCATCGGTCGAAGGTGTTTGCTGTTGCTGTTCCGAACCTTCCGTAGCTGGAGCTCCAGACGGGCCGGTCGAAGCCGGTTGAGGTCCCGGTGTTGCTACCGGTGTTGGTGCAGCCGTCGAGGGTGGCGTGATGTCTTCCGTTTCGGGCAGCTTGGCAGTATCGGCTGCCGTTGGAACCGTCGCTACCGCCGATGCGATGACAGCGCCGGTCGCACCCGCATTCGAATCATCGTCCTTGTCTTCCGACGAGCCACCGGACGACGATTTGGTCGTGGCCGTCGAGGAGGTCGCATTACTGCTGCTGCTGTTTTCGTTCGACTCCGTAACCATCGGTTCCGCTGCCGGAGGTCCGAGCGAGAGAGGATCTTTCTCGTCATCCTTCGCGTTCGCGTTGGTTCCTCCTGTCGTGTCCGTGGTGGGACCGGAAGTGTTACCACCGGTCGCATTATTGGTCGAGCCATGCACAGGCGTCGGAGTGCGTCCGGTCGTTCCGCTGGCTTCCGTGGCCGCTTCACTGTTCGATTCGGCCTCATCCAACACCGAGCCGGGCCGACTGTCGGTTGTGATGCTTTCCGCCGGGCTGTCCGATCGCTTGCGTTTCTGTCCATCCTTCGTGCCATCGTCGTTCCCGTCCTGTTCGAGCTCGTTTGCACGCTTCTTGCCCTTACTGGGGGTCGTTGTCTCCGCTTTGGCCGATGATGCTGCTGCTGCTGCTGCTGCCGCTGCTGAAGATGACGATCCCCCACCGGAGGATGATCCCTTGACCTTACCCGAGGTCGAATGTTTACCACCATCGGGGGCGCCACCTTGGGAAGTGCTAGAGGAACTGGCATTACTGCTGCCTGCTTTGCTCGGTGTCTTTGGACTATCCTGGTTGCCACCACCACTGCTGCCACCTCCTGTTCCACCTCCACCCGCCGCTGCAGAACTGCCACTGCCAACACCGGCCGTATTTGTGGCGTTACTTCCGCCACCACCACCACCACCACCTCCTCCGCTGCTATTGGTGGCCACCGACTGCTGCTCCGGTGTTTCCGTACCGCCACGCTTAGGTCGCTTCGCGTTCGTCGCATTCGATTCCTTGGTTGGCTTTTGGCGGGTCCGCATCCTCGACGGAGATTCCTCGCCGGTGACCGTACTTCCACCGCCACCGACGTGACTGCCGACGCTGCTGCCCCCGCCAACGCCGCCGCTGCTGGCCGTCGTCGTAAAGTCTCCGACGCCGACGGAACCGCCGACGCCGCCGTTACTCCCGTTACTACTACTGTTACTGCTGTTGCTGTTGCTATTGCTGCCGCAACTGCTGCTACTGCTGCTGCTACTGCTGCTGCTGCTGCTACTACTACTGCTGCTGCTGCTGCTGCTACTGCTGCTGCTGCTGCTGCTATTACTTCCTCCGCCTCCCCCTCCACCGCCGCCACCAACTCCTCCACCACCGCCAACGCTGACCGACACCACACCACCACCGTTGCTACTACTGCTGCTGCTGCTGCTGCTGCCGTTGCTGCCGGTGGCTACCACCGCCGCCGCTGCCGCTGCAGCCGCGGACGCCTTGTTGGCGCTCGAATCGCTGTCGCACTCGCTCACGTCGTCCTCGGTGACGGAGCTGTTCTCCTCCTTGCCGATCGGCGACGGTCGGGACGACGACGAGTCCGTCACGGTGCGCTCGGGGGTCTGTTCCTTCTTGCCGCTGTTGCTGCCGCTATTGGTGCTGCTGCTGCTACCGCTGCTACTGTTCGGTGGCGTGCCGCTGCTGCTCGCATTACTGTTCGTCCGCGTGTTGCGCCGTCTCAGCGAGCTCGCCCGTCGTCGCCGGTGGGGCCGGTTTTGATTGGCACCCGGTGTCTTCTTCCACAGATAGTAAAACTCTACCAATTCCGGCTGCAACAAGAAAGACGAAAATACATACAAACGCTCATTAATTGATGAATTGACTTGACCATCGCATTGACGAGCCTGAGCTTCTCTCTAGACTGTGCTTATACGTCCCAGCGAGAACACTCCGTGCTAGAACGGTACTTGACGTTGAGGTTCGCCGTACCCGTTTTGGCTCCTCAGATCCTTTACTTTTAATGTGCCGCGAATTCAATGCTGTCTGTGATCGTTTTAAACCAGACATGTCGCGATCCGCGTTTGTTAATTGTATTTGTGGGGTGCATTCTACCACCCTTTAATGTCCAACTAGATTAAGGCTATGTATTTGCTTCAAGGGGGCCAAACATGGCCCGTTGAATTAAAAATTACAAATTACAAATTAACGCTGGCAATTTCAAACGCTAATGCTTTAACAGATATTTTGAACGAATTAACGACAAAGCAGTAAACTATTAGGCTAAAAAAAGCCTTTTATGGAATTAAAAAATCTTGAAAACTGACGAAGTTACAGCGTGTTGAAAAACAAGGGTCAAAATGGCCCCTCAAATGCATTCTAGGGATAGTCAAGTTTGTTCTCGGAATTGGTCCAACAAAAAAAAATATGAAATTATTTTTCTTAGACACTACTTTCAATTTTAAGACAAACCTTTTTTATTGAAAAAATATTCAGCCGTTTTTGAGCTATTAAATGTGAAAATCGCGTTTGGTTCAAAATTACCCCAATTTGGATTCTAGTGTTAAACATATTTCGCATCATTTTTGTTACTAGCTGCTAGAGAAAACGGTTGTACGAAGATTCGGCCGTAAACTATAACTCGAACGTTACTTTCATATATAACTTACTAAGGGCACACGAGGAGACTTTCACCATGTTAATGCAGCATACTTCTAAACAAGTTTGAAAGATGCTTGGTTGATTCATATCAATCATATCATAATCTCCCCAAAAGATTAATAAGGCAATTGAAAATTAATTAATTAGTCATGCTAAAAACAGTAGAGATTGATTCATGGACTTGAAGTTGTTATGGATCATCACATTCAAAGTAAAATTATTTATTTAGAGCAGGAAAAAAAATTATATAAAAATAACCATGACATAACTGACTAAAATAAAACATACCGTCACAAGTCATCGCATTTTGGTCAAACATGATTTTCGTTGGAGGTTTTTTAGGGAACTGTTTTATGGGAACTCCAGTCGTTAAAGGTAGAATAATTCTTAGAATCATTCAATTTTGACAGAAAATCATTATTAAAAAATTTTCTGGAAAATGATTCCCTATTATCAAACCAACGGCAGATTTTTAATTTTTAATTCATTGACTAATGATTAGAATGTTACAAAAATGTGCATAATTCGTGCAGAAAAACTGATTTAAAATCCTCTATGGGTATTTTTATACGAAATCCTTTTCTTACTTGAAAACATTATCGACCCTGACGTAAACCCTCACATACTTTTTGTTAAATATTTTAAATGATAAAATATTTTACTTTTTATGTAGTTTGGACCAATTTCAAATAAAAATACCTTCACTCTTCTTCGTTCCTCCACTTACCGTTGGCCGATGTGGTAAAAGGTCTTTGTGTATACGAAAAAAATTCTTCCCAAACTGGCGCAAGCCCTTGATGAAGCGTTTCGTTTCCTCCTCGGTCCACTTCTTCTCGATTCCCTTGGTGACGGGACACTTCAGTAGTGCCTCTAGTGCTTTACCGGCGTCGTATCCCGAGTCGTGTAGCTGCAAGCGAAACGTAAGCCGACGGTGAGGACGGGGGCAAGGACGAGGCAGGATGCCGTGGCCCAGGCTAGGGATACTTACAACATCAAACGCGTTTATAGTTGTATCGTCGCGACTAGCTGCCATACAACCATCTTCCTCGCACATACCCTGAAAGGCGGATATCGAACGAGCGGCGGTCAGGTACATCAACAGATCATTATCAATGTACAGGCCGGGTGTCCATCTCGGATCCTCTAGGTCGCGATCTTCATCGTCCTCGGAGCGGTAGTTCTCGATTGGTTGATAGTCTGGTAATGTTGCCTGCGAAAGGGAAGGGAAGCGCAATGAGTACACGGAAACTTTGTTACACCAAGATGCGTTTGTGTTGATGTTGATGATGCATTTTGAGGAAATGTTCCGAGTGAGCATTGTCTGGTGTTACTTATGTGGTGTGGTCGAGAAGGATGTTGTTAAAACAAGAGGTGACTACGAACAAGGGGTAAGACATACGAATATTAATTTCCCTCCATTACGTGGAACGGTAACCATCAACTGCATGTTTAAATCAACTTCTACATTCCAAGCATCGACTTAGCATTAATGTATTCATAGCGAAAAGGAAGAGTGTTGTTTTCTCGTGTAAAGTTCGTGTAACAATTTATCAATTTTTGGCCAACCAACGTTTTGAATTTAGACCAACACAACAGACAGAGGGTCATGAAAATGAGAACGTGTGAAAATTAACAGCACCTTAACATCGTCCGGGGTGGCCGCCGGTGGCTGGCAGGCGCTCAAGTGTACGCGACTACTCTACATTTTAAGTTTGTAATGAATTGCTTTCTCCACACACCGCAGACACGCGGTGCTTATTTGTTGCTTCACGCTTTTGCTGTCTAATAACAGGCGAGAGATTGTATTTTTTTCTCTTTTTGTTGTTGTGGTTCGAGATATTATGCTAAACACAGTGGTACCTCTTCTTGCTAAGAGATGAGAGCGGTTGGCCAAAAGTGTTCAAAATTTCCTCTTTTAAATTACCCACTACGGCCGACCACGTCTATTCAAATAAGCAACTCCGAATGGAGAGAGGGGGTGGTGGGGATTGAAAATTAGCAAAGTAAGTGAATCGAGAGCAGCAGTTTGCGCAATATGGACGCACCTGTTGGAAAACTACGTACGTGAAGATGTGTGGTGTTTGTTTGTGAAATGGTTCGTGTGTATAATGATCGCATAATGTAGGCGGGTTTGGGGGTGGTGTGGGGTGCGTATTAATCGAACGGGTGAGTGGGTGATGGAGTTGGGATGATCATCGATTGAGTGTTAAGTGAGGTTATGATTTGTTAAGAGCAGCCAAATTAGGCGTAATGTAGTTGAACCGAAAATGAATCCATGATTCGATGTAATTGTTATGATTATTTAATTATCGACCGCCCGTTTCGGAAGCGGCTTTTTTATATGCGTTGCCTTCAGAGGCGCCAGAAAGCTGCGCGAAATCAACCGTAATGAATTTTCAGACCGGAGAAAACACGGGAACGGGGAAGTTTTGATCGATCGCGATCTAAAGGGATCATATGATGGTAAAATTCGCTTATTGGTTTTTAACAAATGTGACAAGTTACACCTAGCTGAAAACTGAAGAGGCTTATGAAAAAAGTGAAAATATGACCAAATTGAGTCTTCATCGGAAAAAGTTTTCCTCGAGTTCGGAAAAACTTTTTTTTCTCATGTAATTTTTTCTTTTAGAAGAATTGTGTTCCTTCCCCTCACCATTTCTTGTAGTTGTAGATTGAATTTCAAATAATATCTTTTTCGTTTCCGACGTGGTTTCCACAGCCAGAAATTAGATGTTCGTGACGAACATACGCTACTTTTTCATTGATCGAGAGATTTTTCATTTCCTCGTGTACATGAGAGTTCATTATGAATATTTTTTCCATCATTCGAACGGTTTGCCCTAAAACATCACACGCGGTAGGGATTACGATGGATCGGATTTTCCACCATCGCTGCGGTCAGTTCGTGTGCAACCAACCAATGTGAAGGTGTTGCTCATTTCCGCTCGCCAACCATCCGGGACCGCCGATGGTCGACATTCACCACGCGCTTTAGCTTCATCATCCCATCTCGCCTCGAGCTCAACCCGAACCCTCTAAAGACCACAAAAAACCCCCCAAACCGTTCACTCTGCACTTGATCAAATGTTTACAGTTTTCTTTCACCGTTCGTAATTAATTTCAAATCGCTTCGTTATGGTTAATAAGCCAATAATATGGTGGAAAGATTTCAAAGGTGAGATTGACAGGGCGCCGTTGCTCCAAAACTACCACACATATTCACACGCACACACAGATACACTGGCATGTGGTCCTCTTTTTTCCCATTTCCGACGCCTTTACCACCAAAAGCCGGTAGGATTCTCCTCTGGGGCGATTGGTATGTTGCTACTTGGTTGCGGTGAAAAACTATCTCATCATCATTTGAAGGGGCCATTGCGGCACACCACATTTCAGTGCTAACGTGTATGTGTGTGTGTGTGTGTGTGTTCAAAGGCACTCCTTGTGGTGGTTCGACGGCGGTGGGCCATCGGACGGTCAGTCTAAAAGAAAAACCGCGACCCACACTGCTGTTCATCTCTGAGCCGAGGCGAAGGCGCGCTCGATAGATGTTGAAGAAGAAAGAATTGCCGATGAAAAGTGTAGAACAAAAAAAGAAGGCAGAAATAACCTTAACCCTAGGCCCGCACAACCCTCCTCCACGTGGTAAGAAGATGTAAAACGTTGCGGGAAACGGAAAAAAAAATTGGATGGTTAAACAAGGTCGCTCCCCGGACTGGCGGAGAATGAAACAAAACCTGGAACACACACACAACCGGGAGCACACCGCACAGTGGAGTTGCTTCTTCCTCAAAAGCGGGACCAACAGAAGAAAAGTAATCGTCATCAGAAGCATCGCGGGGTAATTTGTCTGAAGATGGTCCATTTCGCTCATTTTATGTGTCTGTATGTTTTGTTTTTCCTTTGTTTTCCCTTTTCTTCTCCCAACACAACACAAAGGGGAGACCACTTCGGCTTATTTGAGTTCTTCATTTTTTCTTCTTTCCAATCCCCAGCGGGAGGTTGAGGTCAGCAAAAGGAAGGTTCCGCCGAACCATGGGAACCGGGAGAAGATTGAATTTTCACCGCCTAGCACAGTTTGTGTACAAACATTCACGGGAAAATTGGATCCCCGAATGATAAAAATCACACACAATCAAAGTCCCGAAAGCGCATTAAAAAGGCAGATTTATTCATATTCCATTATATTTTCAAATGAGCCGTAAGCGAATTTAAACAGTTCGATCGATTTTCTCAAGTCGTAACCGGGGAGGGAAAACTTTACGCTCCAAATTGTTTGGTAGAAATCAATCACAATATGTTTGCTCACACACCGCTGAATGGCCACCAGTCGTCGGAGGGGAAATGATCCCCGACGCAAACCGTGGCCAATGTGTAATAACCGATTGAAATTAACCCTTCACATAAATATACACGCATACACAACCGAGTCGGAACCGAGTCGCAGCCATGATGTTTACGGATTCGTGCAGAAAAAGCTAAACAACGCATCTAGCCGCGGCTTATTGCTTCCGTTAATCTGCTCCGGCAGGGAGAGATATATTTAACACTTCCCCCCGCCGCCACATCCCATCCCTTCCCGGAAGGGGGAGTTTATTGCCGATTTTTATTTATTGAATAATTCCACACCACCGCAACAACACAAATGAGGGCAACACACATTCGACCGACCGGTAACAAATTTCCCGCACATTTCCTCTCCGAAAACCCGGCTGCTGGGCGCCAATGGACAAGAATTTCTCATGCTCGGGGGTATTATACGCCGGCGAACGATCGAAATGGGATCTTCTGGTCGAACAGCCTCTTCTCTTTCGCTTTCCCCCCGTTCGAGCGAGCATAAAGTGGAAAATTTACACGCGAAACATGCGCGGCTTTAGTGTGGTGGTAGGGAAAAACGATCTAGTCGGTATAAGATCATCTGTCGGCGGTGGTGTGTGGCATGTGCGGCCACATTAACAACCCGCCGGCGATCGCAAGTTGTTTTCCATCGGTTCAAACATCATAAAGCAATGGGCATTAATTATTTCCTACCAGAATTATGGTGTTACCTCGCGGAGGGAGGGTGCCTGCACACGGAGTGGTGTTATTACACACAAAATAGTTTATTTACATTTCCGAACCTCGCTTCCTCTCTCACGGGGGGATTTTCCTACCCGAGCACCCTTCTGCTTCAATGGGAAAACCCGCGTAAGGTGATCGATGTAATGTAACCTGAAGCTTCCAAACGAACCCTTTAAAACGATGTATCAAAATTGATTCCGACAGCAACCGTTTGCGAGGTTTCGGTTGGAAAAACAGCAGAACCCAACTCGAAAACAATAAAAAGGGAAACACGAAATGGCCCACATTTATTTAAGTGAAATATTAATAAACATTTTTAAGCCTTCTTTCAGCTGGTGCCATTGGTTAACGAAAGCAGTACCTTGTTCGCCCCCCCCCCTCTTCCAAACCGAAACCGATGGTAACGTCGAACAAAAAACACAATAATCATCACTTTGCACAAATGTAAACATGTTTTCAATCAGCATACTTTATCCGATTGATACGCTTTCCGCGGGAAGTTATGTGTAACAGACACGCGCAGTTAATTATACGCGCTATACAGAGTAACATCACACACAAACACCCATTTCATTGCTTCCATATCTCGATAATGGTTCTCTCTTCGGTTGAAAAAAGAAAAACAGGCCGACTTAACCGTTGGGATGATTGTGCAAAGCTTGCAACAGAGTCGAAATACTTTATCATTCCCTTCCGCCGAGCGATCCGGCCGTATGTTTTTTATATACGCCCGACGCCGCAAGTTTCCCATATTTTTCCACAAAGTAATGAAGCGTTTTTAAAACCCTCCCTGTGAAACCGCACACCGTGCGCGCATGACACGCCATTCATGGGTGTGTGTGCTTGCTGGAAAAATAGTAATTTTTTCAACGCATTTTCCAGCGCTCAACACAAACTCAATGTAGCCAGCTTCCTATTCGGAGGTTTCATAGAAAGAGAAAAAGTAGACGGTGAAGGAAATGGTATGAAAAAAGATGCTAAGTTTACGGGCCACGTTAAAAGAAGACAAGCGAAACCGGCCTGCAAACTATGGCCTAAAGGAACACGATAGAGAGAAAGAAAAAAAAGAAGTAACCAAACGTTCCGAAATGAAAATGAAGTAAGTTGCGTAGCGAAATTTTAACTTCAGCCCCCGGGTTCGTAAATTATGACTTTTTATTGACCGTTAAACGTGTGAAACTTGCTTTTATTACGGGCTGCTAGCAGAGCAGCAACATCAGTGGCTATCATAGGAGTATGCTCTACGGGGTGTTTGCTAGTTTTTTTGTGTGTGTTGCTGACCATTCTTCCGCCGGAGATCGCTGGGATCCTATCCTTCCGAGAAGAGGCCGGTGGATGTTAACCATCTTGTTCGGGTTTGAACCTCTGTGTTCGTGTGTGTGTGTATGTGTGACCCCCCGGGTAGAGATCACTTTTTTCATCTCTAGATCCGTTATGGCCGCTTGGCAGTTAGCAGCACACGGGCATCAACACAAACACACGGGCGCCCACCGAAAGAATAAAAAACAATTTGTTTTTGGGGAGCATAAAAACTAGGCCGGGCAAGGGAAAGGGAGGGTTTTTGGTTGGTTCCATCCCCCCCCCCGTCGACCCCAAACGATCGTTAGGAAGCGTCCGCTAGGGGGCTGCCAATAACTGTCGGCCGGAAACGCACTGAACACCAAC
This sequence comes from Anopheles sinensis, assembly GCA_000441895.2. Lineage (NCBI taxonomy): Eukaryota > Metazoa > Arthropoda > Insecta > Diptera > Culicidae > Anopheles > Anopheles sinensis. The sequence goes on from KE525327.1 coordinate 530,263, forward strand.
ACTGAAACCGAACGCGATAAAACAAAAATCTTTTATCTTTCGCCGTCGTTGGCCGCCGCGTTGAAGAAATTTCGGCGCTGGCCTACGTCAAACAGCCATCATCACCTTGTTCCCTTTCTAACTCGACTCGCCCGCTCCTTTGCCGATGGGAGATAAATTATGTTTGGTGATGGCGCACCGCAACATCGCTGAAGCCATTGAAAATGTCATCACTAAAAGGAATGGTGATGAAAACATTTGCATATAAACTTCGAATACAATTTTCAAATACATCTTTCCAAGAAGTAAACAAACTGCGAATTAACCGCCTACATTCATGTGTAATCACCAAAGAATTGCCATAAAATTCAAATGGTTCACAAGTAAGTGAAAGATGATCAAATCATCAGCAAGAAGACTAAAAATAAAACATCTACACTAAACGAAGAGACAACTGTGTAGAAAGGATTCTCGATAAGTTTGTTGCATAAAAAAATAACAGAACCCTCAACACATCTAGCAGAAAATAAAACATTTCCACACAAAATGTAGAATACGATGAAAAAGAAACGATGGTTAACATTAGAGTTGAGCCATTCCAGATTTCAGATACTTGGATCTGAATGATTTGTTGCTCCGTTTTTGAGATTCATCAATCTTTTAATGATAGATTCACGATTCCCAAAGATTCAGTTATGTTAAAATAACAACCAAAACTGCAAGAAATGAAACAAGAGAATCTCCTTTTAGTGGTTGTTTGATCAACACCACTGAAAGAATCATGAAGATTCATTAAGGTTTCGAAAGATTCATCATCAAGATTCATCATACATTCAAATCCCAAAAGATTCATGAATCAATCTGATGAATCTGATGTGAAAAATTCATATGAATGAATCTCGGCCACAGATTCTCAAGACTCAATACTAGTTGACATTCAAGGTAAGATCAAAATTTGACAATGTATAAAAAAGTATGCATAAGACTGATCTACCCTTGCGTCTTATGTAAACACAAGAACTAACAAACACAATACGACAAGTATCACAAGAGTAAGACAAACAATTATATCATCGCTGAATATTCCTCGTAAATTAAATGGTTCTGTAGCCGTCTCCAAAAACTCTAGTAAACATCAGTATCAGTGATATGACACCAGGGAGTACGGAATCGCAAAAGGATCATTGGGAGGAACAACCGTTTCTTCCCGACATATGGAACGGTTCCTGGGTGATTTCGTCCGGAGCTTTCTGTCGGACTCTGAATACGTACATAGATGTCGTTTACCTGATGGCCGGGACCCACTCTGATTTCTCCTTCGGTTGGCGGTGTGGCCATATTACCCCGCAATGACGACGGCAGCGATGAAGCGGATGAACACGCACGGCACGACGACGTTGGCGGGGGCGGCAAGCGGTCGGGGGCTCCTTCTTCCGATGCCGGACACGACGACAACGACGACGCACAGCCTTGGAGGAACGCCCGTCGGTGTCGTTGCCGTGGGGACGATAGCGTTCTATCCTTCCGGTGGAAAATGCACCCCTTCCAGAGTGCGTTACGAAAAGCGGAATCCGGAAGTAGTTCTCCGGAACGAGTACTTTCGCCGCGTTTGCCGAGGATTCGAGGTTAGTTACGTTCCTTCCGTTTCGCGGGGCTGGTTTTTCTTTTACTTCTCCTCTCTTCTGTTGCTCTTTGTCAATATTCAATATCGGTTTTGGCGTTCCAATAGCTCACTGCATCCCTACTGCTTCGGTTTCTGCCACAGTCGCCCTTGGTCCTGCTGTCTCCTGCAGAAGGCAACGCCACAATCGGGCCGCAGACGGTGCTCCACCACCACCGGGAAGCTGCTTGATGTGCACGCGATGTTCCAGGCTCTGCCACCCATTGGTTTGCATTTGTCCGCCGACGTGCTCGAGCAAACGAACGGAGCCGCGTTACACGTTACGCCACCACAGCGGAGGGTTGTGTTCTGCTCCCGGTGCCAGGCTCTGTAGAGATTGGATAAGAGGGAAAACGCGAGAGTTAGTAAACGCCAAGCCCATCCGATAGAGTGTAACAATTTAATTCGGTAATTATATCCGGCAACAGATCTGCTGCCACTCGGTCGGTTCATTACTCTTCCACAGTCGACAGGGAGGAATGTCTGTTGTCATCCTTGCCGTGTGTCATAACCCTACTTTTCGTTCACGGGGAGAAACCGAATCCGATCTCAACCCAGCAGTGGAAACATGACCCCAATTTGTAACCAACATTTCTCTCACCGAAGGGCCTTTTTCTCGTCCCTGCTCTCCTCCTCCCATACTAAGACTTGTTCTTTTCCATCAATCAATACACGCGTGTACTTGAAACGTGACATTAATGAGTGCGCGCGTATGCCACCGCAGAGGGCAGAACTAATCTCCCGCTGCCTTCATATTTTTCACCCTTCGATCGATCGACTCCTTCCACAACCCAAGAGAAGGTACGGAACCGTAGACATCTAAAAAAAGAACACAAGCAAGCATCGAAAGCACCCTTCTCATCGTCGGTTTCACTAAATTGCTAACCAAACTCATTCGCCGGCTACCTTCTTCGGCTTCGGCGGCTTTGAAGATCGTTCTGAAAGAGATCTGCGTGTCTTCGTTGAAAGTAAGTGAGCCCGAACGCTGAAGGGAAGGAAAATAGAAAACCCGGGAGTAATACCAACCGGTTCCGTTTGCGTCGCGGAGGCGGAAGAAGGGTTCCGACAAGTAAGAGGTTATTTATAATAGCATCGAGGGGAAATAGCACCGTTGCATGTAGTAAGGGAGCATGTGTCTCATCCGTTAGGGTGGCGGTTGTAATAAGAGGAAACAAACCCAGTTCCACGGAGCCCCTTTCTCGTTTTAAAGCTGTAGAGAAGACGCTTACAAACATACTCGGTGTTTTCGATCAAACAACAATATTAAAACATGCATCAAAGACCATCATAAACGTCGCCCGGAGGATCATTTCCACACGAAACAACAAACCTCTCTCCGTAAACCTTTATGGAGGTAAACCCTTAATGGTAAAGATACGGTGTGTATCATTGCCTCCGCCCGGTCGTTTCTTAATCTTAACGGCGCCCGATGAGAACACCCGTGGATGCGCACAATTCGGAACCGATAAACCGGTTCCCACCAACCCCCCTCCCTTCGCCTTCCCTCGTGTTCAGCTGTGGTGAAAGCAAAATCGCGGCTTTAAATTAAACCACCACACACCCCTCCCCGCGGGCTGAAATATGACAGAAAGGCCTACAACACACACCGGAGAGCCGGGCGACGACGACAACGATTATGCGAGTAAATAATTCGCGTCGCACAAATTTGTGCAGAGATTAAGTGCGAAAGCAGACATTTATCTCGCGCGTTCCACACGCCACATCGAAGGTAGGAGTGCGGAATGCTCTTAATGCGTTCACTACCATTGGCACGGCGTGCGCAAGGGTGCCTTTTCGTGGCAGGTTGCAATTTATATCATTATATATTTATACAATCTCCCCCAAGGGAGAAATGGATCGCGGAGGAAGGAAATTGCTCTAGCATTTACTTGGTTTTGCTTTGATTGAGCTACTTTACAGCTTCCCGAAGGCGCACCAGAGTCCACGGAATAGAGAAAAATCATCACAAGTGCAATAAACAAGGAAATGGAAAGAAGAGTAGCATAGGACTTGGATTAGTTGATTTTGAAAATCGCTGCTTTTTTTAGGTAAAAGGAAGGTAATAACGAAGACGTTGGGCGCGTTGATTTAACTTGCTTAGTTTTAAATTCTATAATGTTTTAATCAATTTAAAGCATAGTTTTACCCTAAAAATCCTTAGTCCCACAGTGCTGGACATTTGCGGAACGAACAAAGATATAAAAAAGCTTCGTAAAAGATATAGTCAAAAATTGAATCGAAACGACAAGCGGTGGCATAAAAATCGGCGAGGAAAACATCTCGCCATGGATCAAGTAGCAAACATGACAACCCCGGTACATAATTACCGTTAATGTCTTTTGCCATTTTAAGACCCGACTTCTCGTTCGTTTACACTTTTCCACCACGCTCCCGGTTCCAGAGTTCCAGTGTAGTGGATGTTCAGTTCCGAAACCGGCTTTTCAGATAAAGCGGCGCGAAAACGGTTACGCCGTTGCCACTCGGTCACATTCCATAAGACGAAGGGATGACAGCAGAAGGCAGCAGGGGATGATGTCCTCTTCTTCCTCCATCTGTCGGGATCCCTCGGTGACACGACACGACGCCGATCGATGTGTACATCTTCATTAGCTCCTCTCGCCCCGTTGTTGTATCGCCGTGCAACGCCATAGGGGTTTTATTTAAACGGTGGTGATAAAATAAAGAGGTTGGAAAAAGGCGAGGAAATTAACGAGCCATTCCCGAACGGTAGGTTCTTCTTCCCAGGCTACCGCGCGAGCAACTGCTTCCGCCTGCTGTTGACGCCATCCACTTCCTCCTCACGGAGGAAGAGTTGGAGCTCCCAACTCCATAAAAGCATCGAAAGTCAAACTTCCCGGGCATGTAATACGGTGGTATTAAGCGAACTAGAAGTGATGTTAATGATGACAAACTAAATAACCACGGTGAACTCGGCTGCAAACACTCGACGATGCTAAAAGCGAGCTCAAGTTCCGTGTTTCCAGTGTGTAATGAGTGTGTAAATGCCACTTTCAGCGCGTTCTGTGCACCGGAAGCGATGGAGAGGCAAAAAAGAACCAACTATCGAAAGGTTGTATCCTCCTATCAGTGAAAGCACACATCATCACGGCCGTGGTTTATTGCCTATAGCGGTCTTCCCCGCTGGTGAGTTCTCATCAAACTGGCTTCTAACGATGGCACTCTGGAGGTTCAAAGGGTTTCCAATTTCGCACACTAAGAGATCCAGGAGCCTCGCGTACGTGAAAGTGATGAGCTACTGACTACTGACACTTCTCCTTGGTCGAGCTTCCAACGGAGGCATCATCATCATGGAGCCATCAACGGTCACGTAACTGATTCATTAAAGCCCACCGCGAGACAGAAGGGAAAACTTTGTCCCGATAAAGTATCAGGATTCCGCAGGCCGAATCTAGACAGCGAAGAGGTCTCGGGACATAGTGAACGATGTGAAAATTTACCACCTACCACCAACAACCAACTCCAAAACGCACCAGAATTGGAACGTAGGGGGGTTTCGTATAGCTGCGAGCGGTTGTAGAGCTTATGTTCACGCTTCACGAGTGAAGCCTCGAAGGTTGAGACACAACCATTGCCCCCATCACCTCCACCGTATTGTGGCGTTGAAAAGAAAGCCCAGAAGCTAACCCCGATCAACACGGGTACGGCGCCGACTGATTGGGCCGACATTCCGCGAGCATATTAACGACTTGTTTAAAAGGGCTGACATCAACTCTTGGCGTTCGGAAGCCCGAGGTACCAGAGCAAGCAGTTGGGCATGTACTACTGTCGCACTTGGGGAACCGTTTGCTTCATGCCCTCTTATTCTTCAACTCACCGCGTCGTGTCTACATCGGACGTGAGCTTACCCCCGCGCACATTTAATGCTTGGTTGACTGACTGACTGACTGACTGAGTGACTGACTAACTGACAGGCCGGTTGACTGGTACTGAAATAAGTGGCTCACAGCTAACACACTCTCTGCGTGTCCCGTCGCCTGCCGTGGCTGGCAATCAAACTTGGGTGCAACCACCAAGGTACAGCACGTAGTCCCCACGCCGTCATGCGCTTGATTGAGATCCACAAAAGGCTTGCCTTCTACCATGCCGGCCTCGGAGAATTCCAAAGCCCGAAAGGGTGAGTGTGTAGTAGGGCTAACAAATTAGTACCTCACATCGAACCATCGCCTCCTTGTTCAAACATAGGGACACAATATTGGAGTTTCTAAAGTAGCAGAGGACAAGAAGGGTTACCGAGGGCAATCCGAATCGAAGTCTACCCTTACCCGAGTTGTCCGACAATCGAGCCACATGGCAAGAATTGATGAAATGGATCGAAGTACGAAGAAAACGGAGAACTGCATTGGGCAAGGAATGCAAGAACCTAAGGCAGGACAGGTTTCTGCGTAACTTGGTAGGCGCCAATTGGACCTGTTGAGGAATCAAGTCGGTTCGGGAGATACTCCCGGAATGTTTCTCCGCGTGTCGATGGAGCGGCACAACAGTCCCAACGACGAAGAATTTTCATTCCACAGCTATGGACAATCTTCTTGTCGCTTGAGTCGCTTGGTTTATGGTTTTTGTAGAACACAGCAGAGACCGTCAACAAGCCCTCGGTCTGAACCTCCGCAAGTGAAAAGAAAAAATGTATATAATTTGCATGGGGCAAAAAAATGGGCTAGCCAACAGCTCAACCCCAAAGACAAGGAATTTACAGCGACCGACCCCTTGGAAAGCGGGCAAGAGATAGATCAACTCTATTAGTCGCGGTAGGTTTGCGACTTAATATTCGCAACCGCCGACGAACTACCGCGAGCCACTGGCACTAATTTAGTGCCTCGACCACAGAGCCGCCGGCTGTCGACTACCTTCTATTGCATGCTCGTCATGTTCTTCTGCAGCTCAGCTCATGCATGGGCGCATCCGTCTCCTGTCCTACCGCGGCTCGGCACAACACACCACCCATCGCATCCGGCGGATGGTTGATGATTTGAGGAATTCAACGCTCGACTCACCGACACGACACGACGACAATAATGTCACTTTCCGTTCCGCTTTTATGTCCTCATCCCTCCTCCCGCGGACCGCCGATGCGAATGCCAACCCGGGCACCCCCGGGGGAGAACAAGAATTTCCCATAACGAAGCGAAAACCAGCTCACCAGATCCTCCTCCTCCTACTGCCCCTTCTCGCACGTGGGTGTTGTTACCATCTCTTCTTTTTTGTTTGTCCTCCCTCTCACACCTAAACCGCGCCCCGCCTGTGGGGTGTAATTTATTACACGCCGCAATTGACGTTGAAAAATCTTAATTACCCAAAGAAAACAAACGCACCCATTTGCCGTAACAACTTTCGTTAGGCACTTCGCATTTGCGCCACGGGTTTCGAGTGGTTTTTAAGAGGAACGACAACGACGAAGACCACACCGTGGCCGCACATACTAAATTAGTGATGAATTGTACCGAGCGAAACTGAGCACGGCAGCAACTTGTCATCGGCGCAGAAGCGCACACCGGCGGCGCTTGTGCTTGCCCTCTGCTTGTCAACGACAGTGATGTGAGCAGCAGCATAGCAGCAACGCAGCAAAGCAACAGAGTACAACAAATCGTCTGTGCCGGAATCGCGTGACACGCGCGCACACTCGAGGCAATAAGTGTAGGACATGATATACGCCGACTGGCGTGAGATATGTTATCGCAGCTGTCAAACTGTAATTGAGTGGCTTTGCACCGATCAGGCTACTTCATGAGGACTTGTTATACATTTCACTAAATTTCACGGATTACGAACTCAGCATATTTCGTTACTCTTGACCTTTAGTTTTACATTGCTTTACGCTGCTTGCGATGATCTTATTTTTGTGTGTCTTTGGGAACATTTGCATTAAGAACTCGCTTGCTGATAGAAAAACGAACGAAGTATTTTTTAATCATCCATAGTTTTGTTCGAGTCTCACTCGGGAAAGTAATGTGCTTTTGTAATGATTTCTTGAAAGCAGATCAATGTATTCATTGTGCTGAAAATTGTCGACTTTGTTTGTTTTTAACCTACATTTCAGATCATAACCTAAACAAAAATCAAATTAAATACCTTAACATATTGACTGTCGCGTCAGCCACATAGTGGGCATTTTAGAACAAGTCACGAAACTCACTCGTATTGCACGTATTGCATGTTGTAATATTTGTTAAAAATAAGCCATAAGGAAGCTTAATCTATTTTTAATGGTTTTTAAAAACAAATCTTGGCATTTGTTTTATAACCAAATTTGTGGGTTATAAAACTATGTGGCTGACGCGGCAGTCAACGTGTTAATGATAGTAGTCTTGTAGTAATAACTGTAATTTTTTTTGCTCGGTCTAATTCTGCGGAATAGTCGTTTGCGGACAGGATCGTTTCCCATCGTTTTGACCGGTAAAATACATGCCTGTCCTAAACACAGCTGAACCATTTATCAGTGCGCAGTTTGTTTACACTTGATTTGCGATTTGTGAGACTTGAAAATTAGAATAAAGCCGGATATTTCGATTCCGAGCCTTATACACAATAATTATTAATGCTAACAGATGATTTTTTAAGATTGTGACGTTAAGAGTTAATGTGTCCTTACACTAATTACCGCAACTGTAATAGCACAGGAGACACTTGCAAATGAAAATGAAACTGAAACTTAACGGAAAGGAACGGATGCGTGATGTAGACTTTCAGTCCGTAGTATATGCGTCCTGCGCGAGCCTCGCTAATGAACCGGAGAGTGTTGAGTTGCCAACATCTGGAAGAATTAGAACCGCGAACCGACTGGCATGGAATTTCTACTGCACAAAGGCAAGAGGAGTTCGGTGGTTTGGGTGCAGCAATTAACCGAAAATGGAGTTGTCGCGCACGTAGAAAGTGGTTTTCTATATGACATTGGAGCCGAGCCAGGAAGGCAGTTACAGGACATCGAAATGAACAAGCGAAAATCACTGCATCGCAGGAAGGGGACGTGCGAAAATGAGTACCTCTAATTGGAGAGGGTTAGAAGCTGCAGTGCTGTCTATTACTGTCCTCCAAATCTAGGGTTTAACGACGTGAGGGTAAGAATTCGTACATGTCTCCTCTTGGGTAGAACAGGAGGTGAAAATGTTGTAGTACCCACCGCCGCAGAATAGTACATAAATCTTGGCACCCAAAGCCGTGCTCGTCGATACGATACCAGAACTACCAGTGAACGTGAGCGCGGACAGTGGATCCACTTGGAAAAGGAACGGCGACCAGGTTCGTGGTGGTCTCCTTCTTCTAGTATCTCCATGTTCCCAAGCGACAGACAATGTGGATAATCTACGAATCGAATCTGCTATCGCGGGTTTTTCTTCTGAACACCGCAGTCCACCGGACAAACAAGCTACCGGTTGGTCGGCTACAGGTTAGAACGGAACGAATGGTTCTCGTCTTGACCTCACCGCTTTTCGTTTGGTCCCATAAATTTTGCTTACTACTACCTTTCCGACCTCTCGGTTGGAAGCACCGGACTTTACAAGCAAAGTTCAGCGAGAATCCATTAGGACCAGATTCGCGCTGCCGTCTGATGATTTAAAAAGGAACCTTCTCCTTGCTTTTGTAAGGTGGAAATTCTGCCCCCGATAAGGAATCCCAGATTGACCCAAACGCTAACCTCGCATTCGTTCTGCCACCCGAGGAAATATATTTTCCATTTTGCACGATAAAACGACGCTGGAGTTTACGAGGTTCAGGAGGATATCAATTCGTGCTAAAATTAATTCCACGTTGTTTTCTCCTTCGGTCCTCGCTACGTCGCCATTAATCTAATGGTTAATGTCATCATCCTACACGTTCTCTGCTGTAGCAGTGAGGTATAAGGATTTTTCTTTGGAAAGTGGTCTTAAACAAATTAATGCCACCGTTGACAGCGATTCCACGGTCGGACAAACGAGGTGGGAGCATCCATATTTGCAAGGGACTCACAAACTTGCGAACCCAACGACGAGGAGAGAGCACACGCAAAAGAATCGTTCATAATCGACCAAATCCGCATCATCCTATCATCGTCTTATTAGGCGTCTGCGAACGTGTAAAACACGGTTCGGCACGAAGGAGGCGAACTGTGGATGCAGCACATGCCTACCCTTCAGAGGCCGTCCGTGGATCGTGCAGGTTTGCTTTTTAACCTTCTGGCACATTCGAGGAGGCCTCCTTTGGTACGAGATCACGACTTGCAGGCACGGGATCATATGCACCACGAAGGGGGCCAAAGGTGGAGTACCACAAAAGATTCAGCAACGCAGGAGATGAAGTTCAGCGGCAACGAAACGTAAAATAAAAACCATTGGAGAAGAAACATGAAAACGATCTTCTCCCGACAGAGTGGAAGACTAATTTTAACGAACCGAACACGCAAGCACACGATACTCCTCCTCGAGTTGCAGCAGAATGGTTTCGCTCTACCTTTTCGTCTTTCTCGATCTTTGTGACGCATGTAGAGGTATCCAGAGATGCGATGCGAAAACATGAAGAAGCGCTGTAGAGGTCTTGTGTCCCGGTAGCCAGTTACACACAGCGTACAGCATCACCCGGTACGGAATCGTCTTTAGGTCAAGCTGCACACAAGTGATCTCTTGTGCGGCCACCAAGCGAAGAGCTCCCAAAACAAGTGTGATGAAGTATATATGCTGTAGACCCCGCTATGGCCCCGCGGCTCGAGGAGAATGTTCAAACGGTCACACCTCATCGAAAGTCTAGAGTGGAAAGCATTCTTCAACGGCCAATCCACAAGCCAACCCATCATCATCATCATCTTCAGAAGTCCTCTTCTTGCACACTTCCCAGATCTCTGCTGTTGGTGAGCTCCCGAAATAGCACGGCTCACCTTCACCGCTTGATGGCCCCCCTTCGGTTGAGGCGTGGCGAACTTGTGGCACAATTAACCACATTAGCTTCACTTTGGCGCACACTAATCGATGTGACTAAGTGCGAAACGTCAGGCAAAACCCTGGACATGACACGCCACCTCACCTCAGCATATCGGGTTCCGTGGTAGTGGATCACTCCGCAGATCCGAGGGTTCGGTTGCCCTTTTCCCATGTGGGACCTAAGCACTGTGGTTACAAGTGAAGGGTGCAACGCAGCCTATCATTGATTATGCAGCTAATTTGTTGAAGAATGCAGTCAACCGTTACCTTTGCGCAAACGATGCGCGCACGTTCCTAATGTGCCGGAATGGTCCGCAATGAAGCGTCCGAGACCAAAGTGATCGTAAAAGTACCGAGCCGTGGGAGAGAAACACGTAAAGAGAAGGGACATAAGAGAAGGAAGATACCTAAAGGTCGGAAGGGACACAAACGCAACCGCCTTCTCTTGTGCGCATCATCCACAAACCGAACAACGAGCGTCCCAAATTCTGACATCACGCCAGCTGTCGCGTTTCTCAGGGCGACCTAGGGACATAAGACGAGATGTAGTCATCGCTGTTCAACGGTAGCAAACGGTTGGAAAGGGGAGGAAACGTGCGTGTTGTTATTGAATTGTCACCTTGTGACACAAGGCGAAGGCAGACGTTGTCACGAGAACAATGTGCGCAAATTGTGGCTGACCTAAGCAAATTCACGACAGGCGTTGCAGAGAATGCCTATGACTTTCGGTGAAAGTAGCGCTCATTCATGTGGTTGGGCGTGTCTTTTGACTTTTGAAAATCGTCGTCTCAGCCTACTAAAGGATTATACCGATCGTCGTCCGACGTCCAACAAAGGGATTGGTTTGTTTTCTTCGCTCGAAACAAACGCTGTTCGTTTCCAAACAAACACAAACACGCAACATGAAAGATTGACTCGTCTCACGCACGCATGTGGCAAACAGATGGGGTGAGGTCCGGTGCGGTACGTCGTCCTTCACACTTCCATTCAGCAGTTCCACACATTGACTACTTTCCCACCCAGAACGTCTCCTACCCATCAAAACAAACATAATCCTGCATTTCCCCCTTCTTCAGATGGTAAAGATAAATGCTACAACAAGAAAGACATCTAACCGATTCATCTATTCGACAATCCACCACATGTTGTCGTCGTCAAAGCGAAACCAAAGCAGTGCCGACAAGCACTAGAGCAAAAGTCTTTCGGAAATCAGCTTGTGCTTTTCGATCACACCAACCCAACGAGGTAAAGGATGCTCCTGGTAAGGCTGCTAATTTGCCATCCACAATCTTTGACGGCTCATCTTCTTTTCATCTCATCGCGCCAGAAACCGGAGCAAGTGTCTTTTACCGAAAGGTAACCAAAGCTGTGACATGATGACGTGGGGGTGTTGTGCTTGTTTAAAATGTCTACATAAGTACTCCTGTTAGTTGTCGTCTCTCGTTTGAAAGATGGTGAATTGGCACAGCTGATTAAATGGACGACGTGTTGTTTGTTGTTATTAGGTCTCGTAGTCTTGTGAGGTGTCTGCAATCTTTTAAATCAGACAAAGGACAATCTACTCCATTACCAGTTGTTCAACACCTCAGTTAGAACGTTTTCGTATCGACTATGATATGACTTGCACAGAGATATAAAGCGAGTTTCCCATTCTTAAAAATTATCTTTTACATATTTTAGCTTGTTTTAGGTATGAAGTTTTGTGTACACTACCGTCGATTATGAAACTTTCCACACATCAAGTTTATGCACTGCAGATGTTGTTGAAGGTATAATTAATTTCTGTTTTCTAATAAAATCATGTAAATTTTATATTTTAAACTCAGCTTTGCTATAAAAACAAACAAACTGAAATCCAATGACAGTTGTCAAGGTGTATCAAGGTGTTTACATGAAAATCAGGGTTTATACCATACGGGGTATCGATGAAATGTCATTCTGTTTAAATATGCCGTTGTGATAGTTACTTCACATTAGACTTCTCAAAATAGCTAAATATCATAAAATAGAAATGTATGTCCAGAACTGGATTTCGACCGGTGCTTCTTGGAAGTGTTTTCGGAAAAGGACGAAGCAAAATTTTAGAACAAGCGTAAAAACATAACTTTTTTGTAAAGCCCTTCTTATCCGAGCAACGCCGGGGCGTCAAGCTAGTATGACTTAAATAATGAAGTTAAGTTACCAAGCGTTTGAACATGAGAAACTATGTTTGAACCACATTACAAAGAACATTATTATTTTGGTGGATTTGAACTATGACTCGTTTTTATGATGTTGGTGATCGATGAAATATTTTCATATTTGTATGAACTTTAAATCATCGATCAATAAAAGGTCTTGATTAATTTTAAGGTACTCAAAGACACACGAGCGGGTTGAGTCATGTAATTAAAAAGGAACTTAGCGTTGAAGCTAAGAATTTATATAAGGATTCTTCTTTTCTTGAAATTTAATTTTCATTAAACCTAACTTTTATTGAACGATTTGATGTCCCACCCTTCATGTTCTCATCTGTAGAAAATTATAACTCTCTCGCGTGCGAATTACGCTGGGATTCAAACCTACACCTTTGAGACGTAGAAATCATGGATCGTAACGACATTACGTACGACTATCTCAGTCCCGAGCTACAATACCGCAATTTATTAATTTAAACACTATTGTAAGATGATACAGTAGTTAACAATACGTGCCCTATTTCTAAGGCTAATTACAGTTTTGTCGGATAGACACCATGAAATAACATTCATGAACCTGAACTGACCTTTTTGTATATGTAAACTAGTTTTGTATTCGATAATCAAATTTATGCTGATTCGAGCCTATAAACTTAACCATCATGAATAGATTTTGTCTTTAATTTATTAGCTCTGATTAGTAATTTCACAACACTTCGTCACCTGCTTTCTCGTCAACTCATCAGACGAGAAACGCGATAAAGAATGAAATAAATCCCAGCTTAACGTTCCTACGTCTCAAAGCAAATCATGATGTGGATTTTTCTTCATCCATCTTTCTCGCTCTCTTTCTCGCTCTTCCTTTCCACCTACGCCAACATGATCCGAGCTCCCATTTTTTTCTTATTAAACCTTCCTCCAATCCCAGCCTCCCCGAGGGTGGGCAGAAAACGAGCCGCGGCGCGTATATGCTACCACCGCCTCTCGCTCTTCCCATCACATCATCATCGCTTAATTCCAATGATCGCTCGCGTTCACGACCACGCCGCCGCCACACGCTGACGATAATGATGTTGACGGTAATGATGAAGGCGGCTGCCGTGTGATGGCCGGATCGGTGATCATATTTATAATCCCATCACCGCGCGCCCATGTCATCCCATATCGGACACGATAGGATATCATTTCGTAACTGTGACCAACCGACCGACCGACCAGGGCCAGGGCGGCCTCCTTCATCCTACACACACTCACGCCCATTGGTCAGTGATGATCGTCATTTGCATAATTACCGCTCTCCGGTCATGAATGATCGGTTCGGATTTCCATTTTCACCTCACTCCCCATCGTCTTGGGGTAGCGTTTTATTTTTATTTTATTCTTTTTCGTCTTGCTGCCATTTTCAATTCCCGTTATCGTATTATGCTTCCTTTCACAACGATCGCGGGTTCCATCCCCAAGCGACCAACAAGCAAGAACTTATTTGTAAGAATGAAAAAAGGAATGCGAGAACAGGCCCTCGACATGTTTCACCTTTTTCGTAACTGAAACGAATCGGTGTGGGTCGTAAAACAAATGTGCATTTAAATTACAATGCGTGCTTCAAAACTGCAGTTTCGAATGGTTTAGAAGCATCAAAATTCCATGAGGATATGCAAAGTTTTACTACCGAACGACTGGAAATTTATTTCGTTAAAATGTAAATTTTAACCGACTTGTTGCAAACTAACCTCGAGTGCGGTTCTCGTAAAACTAGCAAACACGAATCGGTAAAGGAAAACCAAATCGAAGCACGCAGATCCATTTCTGTGCATCCGCCGTTCCCTTTTCACGCTGCTACTCCACATTCGGTGACCCACGATCGCAGACAAAATCTGTGTGCCGATCCGTGGCCTAAGGCGCTTCACAATTATACCACGCCCGCCAAGAAAACATGACGCGCGGGGGGTGATGATGCTAATGCTGCCCGCCCGAAACTGCTCTCTAATTATCTGTGGCCTCCGTGGGTCGTCTGTGGTTCGGGACTCATTATCTTTTCCCTTCGCTGCACTTTGGCACCGCCCGCATCCGGTTGGGGGCCGCACGTTGTGACCGTTTCATGGTGCCACTTTAAAGTTTTTGGATCATCTTTAGTCCGGGCCAAGGAGGTTTTTGAGGTGCGCTTTTGTGTCCATTTCAATTTCGTTTTACGATTTCCAGAGTGCTTTTCGACATGGATGACTGAAAGACACAACCGAAAAAACCCCCTTGGCGTGTGGCTTTAGGCGACGGAAATTGATTTGATTTCTTTGCCATCAAAATTCGCCTCAAACATGCACTTGTATTTTGGGCAGCACCTCCATAAATTATCAACGGCAATTATGTGTGTCGCCGAAAGGTTTTTCTCCACCGCCAAAAGGGTAGAACAGTTCTACCACAGTTAAATCGTGCTTCGAGGGAATTTGCTAGGTCAAATATCTATAATTTGTTACACTCAACCCTCTCAGGGCGCATTTAAAATAATAAATTTGCATAAACACATAAAGCGAATAAGTTTGAACAAGTTTGATTACCATTTTTAATGGTTTATGGTTCAAAAGCTGTAATACTGTTAGATTTACACAGATACAAATCTAAACTAAACGAAATTGAAGTAAGCAGAAAAAACTAGTTGGTTAAAAAAAAAAAACTAAAAAGTTAACTTAAGCGAACAAGATTGTTACAAAAGTGTCTAGTGTGAGCAATGTTCGGTTTATCTTTAGCAAAAAGCATTGCAAATTAATAAATACTAGGGTAACTGTACCAATAGTGGCGCAATTAGTTATGTTACTAACAATATAACGTAGGTTATAAGTGTCACAAACAGAATATTTTACATTTTTATACCAATTATGATCGAAACATCGCTATTCTTCTGAAAAACATCTATTTTCACCGATTATCACGAAAAATACACGAAAAAAATTTAAAATTTTTTAATATGGTTCTTATAGTAGTTGTAGTACTTAGAAAACTTGGAAAATATTGGATATATTTTGACTGTAACTCCTAGACCAATGCATTATCTTGACCATAGACCATTACATTGGTCTCATGGACCAATTCTTTTTTGCGGTGATTTATAGCCTTAAGGAAATCATGGCACTCCTTATAAATTCTTAAGGAATCCAGCATTTTAGTAGAACCTGTTTGGAAAACATGAATCTTGAAGCATTCATATATTACGGTATGACAAGGTTTATATTTTAAACACTATGTAAAAGATCAACATTCACATTGATTGCATTTATTTCTTCGTAGAGCTAGGATTTTATTGCACTACCTCCACTATTGCTGCTAGCACCTCTTACCCTAATGCTCATAGTTATCAGGAAACACATGAACGAGAACGACTATTTATTTTGATAAATCATTACAATTGCACTAAAATTACAATTTTCGAAGTATGTTGAAGCCATTTTTTTATATTAAAAACATGAAAAAGTATTCTCAATGTATTCTCAATGGCTCTTTCTAGCCTGGCTGAATACAACACACATGAAAATGAAATCTGAAACCACCCAAACCGAAAAGAACATAATAAACAACTTGGGCGACCATCGAAACGCACAAAGAGCAGAATGTATCATCATTCCACCACTTAAATTCCTGCCCGCCCAATTACGGGCTCTCGATTGCCGAAATACAACCACCACCACCACTACCAACACCACCAGTCGGTCCCCGAGCGTGTCTTCCGGTCGACACTTGTCCACTCGGCCTCCAGCACACCACACCATCACTAATCCTTCCTTTGTCGCATATTGTTATCGACCGCCAGTGCACTTCTTCCACCATCCCTGCCCATTGCAAAACAAAAATGTCCACCAGGCTCGCCCCCAAAGACAAGATGGACCGGAGGTCCGGAGCAAATGCCGCAGAAAGGAAGGAAGGAAGGAAAGGCCGCCGCTGGTTGTTTCGCTCCATTAAGTTGCCGCTTAGCCAAAATGCGACATCCGGTACCGATCCGGCTTTCACGCCGCCAATTTGGCCTTCGAACGATACGTTAAAGTCGGTAGCCAAACAGACAAGCGAAAAAGATACACATCGCCCGCGGGAACGGAGAGCAAAGCACGGAGGGGGTCGTGAGGCAGCCGGTAGCGAACATACCACGCGGTCTTGGTAGTTTATTAATAAATACAACACACAAACATTTTGTCCGCAATTCGGCACTCAATCATTGTCGTGTGCTCGCCCCGTTTTGGGGTTTGAGGTTTTGGCTCTTATAGGCTTTCTATGCTTTCTCCCGCTAGCGAGCAGCTCCACGTGAAAGAGAAAGGCACAGAGCACGTAGCCGGAGCGAGCGGGATAGCAAAGCGGCGTGGAAAATCAATCCCAACAAAGACGAACACCCGAGGCCACAACACGACGTGCAAGTGAAAAGTGTCGGTTTGGTTTGGGTGTGCCACACGAGACACCGAGAGCAGTTTTCCGCCCTTAATCACAAACCGTTTATCTTGACACACATGGGACCTGTTTTGAAGCATACCCCCTGTTTCCACCTCCCCCCCCCCCCCCTTCGCCGAGGAAAATCAGAATGGTTTGCCAACGAGCTGAGAGGATTATTTTCTCAGAAAATCACCACCATTGCAAAAATTGGCTAAGCCGATATCGGATTTCATCGCTATCAAACACACATACAAACACGCGCAGACATGTCACGGTCATCATGTGCCGTGTCCCAACATTGAGGGAGAAAAGTTAGCAATCGAACGGAGGAAAATCAACCCCCAGCCAGTATCAATCGGATGGCATCTAAAAAGCGTCCATCCATGCTCGTTCGGTTGGCGTTTGGTCGCCCAAATTATAGGGCGATAGATAAAAGGCTGGCAGGCAGGCAGGCGGTAAGCCAAAAGGGGAGGAGAACATGTATCATCATGCCGCCATCGCGCTATAATGGAGTGAAAATGTCGGTCTTTTGCGAGAGGGATAAACCGTTGAGAAGTGGATCGTTTTGAAAACCGGCCGAAATTCATTGGCCACCGTACGATAACGATACCGCTGCTACCTGCTACTAACTTCCCTTTCCCACAAGGATAGGCACACGTACACACAAAGACAGACCCTAGCACACAAACACGTAAACCGAGCTGAAAAAGGCCGCCAACGAAAGCTGTCCTTTTGCGCGACTGACAAAAGAAGACTAGGATCGAGGATTAATGCAGGAACGTGACACACGACGAGCGTTAAAGCAGGAAAGGTGATGTTCGTGACGAAAAGAGACGAATCGGATCCTCCACCGGGAGGAAAATTTCATTTCCCAGGCACGTGAGATGCGTCGGAAGAGCGAGGGTAAAGCGAGAAGTCTAGAAGTCCTTATCGTCCTTCCAGCATCACCGCCGAACAACGGAAGCGAAACGGCGAATCGATGAGAGCGAGACGGAAAGCTTTGAAAAAAAGAGACAAATAGTCACCGGAAAGCCGAAGCCCTCAGCCAGGATGACAGAAGTCAAGCGCGCGCGGGAGACTATCGGTCCAATTTAAGAAGGAACAAAGAAACCCCCAAAGC
>KE525327.1:548531-571816 GCA_000441895.2 Anopheles sinensis
CTATAAGAGCGTATCCTCCGGATCGATCCGTGCGGGATCACTTCATCCGATATGTCTATGAATAATTTTGCGTTTTTCCACATCCGCAGTCAAGAGAGCGAGAGCACTTTTCCCAATTGGCGCGCGTTATCGAGTGGAGTTGAATCGTTTTCTCGTCGTGCCGAAGCTGTTTGCGGGTCGAGGGGGACCTATTCGCCCCCAGGAGAGCGTTGTGTGTTGTATCGATCCGCGCGCCCAGCCGCCAACAACGGTCGGTGAAAGAAAGAATGGGGAAAAACGAATAAGATGGCGTGATGGTTCAATTGCTTTCGACAGATTGGAAACACAGTGATTGTGTAGTGGCGCAATAGAGATAAACAGATTGAACGATAATCGCGTATGAAAGGACTAATAGAAAGAAGCTGCTGCTGCTGCTGCTTCCATCGATGTGGAAGGAGAAGACACAATGTAACGTGTCGCACGGAACGATAAATGACTCGCCACCGACGACGATGACACCCTGTCTCTAGCTGGTTGAATGAGTTGCCCTGACGGGGTGTAAATACTCTTCACGATAGTAATTGACAATCGATGTCAATGGAGTCGAGTGTTGATAGAGAATTTACTTTTTACTGACCACAATTGGCTCGAGGTACTTCAGCTCTTCGATATCCCTACTTTTATAATATATCGTACACAGTAATAAATTATAATTTGTTGAAATAACCTTAACCGCTAGAAGCTAACCTTACAACTTGATGAACTTGATGTTTTAAATAAAACTTAAAAAGCGTGAATAATAGCAACAATACAGAAAAATTGATTTAACTCCACACAAATCACAATCTTGTCGAAAAATAAACAAAGACATTATGAAATCCGCTCGTTGGTTTGTGCAAAGGCGAATTAAGACCCCAAAAAACCCCTTACTTCTATCAAAACTAGATTACTGCATTATGTTGGAATCTTTCTCGAATGTTTTTGCGTACTTTGTAGTAGTACCTTACGATACGATATAATAACTTCGTAAAATTTGATGGTTTTTTTCAATCCATAAACGGCTACTTTTAAGTAAATTTATTAATTATCTTTTGGCGTTTGACTTTTTTATGTACCTCTATATCATTCTGCAAGCTCGGTGTAAACAAAAAAGAGATCAAATTTAAATTATTTTTTTAAAACTTCATTTTTTTTTTTTCAAAATGTTAAATCCTAAATCAGAACAAAATGTGCGCTTAAAAGGAAAAAATAAGGCCCCTTAAAAATAATGTCATATTTCAACAATCACAAATGTCATCTTTTGTGACCTACGTCCTTGCAATTGCAACATACAAGTTTGAATTAAACATTTATCTGGCTAAATAATGTGTATTGTTGGTAAGAGAATAAATAAAACGGCTTGATGTTTAACAGAGAAAGGTTATAATAAAATAGGTTTCTGTTAGCTGCACCTAACAAGCTACATTTTATTCATGAAACACACAGAGTAGTCTCACTCATTCCAGGTCGCAATCATGTTAAAACACTTCACAATGGGAGTAAAGAACCGCAGCGAACAGTGAAAAAGTTCGCGACAGTTTGCACTTTCCCCCAAAATATTAGCTACGGAGTTATGTTGGGGGAAAACCGAAAGCCAAACGTCATACAGTGCTGCTGCCATTCGGTGTCCGCTTGTCAAACACACCGGATGCTTTTGATGCTGCATGCACACTTTCCATTTTATTTTATTTTATATTGGTGTTTTTTATTTTGATTGCCACCCGCCCTGAGGCGACACGGTGGCAAAAAAGCTGGTGAGATGGAATTTTCATTCCCCAAAACCATTTATCGAACAATTCCAATGACCGAGCGCCAGAAAAAAAAACATCCCTTCCGACATTCCAAAAGTCAACCCCCTTTTTTCCGTCAGGACTGTTTGATCCGAACCCGTTTTTTTTTATGGCTGTGTGTGTGTATTTTTTGCAATTTGTCCTTTCCTCCCCGTAGCTCTTTTCTCTCGCTACGATGTGGAAAAAAGGACGAAGCCTGACGTACTCCGGGGTTGCGCTGATTCAGTCGTTGGACTGTCAAATAAAATTATTCGATTCGTTCCACCCCACCGTGTAAGTGTGTGTGTGAGTGTATTTTCGGCCGTATTCATCCGATTCGAATGGTTTCCCCCAAAGAGTTTTTAGAGATTTCCACCCTTTCAAAGTTACTTCGTCGGCAGTGGACGAAGGAAAACAGGGTGGGTAGAGCGCGCAAGGAACCATGTTGGGGGCATGGCATATTGTTGTACACTGAACACGACCGCACATGACACTCGGTCCACAATCCGGTCGTTTCGTCCTTTCATCCTCAACCTTACCATTCGAGAAATCTCTGCCCGACTGAATGTTAACCACACACAACTACTAAAGGACGACCGAGGGGGGGAAACGGACGCAGAAACATTTGGAAAAAGAAAGAAAATTCACCTAGAGAAGTAGTGGCAGGCAGCATGTTTTGACAATTTTATTAAATGACACGATGAATTTGGCACATTTGGCACTTCACGGGAAAAGTGTGGCTGTGGGGAGCTCGATAACGACGAAAAAGGAGGAACAAAGACTCGCTGGGGGGAAATAACTTCCACAGGACTTATCAACCAGCAAAAAACAGAGCAACAATAAAAAAAGGATGCAGGAAACCAACCGAATCGTAACAAAACTACCGCTCGAAGGAAGGAAGGACGACGGTCGATAAAATTCCGGTTTACACCAGAGCTCGCAATTCGATTCGAAGGGCTGATAAGTGGGTGTTGTGTGTGTGTGCAGCATGGAGTGATGATGGTTTTGGCAGCAAGCAAATTCAATTCACTCCCCACTGTTCACCCACCACCGTTCGCATCGTCGGTGTCGGTGGATAACGATATTATTTGGTACAAATTAAATTAGCTTCACTAACCGAAAGGAAAAGAGCGCGCGGTACGAATGGTTGTGCTGAACGGAAAAAAACGACAGTTGGATACAACAGCCCATAAACCGCTGTGTTTGGGCCAACAACGTATGCCAGATACACACATGCTGCTGCTGCCACCGGGTTTTACCAGTTTTCCACCAAACACAGGGTGGTGAGATGGTGCGCACTTCCCGCCATGAAGCAAATTAATGGCTATTAAATTATTGATCACAACACTTCTCGCACTCGTTGGTTATTTTTGTTCAATTGTGGCGTATATTTGTGTACATGTGTGTGTGTGTGTGGCACATGTGGGATTATTCACACGCACACGCGAGGGGAACCACAATGAAACGTGTTTGTGTATGTAGCCAAATCGTTGAACATTTGTTTGTGATAAAGTTCAATCGAATTAATAAAATTTGTATAAACCAAACATGATCCTCCGGTCGAGGCAACAGCAAAATGGCGGTAGTGACCACACTGTAGCACGCCAGAATAAACTTCTTGCCCTCCCATCATTAGATGCGCAATGTCGAAGGGCACACGCCACCATCGCCACCGGGAGAAAAAGTTCACAGAAGCAGAAACTGTGACCACATTGTCGCCCGATTTGCAAAGTGATTGCGAAACTCTTGAGAGCCGGCGCACGCTAGAATGGACTAACTTTTCCCGAAAAGCAATTCTATATCGCATCATGATCGTGCCATGCTGAGGGTGAGCAACGGGTGACGATGAAGGCACAGCAGGGTGGTGGTGTGGTTGTCAAAGAGCTCGAGCTCTTGAAACTCGACGATATGAATATTCGATTTTGCTCGAAAAAATGTTTCCTCCTCTGCGTTCCGACTTCGGTTTGGTTTCGTGGCTCACAACACATTCGCCCTCCTTTCCTCCAGGGAGGGAAGCATGGGAAAAAGGAAAAAGATTTAACAAAAAAAAGATAGAGGCATCCCTTGTCGTACCACACATTTCTGGTACACCTTTCTATACGCCCCGGTGATGGTGGAGACGATGTATCTCTTCTCTGTGGCGAAATCCCATCCACTCATGTAGAACACCGCACACATCCTGTCGAGCATATGTTGCTGTTGCCTCCGGTAGCACAACAGCAGCAGCAATGCAACGGACAAGCACACAGCCCATCCACCCTTAAGCCAGCCAGCTCAGTTTCGCATCATGTCAGCTCTGCACAGTGGGCTTCGAGGAGAAGAAGGTTGGCGTAAAGCACACCGACTAGGATGTTCGTGCAACGTGCTCGATGGTTCAATTTAAAGGAACACACACACAAGAAAAAACCAGACACTCACAACGAGGACGATCTGCACTTCCGAATCTCTTTTCAGCACAATTTCCCTCCCCCTGCATCTTCTTCTGCTTTAGATGGGAAAATAAAGTTTCATTATCCTGGGCCACTTGCACAAAACCGAGCGAAAGCCAGAAGAGTTGTCTCGCTGTCGGCATTCCTTGGCGACACAAATCCAATTCCAAATGGAAGCGTGTGGCTACCCCTCTCTCTGCTGGCCAAACCGTTGTCGATCCTTCTTCTTTTTTGCCTACGTTTTCTTTTTCTTCATTACTTGTGCCTCGAACAACAACTAGCATTTCAATCGCTGGCTATCCGGTGCAATTCCGTGGAAGCTCTACAACTAGAACGGTTTCTCCTCAGGAGACCTTCGGGGATACAGCCATCGTTGCGCTGTCTATAACAATTTACGCTCATCACACCAACTATAAGGGAGTGAGGTAACCGTTTTGGGGAGTCGATGGTGGACGAGATTGAGAAGGTGAAAAAGAAAAGTAACGTCCCCGAAACGCATCGACAGTGAAACGCGTGTACCACGACAAGATACCTTCACTTGAGAGGTATTGGAAAAAGATTTTCAAAAGCTCTGCCAACGGTTGACACCGGAACGAAACGGAACATTCGTACATCAGAGACGATGAAGGTGCAAGTGACAAAAACGTGAACCAAACGAAAGGATCCTAAATTCTTCATTCTAGCGAACTCCAGCATCGACATCCAGTGTCAGCTTTGTCCTCGTCATCCTTTCGCTGTGACGAGCGTTTCCACGGCGAAGAAAACTCGTTGATGTCGAAAATCGTCCCAGGGAACACCATTGCGCCATTGTTATCCATTCCCCCGGCCTGGGACGAACGGGGTATGAACTGAAGAAAAAACTCTGTTTGCTCCCTTTGTCAAGTGGTGCCAATTCACCAGGGCACGCCAGACGAGTGAACCCCGCTCGAACCGATCCAGGAAGCTCACTTGTCGACGATTCCTTCCAGATATAGCGCGCCCCGGAACTCTAACTTTTTGCTGAACCCAAATGCCTGAGAGTCAACAAAAAAGAAGGCAAAATCCAACGAGCAAGCACAGATAAAAAGGCTTCCTACAGCAAGTCCTGATGACGGTGAATGTTGAGTTTTCATTGATTTTGTACACCTTCTTCTACACCCTAATGGCAACGGGATAGTCAAGACCTGACGGATCCCTCCTGACATCCTCCTGTGGTGATGGAGAAGTGCGCGTACAGAAGAGTTCGCGCAACATCAAACTCCTATCGCTTTTGGGAGTTCGAACGTAACTTCCGAAAGAGATCCACCAGTCAGACGTGCCGTGCCGGAAGAGATTCGTCCATTCGCGGATCAATTTCTGTCAAACCCTTTGAGGCCCCGGCACGCAGGCACGGCTGATTTATTTGGTTGACAATCCTCGGAAATTTCTCAGCATAACGTGACATGTACTTGGGGTAAGATTTAGGAGAATTACGTACGTGAAGTAGCACACAGGTGCCAGGAAGACGGGTCTGCTTGGATCGACACACATCGTTCACAATTTCTACCGGGATTTTCCCTTCGTGTAGGAAGTCAGATATTGAAGGAAATAGGAAACTCGTAATCGCACCACCTGTGAGCAGTCCTCGTGTGTTGAATTTGGGTGACGAGTTTGCTTGATACAAACACGCATGCACACTCTGAAGTCGCCGGGGTGTCGAGAGGAAAAGCTGCACCGCTCGAACGAGTCAAGTAACCAACAGTTAGTTGATGCGGAATAAAGTGATGTCTTTGCTCAACTTCCCGTCTTTCGGTAGTGTGTTTCCTTTTTTCGGTAAACATCCTACGGGATTTTCCAACCATTTTCACCACCTCCCTCTTTCCCTTCACTCCAAAAACACCCTGACCTCAATACTCTAATCCGTTACCGGAGTCGAGTGATGCGCGCGCGTGTTTGCCCAATCTCATGGAAATACTTGCAGGATTATTTTGGCATACGACAAGAGCATGATGCATGATGATGATGCTACTTTACCACTTCCTTTTTCTTCTCCTTCACCTTCGTCTCTACCCGTTCGAAAGAAAGTGTTTCCTTTCTTTGCAGAGAAAGTTCCGTACACAAAATCAACATGGCGCACACATCGTTTTTCTCAGACATGCGGAATACGTCACTAAGGAAATGGCAAACCCATTGGGTGGTGCGCTATATATCTTGCAAAAACCACACCAAGAAACGACATCACCCAGGGCACAAGCGTTGAAAGATTTTGGTAGAGTAAATGTTGATTCTAGCCAATCTTCCCTCTTGCGAGTGGGGAAACGTGATTTTTCACCAACGAAATTTGCAGTTGAAAGATGTCTTTGTGATTTTCGGCAGAGCAAAGACCAATAACAGCAACAAAGGCATCAACATGGCGTGTAATATCCCAAACCGATCGCTGATCCTCCGAAACCGACAAAGAGATTTGAAACCGAAAAAAGGAAACAAAAACCTACAATGGGTAAAAACGCACATGGAGGGGAAAAAAAGGTCCATCGTAATCCCAATGTATTCGGCCTGTTGTTCGGCTGGTTTACGATCGCGCAAAAGGTGAGCTCATTATCTCGTGAATACTTGCCCATTAGCTCAATCAAAACATTTGACGAACAAAACGGTCGATCAAACAAATTCATCACGGCGACAAACGTGAGGAGAGTCGGTCAAGCTTTTTGGCGGCATTCGCACACATACAAAAAAAGACAGAGAGAAATCAACAACAAAACGACCAAAAACCGCTTTGTCGTCGTTGAGAGCAGGTCCGCCAGGTCCGTCGACAAAAGGTCCGCGGCGGAACGGTTAACATTTTTATAATCCTTCGCACCATAAACGAATGAGAAATGCAAATCGCTTGCCAAAAGGTGCCACCAATGCAATAAAAAGTGAGCGAAGTGAAAGAGAAGAAAATCAACATCCAACCAACCTCGGGTTGAGGATGGTGAGCAAAATGTCATAAAACGGTATAATTTTGCCATGATTTGATTTGACCGGGAGACCCCAAAGGCGAAAATAAAACGCCAACGTCGGCGTCCTCGCCATGATTGTGTTTGCGAACGGAGGAATCTCGCCGGGTATTGTTGTGAGTAGGTGGCACCAATATGGCATACCGACACACGGTTTGGTTATGAGTACTTGCCCGAGGATGGAGAAATAAAATGCCAGTTCAATGCCGAACCAGACGACGACGACGAGAAGGAGAGATTTTCATCGCCGGAATCCAAGGGATCAATTGTATGACTTTTGACAAATCATACGACGGAATCGGGTGTGTGGGCTTTTGATGGGAGTTCCAAGATGAGGTGTAAAGAGTGAACACCGCAGCCGGGTGTAAAACAGCTCATAAAACTGCACCAAGGAGTGGATATAAAATTAACAAAGGCGAAAAAAGAAACCCTCCTCAATGTACCTTCGTTTCTTGGGATCCTGGGCGAAGAAGAAAATGGCCTCGAGCGGGTGTAAAAACTGTTCCACCGTGAATGCTTCCTTCACCTTCGGGTTGTGACTGCAAAAGCTGGGATTGAACATGTTAGAGCGCAATGTGAAAGACACCGCTCTACCGGAGAGGACTATGTGTAGAGGAGATGAAAAAGATGGAGATCATAGGATAAAGGAAGCTCGTGGAGACAAATCACTTACACCGTTCGCTCGGTGAGAATCTCATCAGTTGATCTCTCATGTTCAACCGACGGAGGAAAGAATTAACAACAAAAAAGGTCCAGGTATTTCAGGTCACGAGAAGTGAGAGGAGCGAACGAGGTCGTCATCATCAGCGCTACCCATTATAGGCCATTTGCGACCACGGGCGCCACCGGCCATCAGCAGAATATGAAGAAAGTTTTCTTCGACGGTCAGAAGATGAAGAGCATAGCAGGAATAAAAAAGGAAAGCGTAATGTAAATCGTCTGTAGGGTAATTTTCATCATCCACTTAACACTCTCTTTTCGCCCATTCTGTGCCCATGCACACAAACATACACCTAACCACCTCCCTGAAGTAGTTCTTTTTTTAGTCCAGAAAGGATTGTAGTCAACCAAGAGCGTGAACACACACATTACACGGACACTTCACCCATTTCTCGAGGTGTCAACAAAGCTCCTCCCTGGGTGTCGGTTGCGGATCAGTGGACACAAGGTGGAAACGGGAGAAGAAGAGAAGCAGCATGTCGCGGTGACATGTAAATTGAAACCTTTTCACTGCTCGCATGTTCCCCACCTCAAGGTAGTCGATTCCCGCGTGCCATCGGACATTCCTTCACCTGCGTTCGGTGGTCTTCGGGTAATTTTGCCGTTCAAATCAGTACCTTACCCTGAAGAGTTGGTGTGTGATTTGCTGAAACTGACACCTCTCCATTAGCCAGGTGTACTTGTGAGCCACCTTTGCATCGGAGCGGAGTCCTCAGAGCCTATTCTCTGGACCCTTGCAGCGAGCGGCACATAAACCAACTCGTCGTCGTGTCAGGTTGCACCCATCACACACGTTGGGTGTGCGAAACTAGTGGAAAACTGGCAGTCCACTTAAAGCTACACCCAGCACCCATCACCTTCCCGCGCCTGGTTGCATATCACCAGTCCCTTTGGAGAGGGAAAGTAAGGAGGCTACGGACATACCGTCAAAATCCCCCGAAAACAACTTAAGCTCCGTGTAAAGCCGTTCTGTCTCGTTGCTCGTTACACGGCATATTCGTCCGCCGTCGGCATGTTGCCAAGTCGTGAGTCGACTTTCGTCGACGTCGGAAAGGTGGATGGTTGGGAATTTTATGTGGCCCAGTTGCGGGGTGGTGATGGCCCGCGACCCCGGGAAGGGCGTGTCGTGCCGTTTAGTCATAATCTCTTGACACTCGGTCTTTCGCTTTTCATCCAACACTAATCAGCTCACAGCCCCCGGAGCCCGGAGGAGGGGCTGACTCTACGCCACAATCGCACACACCAATGGCTGCCGGTGTGGACGCGATTAGCAGTCGGCTTACGAGCGGCAACAGAAGCGCGCGTTACAATTTATTTCCCAAGCCGCGTGAAAACCCTGCGGTGCCACACTGTGTGGAAGAAGGCGGAAAGCCAAACAAACGATCCATCGGGACGGCGATGGACGGGTTGAATTTCAGCAGCTTGACAATCAAATCATCATCTTCGTCGTTGTTCCACGTTGGCCTCCTCAACTCCGGGGAAAGATATCCGTTTAAAGACCACGAACGGCACAAACCGGAGCACGACGATGGTCGAAATAAAATGGAAACCGAAAAATGGCCCCACAGCTCCGCAAAACTCCGGCGGTTGGGTAGAAGTTTGGTTTACGATGCTATTTAAAACATGCCGGAGGGAAGAAAGATGGCGGCAAGGAGAGCGAGCCGAGTGCCGGGTGGGTGTTGTTAAATAAATGGATTAGTTTATATTCACTTTGTGACACGGTCACACATTTCGTCCTCCACAGTTCGAGCGATGTGAGATTTGAATGCAGGCGATAAGCTCCCTCTCAACGAACTGGCTCTGACATGGCCAGAGGAAATAAAGAGCAAACGAAACACAGCACACAAAACAATCTGCTGGTGGATCCACAAAACTCAACGAACGATGGTTGGTTTCAATATCGTCGCGTGTAGCAAACTAATCCGCTTAGACATGCATCATTGGCCCATTAGTCTTCCCGAACAACGCACAGTGAGAGTGAGTATAAATAAGAATAATATTAGGGATAGTGCAATCAGCTCGATGTTCGATATACACAATAATGAATATGTTATGTCCGTTCAAATATCAAACAAAAATTTGGGAACTTAAATTTGTGTAATCGTTATAAGACTACTTCTCTCTTTGCGTAAGTGTATAGTCAATCGTCTCGTTGGGAAATCTTGACAAAAATTCTTACGAGAAGTTAAACTTTGGAAGTCCAAAACCTCACAGAAGGACCTATAAAGTATAAAGATCTACGATCGAAGTAGATAGAAACGAACAAGATATTATACTATAACCATTCGATATTACAATAGTTACCGAAATTTACTGTCAACCTTCAAAACATAACACGATTTGTTCCCCTAAGTGCTACTAATTGAAAGGATAACGAACTGTACGAAAGTCGTAGTTGACGTAAAATCCCACATAAACGAATGGTGTCAGTTCCTATCCTAAAAGACATCGTTATGTACTCCTTTTTCAAACTTCAAACAGAATTATTGCGAGTAGCTGACAGGCGTATAAGAACGCTATCATGAACGCTATCTTCATCCTTCTCAACCTCGTGTTGCGCCAAGTCGACAAACCCCTGACGACGACAAGCCACAAACAACCGAATCAAAACATATAAATTAATCCTAATACTTCACTATAACTCCATCGATCAGTATTCGAGGCACGTACCAAGCTGGCAGCACCATCCGCCACTTCTTCTTCTTCTGCTATGCTTGTGAAATCTTTCCTCGGTGGAAAGTAACGCTCACGTGCCTTCACTATACCGAGCGTCGACAAACGAAAAAATAAAAGTTTGCCTCCTGAAAGGGTGTCGGAAAGCGTTATAAGACTTCGAACGACGCACTACACTCCAAACAGAAAAAGCCTGGAGAAGGCAATGGGGCAGCAGTAAGCAGCACGGCAAATTTCGGAATTGGAAGATTGGAGCTCTGAAGCGCTTCTGTACGTTCCTTGGGTACTTGTCGTACCAGCCTTTTGCTCCGTTTCTCAAATAACATTTCACAATCTGCCAAGCAAACTGTGTTAGCCTTCGTTTCCGTTCGTTCGCTTCCAATCACCCTCCGGTTCGGTGGCCACGGTGGAAAAGTTCTGCTGTTCTGGAAGGAGCGCTTGCCCCGACTCGAACGTCGAACTTCTCGAACACGGCGAGCAATTGCTTCTTGCTGGCACTATAATCGATTTCGGAACTTCCAGGTCCCGGGAATGGTTGACCGATGGAGAAAGTTTCACGTTCACATCATCACAATGGATATCCGTAGCCCGTGTAGCGCCGGTAGCGAAACGATCGGAGTGGGTGACTGGCTCAGTGTTTTTATTCGTTTTATTTAGAGTGAAAGAGGAAAAGCAACTTGATTCAATTGATACTGCTACCGTCAGCTCCGAGCATCGAAACGGCTAAGCCACGCTGTATTGGAATTGGCTCCTAACAGAAGTATCGTTTCGTAAGAGTGCTTTATCTAACTCTATCCCTTCTTTTTACAGTGGTAGAATACCATACCGTCAGGGCACGACAACAGAAGGAGAACGCTGAACTCAACTGAAGCCATGTGTACCGGGATGAGTTCGATAGTGTGGGGCATACTTTTTTTTCGACCAGTATATTTCTAGTCCTTTTGCGAGAGAAGACCCCATCATGATCCGGTTCCGAAGTATCGTCCAGGACCACATTAGAGAGGTGGAAAGTTCTACGCGAGTGCATGTTTCATCCTCGAGCTGCAAGGGCTCGCACCGCTGTCGTCATATTTACTTTTGTATTTTTCATTTTCTGCTCCACTCCGCGAAAGGGGACGCCACCATCGTGTGATATTTTTGTTCCATTCTTTTTCTACGCGCTTCAAGCTCTTGTTCTGTCAAGGGAAATCCGACGGAGATCACGTCCACAGGATGATAACGATGATGATAGTGCTCCTGCTGGCCGGTATGTCGGTGTGCTACGACGTTTCTAACGCTCTACATTTTCCTCAATTTTCAACCTGTCTAACTCGATTCATCTGCCGTTTCTCGACGGCCGCCACCCGTAGAAGATGTACGTTATAGACAGAATGCAAAGAAAATACAACATCGTTCCGGGGCACGGAGTTAAAAATGAACAACGGGATACAAACCCGCACACGACGGAACCGGATGCTTGGAGCGTTCGAGCGACTATTCAAACGGATTCACTTGAAAAATCGTCGGACAGTGTTCGGCACCGTCCACCCGGAAGTGCTACAACCGCAAGCTATTGCTACTGGAGAAGGAGTAGCAGGCAGCATTATGAAGATTATGCTATGAATGTATAATGATCCGCTAGAGCGCATACATACCAAGTTTGCACCACACACCCGGTTTTACACTCCAGAGCATTTTCCCGGTTTTATTTAAAACCGGGCGACACAAAAGTCTCCCGGTATCGTTTGGGCTCAGGCGCTTTCGTAGCTTTCTCGGGAGATGACAGAAAGGAACATCATGTCAAGTGGTGGATATAACTCGATTGGATTTAAATTTCATTAGAGTGCAAGCATTCAAATCACACCAATGAAGCCCACCTACCCTCAAAGGAACTGGGACAAGGTAGATTTGCAATCGATGATAGCGCAGAAGCCCCAGGTTCTCCTCTGGTGTGCTTGCAAGTCTTGTATGCTAATAAGTGAATTAGAATATCCGCAAGCGCTGTTGTATTGCCACAGATGAAGCTGGCTGCACCATCCGCACGACGGGGGAAAACCAATTAAATATTCTCCCTTCGATCATAATCGCTCCGGGGAGAACCGTTGCTTTACGTTTCGATTCGTACGGAACGTTCCGAGACTCGGCGCTGGTGACGATCTCTCGGAAGGTTTACGGACGACTCCACAGGCGGTAACTCCAGGGCCTCCCGCCCCAATCACATCTCACGGGCAGCGTTAATGCTCACCCTTTTAATGCTATTTTAACCCGGCGCCTCTAACATCCCCCATTCCGAAAGTACCAATCGATTCTGGCACATTCAGCAACTTTCGGTATCCATTTTGGGAGGCTCAAGGTCTGGTAATTGGTCGCAGTTTTATTGCACCTTCCTCGGGCGGCGGCGCCGGCCGGATCCACACGATGATACCACCCTTAATGGCCGTGAAGAATTAATTTCTTTTGATCGCCGACCCAACCCGACACCGATCCCAGGGGTCTTGTCGTCGTTTTGCGGTGTGTTATGGTAGTTGTTGTCGCTGTCGTCGAACATCGTCGTCGTCGTCCGGCGTTAGTGAAAAACACGGAAAGGGTACGGTCGACGGTCTTCTGACTGGAACGTCACACAGTTTCGAGGTTTCGGTTTGGTTCCTTTTCTTATTCTGGCTCCATATACCCAACGGGTCCATTCTTTTCCAACCGCAGAGAGGAAGTTAAATGGAACACCAAACGAAATGAAGTGATCTGCAAACAAAAGCATAAGAAATTCTCATGCCATACTACAGCATTTCCGAGCAGCGGGAGGTAAGAGCACGAGAAACTGGGAAATGGCACCATCGCACACAAAAGACCTCAAAATGTATATGTGTACCATAGCTGCCAAAACCTGGACACGGGACTGAATCGGATATTGCACGAAAGACCTTTCGAGTGTGGAGCCTAACTTCCTCTATTAACAAACACCAAAAGACAACTTTCGAATAACGATGTTCCTAAAGGAATTCAAGACCAATCTAGTGTAAAGCTGGGGAATAACTTGGTTGCAAAGTGAAGCAAAGAGAATCGAGTTCATTCTAGAAGAAAAATAATCTCGAGAGAAACTAACCCTCATCGGATACAGCAAGCCCTCAGTGCAAAGGAGCAAGTAGCCAAAAGGCGGCTGGCCATCGCTATCGGCATATCTATGGTAGAGAACCGCCCAGAGACGTCCCGTCTTTCGAGCAAAAGTAAGCGAACAACGATTCTCGAACGAACAGTCCGTGCAGTTCCCGTGCTGAACCGTACACCAGGGGATAGCCTGAGATTTCTCCTCGTAGATACAGAGAACATGCCGACGGTGGTACAAACGAAGAAGCCGTCCACGAGCTGAAGCGAGAGGAAAGCGAACCAAGTGTGTGGTAAAGAAGCCGTTATGAAAGTGCACATCGGGCAAAGACTGTGAAAACCCAAGCCGGTAAAGAATTTGTAATACACCGAGAAAATCGTCATAATCTTGTGTCGCCATTTTCCGCTCCACGGTCGGTTTGTGCCGGCTAACGTTTCCTTGCATTTGCACAATTACATCCTCCACCAGTTGGATCCTGAAGAAGGGAAAATTCGAAGTGAAAGATGGATAGATACATACAAAACCAACCGAGCAGCTCCAATGCTTCCACCATCTCGCTGCCCTTTTAGCCACATTCTCTCAGCAAAAGTTAAACCTGGTAGCGGATTCCAGACGCAAGTAAAGCATAAGAACTCCTGCTGCCATGTTCACCAACGATCGGGGAGCTCGGTTTTCTTAGCGGCGTCGTGATGGGGATTTTTTCTTCCTTCTTGGTCGTAGCGCTTTTGTGGCAAACTGTGAAAATGTGCCGTATGCGAGCAACGAGTCTTGTTTCTACCTCCCATGACGAAGATTGTTGCTACTGAAGGTCGCAACCTGCCCGACATGGACGACCCACCGGCACACCGACACAGCTCGGTGTAACCCTGGGGGCAATAAGCGACGACGACGGTTCCGATTTGCTCTCGAGTTGGAAGCAAGAACGTAGGGAAAGCAATTTTCATAACTCAAAACAGGTATTGCGAATCGCGCTTTTAGGAAACCGCATTTTCGGTGAGTGATAGATAAGATGAGCTTAAGGTCTGAACATTGAGCTCTACATACTTACATACTTCATACGCATGAAGTTGTTAATCCACTTTCTTCAAACTTTGGTTACTCGCAAAGGGTATCTATTATGAGGTTTTAGTCAAGATCTGGGATGGTGATTGTACCGTTTAAATCGTTGTATGCAAAAAACGCAAAATTATAAATCAGAATTTTGGCGAATCACAATTTGGATAGAAATGCCTAATAAATAGTTCACATAACCGAACGAGCATTAGATTCGGAGACTAATCTTAGAAGTATCGTTCCCGATTACTTCGTCGTGGCTAACGTTAAACTTTGTGGAAGTTCTTGTTCATTTTATGCAGAACTTTTTGCTAGTCTGTATTTTAAACATTAGTTCACTTATTACACATATAAATGTTTAGTAACAACGTGCAATCTACTTTGCTTATTGGAAATAAACTCCAAATTTTTATCGTGTACCAACAGCTCAATGACTTCTCCAAATGATTACCGAAGTGCAGACGATTTTGTTTCGAAAAAACTGAACAATCCACATTCTGGTGTGACGTTCCCTGGATTCAAAGTCGCCACCTACCAAAAAGACCCAGGCGCGTCATAACCATTTTAATCCAAAACGAAAGACGGACCGTGACCCTCTTCTGTGATCCACCGCCAGTGCTCCTATGACCTTCCTTCTGTTTAGCAAAATCCCTTACTAGTCCGGTCCTTCGGTATGCTATTGCCATTCGTATCGCCTTATAGCTGTCCGCACGTTGTTCCTTCTTTTTGTTGAAGTCCAACGGCGGACTGAGCAGTCGCCACCGTTTGCTGCTGAATTTACGCTCGCTGGCCTGTTCATTTGTTACTTCTTTTATTTTCTTTCTTCGTTCGTCAAGTGTTTCCCCAACGCACCACTGTGCCTTTTTCTCATTTCCTTGGTGCGGACGGAGGTGGCGCTATGCTACCGTTTGCTGCCACCGTGCTTGCCCAAAGCACTATGATTCCCTTCGCCCTTTCTTTCTTACTGCTTCTGGCTGCTAATCTCATAATTTCATGACAATTTAGCATAATATTGTTCCCGTGCGCCACACGATTAGCGAATGCCCCTCCTTCACAAACACCCCCTCCTCCTTCGCCACAACCCAACGTAACTCAGTCAAATATCAATCTTTTTTCCCAAAGCAGAAATACTTAAAGAGAAAAGACCACTGAAGAAACCGTTCCTTCCCCGGGGGGCGTCAGCGGACACAACGTCTCCCAGGGAGCAATACTGAGACCGTTTGTAATGGGGCCGCAATCAACCAACTACCTCCTCCATCACCACCACCTAACGCTGGCTTGGGGGTTCACAACCGACGGCGAAAAGGCTCGTAAGGTTGAGCAAATGGAAATAATAGAGACACAGATGTTATGACTCTTCTGGTATGCCTTTTGCTATTTTCTTTTAATGCTTCTAGTCCCCCCCCGCTGCGTCCATGGGTGGGGGGTGTGGCTGGGCCGGGGGAGTTGGCTCGTTTGAATGGAACGAGGGGGGCTCGTGAACGTGAACATGACTCGTGATAAAGTATATTGCGCCCAGCTTTGCTAACCACTAAGCAGTAGAAAAGCCAGTGGTCGTCAACCATCTTCTTCTGAAGCAATTGGAAGCAGATTGTGAAGGTTTTGTGAATGTTTTAAAAAGCAACAAAACATAAGCGTTATTGTTAAGGTTTATAAAATAGTATTTAATCTCTTACACAAAACATGATTAATCTGATAAAACGTTTCAGAAACACTGAACAAGACCAACGTGAAGACGATGACACCAGGGCGGGCATATTATAACAGCATAAGCAGCAGCTCTCAACGCCCATCATGGCTTCCTTCGCTTCCCGACTTGTTATTTTATCACGGCATTACGACCCCCGTCTCCCCAATATCTTAGCAGAAGATACATAAAAGTAGAAATAAAAAGTAGGAAAATCCGTGACGATCCTACAATGCTAGACCGAAGAACACAAGCAACTCTCTGCTTCATCTAAAACAAGCACTCGCGTTCTAGCACATCTTTCCTGATTTTTTTCTTCGTCGTTCCCCGCGAAAACTCCCGCTTTTCTCGTCCACAAAAACGATGAAAACGCGACAACACGAGCTTGCTGACCCACGACACGAGAACGACCGAGTCTCGTTTTCGTATCGTATTCCGTCTCTCGCCGTCCGATTAGTGCATCATCCATCCGTTTATTTTATATGTGTATTATTATTATTATGATGCTGGCATTTTATTGTTATAGCTATTGTTTTTATTGTGACACGCCGATGACAACTGTATCAGCTCGTCTCTTGGGGGTGCGAAAAGATTCTCCTTTGGCCTCGCGGCGTTTGCTGCTTTTGCCCCCGCCGCTCGTTATCTCGTGCCGTCTCTATCGCACACCAGAAACGCTTCACAAACAGGTTTCCGTGTGGGGTTTGTGGTACATTTTCTCATCCGTTCCACCAACAACAACTCGGCGGGGGGAGGCTTTGACTTGTCGTCGTCCTAACGTCGTTCCCCCAACAGAAAAAGATATATACACTTTGACGGTGGTTCTTCTTTCTTCTACCATTGCCATTCCACCATCCGAACATACGAACGAGGAACGGAGCATAGTGAAGCGGTGTATTTGAACAGCAGAGAAGCTTATTTTTTCGCTGCGAATACCAACCCCAAGCTGTTGGCTGGCTGGCTTGTACTTGTTAGTTTGTTACTTAAGATGTATTTATGAGACTGCGCGGAATTAATGTCACCATTATCGAGAGACTGACCGTCATGGCGGCCGGCAGCGATGGCGGTGATGATGTTCGGTTTGGTTTGCCCATTGCCTTCCTCATTCGTTCGGACGCGATGGGTAGTCCAGCAATCTGTCACGCGATCACGGTTGGCGTAAATCATCGTACGCCACCATCGCTCTCTAAAGTCGCCATGAACAGGCAAAGGATGACAAGAGCCAGACCACATGAAGCTTCAGCGACTAGTGGGTTGTCGATGTTGACAGTCATGTTGCTTTGCTGTCATCTGTCAAATATGTTGTCGTATCTTTCGCCAGATTGTGGGACAAAGTTGATTTATTTAATTGGAAACCTAAGAGGAACCAAATGAAATTCCATTTTTGATGAGCTGTAAATCAGCATAAAGTACATCTTAAGTAATTTCTTGGACGGAAACCAGTTTCACTTCAAAGTTTTTTCAATATGTTCAACATTCATCGTCATTCATCGCGTCCCTCTATTGGAGTCAGAGATGCTCTCTCAAAATTAAAGGGTTCATTAAATTTCTCTCGGTTCGATCTTGGTTGGGACTTGAACCCCGGATGTGGCCTGCTCCAGATCTAACCGAGATACGCGCACGACCATGTACAATCTTCGTCGAATGTTCGCTATTTCCAATACATATTATCCAGAAAACTGGAGTTGTACCTTGTAAATCTTTTAGTGAGATTCGTTCGTATGAATCTTCCACCCAAGATTAATTCAAATTGTTTCATAAAACATTAAGAGCTCGTATTTCAAAACAATGATTCATTCACGAATCTCATTGAATCTTTCATGAATTTTAATAATTCTATGATGGGCTGATGATTAAAAAAGATAGTCTTTCTTTAGCATTGCAATGAATTGTTTGAACATCATGAATCTGAATGTCAACTCGTCGATTCTAAATCTGAATCAGACTCAATTCTCATTACCCAACTCTACAAAGAACCCAAGTAAAGTTTGTGAAATTGATCTGCAACCAAACTACTCGTATAATTTTCAAACAAAACTCTCTGTAACCAGTGCATCGACGAATAAGACCTTGTCGTTCTTGTTGACGCACGCAATAACTGGTTTGCCGGATTCGCCAATTACTGTTCAACTCGAATCAGCTCAAGGATGACTCTTGGGCCTTAATTGGTGGGAACTTGTTGAAAGCAGGAAAGGAGGTAATTATAAATTGGTATGTCGGTTTGCCACTTTCGTTGCCGAACAAAAACAAGAAGGGAAACGGTAAAAATTCAAAAAATTCTTGTAAGCATTCTTCATTCCGTAGAGGCGATTCGCAAACATCATCACGTTGTTGCTAATCAAACGGATAATTCTAAATGGCGTGATCCAATTATCGCCCCCTGTTAAACGCTGGAGATGGTACAGCGAAAATTGCGCATTAGCGACTTTTCCTGGATCGGATTCACATTCTGAACCACGCTGCTCGCCACCCGCTCCACCCCTTGACCGCCCCGTGGCACTTCACGCTTTTGGATGAAAAACGAGCTGCTAATAATTCGTAAATGGTTTCCGGCCTTTAACCATTCACCTCTCCCCTCTTCCGGAGGGATCGACACCATATCCGCCTCCGGTTCCAACACCGATTTCTTTACCGTCACTCCTCGTCACTCACTCGCCGCTCGCGCTTGTGCGAATTTGACGCTATACAATTAATCATTTCTATGGGCGCACGCATCATCATCAACACCATCATCAGCGCGCAACGCCGGTCGGAACTTCGCCGTCGTCCGAGGGGCCCCGAAAAATGGGTGCCATGTTGTAACATGTTGCAGCCATCAAAATCCGATTAGCACCCCCACCCACTCCCTCCTCTCCAACTCGACGAAGAGCAGAGTGTTGCGATTGCACCCGCAGTGAAAATGCGGCTTCGCGGACGCCCGGCGCAACAACACCGAAGGGACGGAAGTTGAATTTTCCACCAGTCTTGATTTTCCATTTTTTATTTGACAGCAAACGCGAATTGGATCGTTTCCTTTGCCCGCTTCACAATGTTTGTGCGTATCAAAAAGCAAACAACAGCTGTAAAAAAAGTAGATAGAGAAAGTATTTCCCGGTAGCATACTTACATTGATGGGCAGAGGGCAGATCGTCTTTGCCGTTATCCTGGAGGACGAAAAGAGAAGAGAAAAAGAGTTATTATAAGTAGCACTCATCAGGGGGTGTTGGCATTGATTTATGATCTGACGAGCGAGAAATCGTACACATCTTTTCATCGTGCGTGTTTATTGTGAAGGGAAAAACCTCGAACGTGTAAATAAATGAATAGTAAGGATAAACCACACCACACCGAATGTAACAAACCACACCACACCGAACAGAAACAATCAACGTAATTTGTTTAACTGTCACAAAAATTGAATCATCGGTTCAATGAAAAGAGCATAGAGAAACCTTTTCATGCAAAACGTTGCAATCCTTACCACAAAAAAATCTTCTACATTGAAATGAAGCTGTGCTAATTTCCTTCCCAAAACAAGCATATTTTCCCTCAACAAGCTAGCCTTTGTGCTGTGTTCAATTGAGGCAATAATGTTGGGTATGCTGTGGCTTATGCATAAAAACATTAATAAATACGAGCCAATCGAAAAGGGTAGAGGTGAGTGAAAGACAAAGAAAACGTATCGAACAAATGCACCATAACTTGTGTGTGTGTGTGTTCCCCGTGGGAAGGGAGAAATGATTTTTCACGGTGGTTTAGCTAGCAAATTTTCGAATATCCACCGAAACACAACACAACATACATCCGACGCCGCCCCGGGGCTGCCATATGCATGCATAAATGCATTTCCCGGCTACCGAAATCCCTTCGCCAAAAGCCCGTGCCAAAAAGGTGAAAACATAACCTATTTTGACCCCTTTTTCCGATTCCGATGTTGCAGCACAACGAACGGACCGAAAATAGGGGTGCTACGCTCTGTGCTCTGCCGGAACCGGAAAAAAACCTCCCCGTGGTCTCACCAAACCACCTCCCTTGAGTGTGTCCTTCCCTTGGACCGCTTTTCCCACCGTGCACAGCAGGAAAAACCCCACTACTAAAAGCATTGGATTGGATTGGTGATAGAGAGCGCTACGCCGAACGGACCATTAGTGGCACGACGTTGCACTATTTAACACCGGCAGCAGATTGGAAATCAGTTCAACGATCCAGACCTATCCACCCTCGCCGGCTCCATGCTGCCCCCCCCACGCTCCCCTTCATTTCATAGTGGCCTATTTTTGTGCACGTGAATTGCGGAACTATGCGAAAATTTGGCATCAGAATGCACACACTCGGTCTTGCTCGGTTCCGGCAAAACGGAACGCCACATTTTCGTGGACGGCATCTACATTCGGTGGCTAATTCAATCTGCACAGGATACTGCTTCCCCCGCGACACACGGTCCCCTCCTCTCTTCTTCTTCGTCGACCGGGAAAAGCGTGCGAACTATTTTATAATGGAGTTTCATCCTGCTTTATCGAGCGCGGCGATGGTGTGCGTGTGTGTGTGTGTGTGGCATCTCTCGCGGTTAGGAGTGAATTTATTCGCGGTAAATTTGCCACCAGTTAGCACACGAGCCACACACACACACGAGGGTGGAGAGGGGGATAGAGAGATTGTTAGCTACGGATGATCGACGTGCACCGATGCATGCCGGAACCGGAATCTCTGGCGGCGACGACTGTCAAAATGGTTTGAAAGGATGATATTTTTTTTCCTCTCTCGAATTTCATTTGCGTCCGCTTTTGGAACCGGCTTCAAATTAAATTTGGTGTCAATCTATTTTCGAACCGAACGGAAACACACACGTAGCCAGAGCTAGTGTACTGTCGATCCATGGGAATTTCTCCCGTCCCGCAGGGAGAGTGAGTTTATTTTCAATAATAATTCACTTATGAAATTTAATTAAATCAATGCAATGAACATTTTGCGGCCATTGTTTTTGGAGGCGTAGAATTGGATGGAATGTTTTATTTTGAAATATTGATTGAATCATATTAGAGGCACGGACTCAAATAAAATAAATGCTTTTAATTAAAACTATATAAAAATAATTTAAATCAAAATACAAATTAATGTTATCCCATACCCTTATCATGTTTTCATAACGCCTAACACCCTGACAAAACGACAATCTTTTCCTCACCCGAGAGACAGTGTGTTCTGCTCCGTTCACGTCATTCCACTCGGAACGAACGGCCATCGCCATTTTCCGCTACCGAGTGGTTCTCCGGATGAAACCGTTCGGAAAAGTTCCCTTTTCCCTCTTAATCTTTCCCTTGCGCCGTGCGTCGTCCAAATCGAGTTGGCTTTTTGAGTAGTTCCGGAAAATAAAGAAAATCCGATAAAAGGAGCAGGAGCAACAAGAAAAAAAAAATCAGTGCCGCCATAACGAGCCGTAGCCAATTCCGGCCCATGACGCGGCTCGTCGGAAAACCCACCCTCAGCGTGGGCCATACGAGTGCGTGTGTGTATGTCGGGGCTATAAATATATAAAAACACTCGAAAATATTGCTGACGATGACGACCGACCGGCGTTTCGATTCGTTCCGATTTTGGCACCATTTTCCCACCCCACCATCACTCCCTCCCCCTCACTCCATTTGACCAAATTTCCGGGACAAGGACACGAGTGGAACGGGAGGAAACAGCAGGGGCGAGGAGTGGTGTGAAAACCGGCATATACGATGCTGCTTTTTTATCACGTGCCATATCTGCGGTGGGATCTGCTTCCGTAAAGCCCATCACCGAAAAACGTTGTGCCGGAAAACGCACACTCCGTTTTCATGTCCCGCCATCAATAATGTTTCGAAGTGCCTGTTTTAGTAGGTTTTATTTTCTCCCTTTCGATTATTTTTCTTTCTTGCTTCCTTTTTCGCAAGTTCCGGAAGTTCACAGTTTTTCACCCATTTTCCTGCAGCAATGAAGCGGCGCGATGTACAGCAAACATCGGAGAGCGTCGTGTGTTCGGGCGAGAAGAGTTCAAAGGGTTCGCACAACTTCTTTCCATTTCGAATTCCCTGTTTCAGTTCTGCTTTTCAATTCCGGTCATCCTTTACCCCGTTCCCCATTTTTTCCAGGGCATCACGAAAAAAAAAACCAGGACCTAAGTGAACCTTCCATTTCCCTAGAGCATGTGAAATCCCGTACGTTGGAAGATCGAAAGATTACCATTTTTCTTCTTATCGCTCACAATCACTCAACAGCGACGTTCGACAAACAAATTTTAACTGAAGGGTGCACCAGATAACAAATAGCGCAGCCAAAGCTCTGCTAACAACAACTTTCAACAGCCAAATCCGTCCTGTCCATCACTACCTTCTGGCCGTATCAAAAACCCGTCTGTAAACTTATCCATCCATCCAGCGTAGATCCGCTTCGTTATTCGCCGTACACGTAAGTGATTGAACCAGATCAACCGGAAAAGCGTGAAACGCGCAGTTTATTGTATTATCGTTTCTACCTCGGGGCCCTCCGGCATCCATTTCCAAACAACCGAATGGTGTTCCATCGTAAAACCACAATCAGCGAAAAGAAGCCAAATTCCGAAACCTGCGCCGTATATGGCCTTCCATTTTGACTTCCTACAAGCGCTGCTCTCGACGATGTGGCTTGCGTGTGGGTGGGTTGCTTTTATATGCACAGGAAGCGAGAAATGGGCGCAAAATCCACACGCAAGAGGTTGAATGGGTGTTGACGGAACGACAAAGGGGGGGGGGAAGCAAGCGAGGGAGGAAAAACACCCCCGACACAACAAACAAAATGGTACTTGAGCATCGGAATCACTCCCCGAGTGATGACTGTTTTGATAAGATTATAAAAAGAAACTGCGTACAGGTGAGGGCACAGAAGTGGAAAATTGTGGGTGGCTTCCGACCACCCTCC
>KE525327.1:571893-648427 GCA_000441895.2 Anopheles sinensis
CACGGTGGGAAGGACGGTGGCCAACCCCGGGTGGCGGTACGGCTCGTTCGTCGTCGGGGATTTTCGCTTGTCGAGTGAAGTTGATTTTATTTGAGCGGAAAATGACACGACTACCTGCAGCCACTCTGCCTTTCCCCTTCCTTACAAACCACCCACAACAGCTTTGTGCTCGCAGAAGAAGCAGAAACAGGGGCCATGTTATTGCACTTTCAGCCGAGGATACACATTAAAAACAAAATACTTTCCTTTCGCCACACTTTTCCATCGAAGTGGGAAAAGGTTGAACGCACTCGTCGTGCAGCCGAACAAAAAACCAGACGACCGACTCTCCTCTCTGCTGCAGAATGGGCAATTAAATATTGTACTTTTAGCTTATTATTTTGTAAACAAGTGCGGCAGCGTCTCAAAGGATATACGGCCGGAAAGCTGATAGCTTTTTTTGTGTAAATGTTTATTTGGTTCGGAAACGTAGCGTTAAAACCCCCACACCACCTTACACCACCAGAGAAACCACGCTTTGGGGACAGATGGAGAGAAAGATTGAAAAATTAAGACCAATAAACATAAAGATAACGATAACGATAAGATCTCTCGCAACAGGCTGTCATGCATAAAGCCGCGGTGAAAAAAAAAGATTGCTCAACATTGTAACTGTGTCTGTGTTTGTGTGTGTGTAACTGAGGCTTTTTTATCTGTGAACAACTGTTATCGAAGTAAAATTACGGGCTGCCCATTTTCTAGCACCATAAGTACGGGGCAGATCGAAACATATGTCACACGTCTGACAAATGTGTATTTATGCAAACAGTCACACACAAACGGTTGTGTCAATCTTGGCCGATGATCTACGGTGGGCGCTTTGGAAAATTTGTTATTTGTCGACATCCGGGTCGACACGACAAGAGAGGCACCCCGAGATATCTATCGCCTTCGTCACACACTCTACCGAAAACGGTAGCACATGGGAAAAACGGAAGCGAAATAGAAAGGAAAAATAAAAACCGGAGGAAACGTCAAACCGGCCGCGTGTGTTCCACTGGAAGTGGAGTGTGTCACACGTTTTTCTGCTTCCCCCCCTCTGTTACTCTTGCCATTTTCTGCTCGACCCAGGTGAACCGTGGTGGGATGAAGTGATTTATCACACGAATCAATTCTTATCGCGTGTCATGCCGTACTCAGTGCGAGCGAGTTCATCATCGGGTTGTGCAGTAGGGTGCGACTCAGGCACGGTACACACACTCCCTCTCTTGATGGAACTGTTGCCCCGACCTAGGAATCGATAAATCTACCGGGAGCGCTGATAGCCATGCACAGCGCTGTAGCTTCAACAAATTGTCGATGATAAATTTCCCGACCGGGAAGGCCGCAAATGCATTTAATTCTACGTTCGTTTCACATACAGTGTAACAGGCGTTCAACATCATAAAATTATTACTTCGTATACCATTGAAATAGCAGACATTTATTTAATAAAAAAAATCTTATTAATTTCTTCGTAATTAAACACCAAATTTCCCACTGTGCGATGACCCTCGAATGGGCCAGAAATAATACGGATGTTGATGATGATGCTGTCCCCGCTAGTTTGTGGCTTGTATTATAGGCTGCGTATGTCAGTGAGATATTTGCAACTGTTCACCGCGGGGTAACGATGTCATCGTACATCTCTCTCGGGGTGGAGTTTATCGATTATCAGCACCCATTAGCACCCATCAGCACCTCGCGCGTGAGAAGGAAAGCTTCGTTCCGTTGGATGACACCGGTTGGATGCAATCTGTAGTACACCACACTGTACGCTGGGCGTGATGGTGCACTCCGATGCGTGTTTCTGCACCTTTCGCTTCAATACCACGCTTTATTCATCATCCTCCAAACGGAGCTCCAGAGGACTCCACGCTACTCAGAACGTTTGCGTGTGCTCGCTTACCGCATCACATTATCGGCGAATGCTCATTTTCATCATGAGGCCGCCCGGATGGGACAAGGCATTATGTGGCCTTAACGAACCAATAGAGCGAAGCGCGTTCATCAGGTCATGACACGCTGAAGCTCTGAAGGGTTCTGTTTGGAATGGAACGTACCGTGCCAACCGCAGCAATTGATCTGGGAAGACCCACGAGAAACCTCGGTATGGAAGGCGATAACGTATATGAGTGTGATTTACACAGGAATAATGCTTCGTTCAACGATCCAGGTATTGGAGATTACATCGTTCCCTAACATCAGGCGACCATCAAGAAATTTTGAAACTCAATAATAAGGTCCCAACGTAGCTTCAGTAACATGATGAAGTTATTCTGCCTAAGTTAATGCTCATTCCATGCGTCTAATTATACGCGACACTCTGCTTACATCAAACTCCCATGATGACACTTGTAGTACCACTCAAACCTAGTCCAAGTTCTTCTGCAAACGCTTCGTAAACAGAGACTCTTCTGGAGGAGATAAGCCAAATGTCATGTACTTCCCCACTGCACCTACTTTTGTGGACATTATCATCATCAGTTTATTCACAAGTCACGCGAGGTTATCTTTCACGGTTAAAGGCTAGCATAAAACGGCAATAAATTAGTCAAATGGCTGATAATGACACCCGGAACGCTTCACTTATGGCGATGAAAAGCAAAAACCCTTCACCACAAACAAAAACACACATACACGGGATTCGGTAAATTAAAGAGTACGATTCCGGCATCGAAGGCCGTCGCCCGTTACGCGGATGAATTCATTACGAATCGCGAACGCCGCACGTC
The DNA here is from genome assembly GCA_000441895.2 of Anopheles sinensis. NCBI lineage: Eukaryota > Metazoa > Arthropoda > Insecta > Diptera > Culicidae > Anopheles > Anopheles sinensis. The sequence continues at coordinate 574,647 of KE525327.1, forward strand.
GGACCTATCATTTCGATAGCACAATGTCCACAATCACAGCATATGTGACAGGTAGCTGTCCCGGTTGATAATCCTACTACTCGAAAGCCCACAACAAAGAGGGAACACTCCTTACCTTTCCGAACAGTGACACGATATAATGGTGGTGTCAATCGTCAAGCTTCGAATACAAAATTAATAAGCAAAACTGCATGATCCCCTTGTGTCGATAAGGAGAGCAGCGGAGTTGCGATTCAATTTCACGAGGAGGACTATGCCAAAAAGATAAAAAACAAACCTCCGCCAAGAGACTTTGACGTCAAGCCGTGCCCTCGGGGTGCAGAGAAAGAGTAGAATACTGCCCCCACTCTGCCTGCAGTTATCGACGAAAGGCAGAAACCGAAGCCGCTATCAAGATCGACGCGGTAACGGTGGCACAGCAGCTATCTGGAATCAAGAGGACTACACACAAATCTCTTCCCCGGGAAGTAATAAGGGAGGTTTGGCTATAGTGTAGGCAGAAAAAAAGGGAACGTCATCGCAGTCGAATGAATTGACTGTGATCAATTTCGAAACGAGTTCATCAATCAAACTCAGCACGGAAGCACAGGAGTTGGGCTGTTGGTAAGGCCGCACACTACAATGTGCACTCTCCCAATTGATTGGCATTTGGGTTGGAAGGCTAGCGAACAGAAGTTCATGAAAATTGGAAAATTAAATTGTAAACAAAATGGAGGAGGGGAGAGGGGACAGCGAAGAGAAGACCACCGATGCACCCTATACATTCACCCATCCAAACTCGTGTCTCGTAAGGAGAAATCGAAACCGAATGACGCAAGCATTAGATATACGGTGACTCCCCGCAAAGGTTCGATGTGCTCTCGTTTTCCCACTTTTCGCTTGCGCTGATTGCGAGAAGACCGAGACTTGATGAAAAATTCATCCCCAACAACCACAGGCCGGTCGTCGCCTTAAGCGGGGCCCCGCCTTTGGCACGATGACAAAAACGAAAATCGAAAAGTCCAATCTAAAGCTCACTTAATCCTTATCTAACTATCACCGGTGGGGCGTGCGTTTCCCTCCAGTGCCTCCTCGGCGAAGTGACATCTTCAACTTTTGCGGCATGAAATTACGAAAGCGCACGTTACAGATGATGGGGGTGACGTCGCCGTATGGATGGGGAAAAGTGGTGAACTGTTATCGGATTGAAACGCTCTCGGCCCCCTATATCTCTTGTACTCTAATTGATCCAATTAGTAGTAAGGTAGGCACATCGTGCTCGTGCGTCGAGGGAACTGTTGGCGGTAGGAGGTGTCATACTGTAACACAATCCGTGTATGGAGGTGAACGGTTGTAATGAATTGCACAGAGACCCGAGAGTCAGCTGATCAATATTTTAACGATCCACACCCAATTACCAGCAACATCATTTTAATCAGGGTAATCAGATATCAAGCCAATTCGAAACAATTGGAGGAACGATTTGGACCGAGCGGAAGAGAAAAGTTCGTTGGCACCGAGTGAAACCAAACTGAGCTGGCGAGACTATCAAAAGGATCGTCCGTATACTTTTACAATAGGTCAGGTCAACATACCGATTGCAATTTTAGTGAGATACCTCATGAAAGTTTAATCTCGGAAGCACTCCAATCACAAGGTTATATGCGTTACCATGCGTTACCCTTCCATACCCTGATCCGGAGCAATAAACGGAGCAATTGCGCTCAGTTGATACACCAACAAACGAAGTATCGACGTATAGCGATAATTCAAAGTAATTGTACTAGTGTAACAAAAACTCTGTGTAACATCTATTCGAAAAAAGGTCTCAAGAGTGGTGGCGACAGTAAGATCTTCAGTCTTCTGTGAGCTGCACGAGAATTTCCATGACGTTTATCCGATTTAAGACTAACTCTATGTACCGCAATTTGGTGTCAGTTTAGACATCCGAAAACTTTTCTACTACCTTTATCACACAATTGCTTGACGACTCCAGACATCGACAATAGACGAAGTACTACTGGAATGTGCGACCGGGACGCCCTCTGGTGGGGAATAATACCAAGCCGGCATGTACCAGGAACACAATGTGACAACCGTGGAATTCCCTGGGGGGGGCTGTGTTATAACGTGACAAAAAGCGAGCAAATAGACATACCACTTCACATCATTAGCTGACTCTCGATAAACGGTCACTGAAGCGTCTCTTCTGTCGGGGTAGTTCGTGTCGGTCTCATATGACCCGCACACCTCTTTTGATGATGATGATGATGATGCATGGCATGGTGGTTCTAGAACCCGTGAAACACGCGTACAGACGAATTAACCTCTAGAGGTGAATGTAAGAGGAAGGCATGTTTCCACATAGCGGCCGATTCCACATGGAATCTCAACCTGGCCTTGTAGTTAGGTCGTAAAATCGGTTGGAGGTTGCGGAACACGCAATCGATCGCTCGAACACGTACACGTTCATTACATCTCCGCAGAGCCCAATCACGATCGATTATGTTGTCGATGATACCGAGCGCGTTTGCGTCTTATCAATCAGTGCCTGTAATCTACCTAATTCCCCAATAAGGCATGAGGGTGAGCCTTCAGTAGATAAGGGTTCCAATTGTTCACTGTATAATTTCCACCTGAACTCAGGTATCGCCGCCCGACGGTGAAATCTCGGCATTGGGCAACGGGCGGAAGTACATTCATTTGAACCAAACACACACCCTTCGATTACTAAATCGAACTAATTTACTTGGCGTCGAGCGGCGGCGCGCTTTACGACCCCGTGCGTAAACTTTTTGTCAATCACGCGCACGTCTGAGCCTGATTTACGACATTATCACGAGACTACGAGACGGAATCGTCGCTGCGTTCCTCAATACCTCATTTTCTTGCCTTTCCTCCAAACGGCCTTAGCTCTGTAAAATTAGGGAGACGCCGATAGCAAATAAAATATTAATTATCTCATCCATCAAATCACTTCCCGCTCGAACGATGGTAACTGCGGCCCTTGGGGGCACATTAAATCAATCTTTCGATTCTGTTCAACTATTTCTAGCGAGGTTTTTCCCCCATTTTCCATTCTAAATATTCTGGTAAGGCAGAACACCGGAGAGGGACCACTGAACAAAGAGAGAGTGGCATGTTTGCGAAATCCTGGTTCGTCTTTACAGCAAAGTCGATGGAAATGGAATGAGCAGAAGGCGCACATCATCCTCCCCCATTCAGTCTGCTGAAAACCATTTTCCAACAGTATACCATTTTAGGGTGCGCTGGCACCGGATGTCGCCCTTCATCATTTCTCGGTAGACTTTCAACAATAAAGCCGAGTTAATAAAATTTATGTACAATAATAAAAAAACGAAGGTATTGATCCGGATGATCTCATCACACAATTCAAAACAAGACACTGGGATGTCTTGGTAATAAACCCAAACCCGTAGGCCGAAGAAGGAAAATTCTACAGAACGAACGTTGGAAGAGTGTCAATAGACTAGGGCTAGGACTATCCTGTGTCTCGGTACATCCAATGGCTTTACAGTAGCAGCAGACTTGCCTTGTCTCTGTGCACTTCAGCTATTGACGATAAATTTGCGAACCATTTTCCGTAGCGGGGTTCCATAACCAGAAGTGTTGCAACAACGAGGATAAATCGCCTCGCCCATCGCCTTCCCCCCGACCTCCTAGGAGCTTTAAATGCCAACGCCCTCTTCACACTTTCCATCGGAATGGGCTAATAAAATGGCGTGTAGATTGCACACTTCTCTCCATAAATCGGGCGGGTTAAACGGTCTTCGTTCGAGAAAACCCGGTGGTACCGGAAAACAATTTATTTTCCTGCGTCCCGGAAATGGCCGCAAAAGGTGATGGGGGAGGGACACACCAACCGTACGCCGGGCGGAAGCTATCGTAAAATGTTTCTTCATTAAACGAAACGCGTCGGACTATTAAATCCTTCTCGGCTCATACGACCGAGATTTTGAGATGAACAGCATGCGGGGAAAGAGAGAGAGATGGCTCCGATTCCATCACTTATCAATGGAAGCAGAGCCTGGACCCTAATTTATACTCCCCACCTTCCCTTCCTGTAAGGAGGTACACACAATCTATATATTGTAGCTGACCGGAACAAGTTTGGCAAACGATCCGGTTGGGGTCGCCAATAAAATACAAACCACCAACCGGAGTGCGAGCGACCCCCCGAGAGCTAATAGAAACAGATTTCCAATTCCGGAATCCGTGTACACAGCTTGGACAGATCCACTCCCCCCGGATATGTGTCCGCATCCACAACTGACCATTTGAGCTAATAGACGTGTTTCTGGGTGGGATGCGAGCAGCTGCGTTGGGGTTGTGTATCGATCGAAAACGATGTTCCTAATCGACCTCCCGGCGGCGGAATATGACTATGCTGACATTCGTTTATGAATTCTGGAAAATTTTACGACCGCCCTTCTCTAGTCTCGTCCCGTGGGACGCCGTAGGAACTCCCTACTCATCGCCCTCTGCTCAGGAAACCCGGAACGATAAATGTAAATATCCTGGGAATACGGACGTGCGTTTCGTGTCGACTAGGACGAATGGAAATGACTCTGCTACTGATGGCGATGATTATGATGATGGTGATGATGATGATGATGGAGAATTTGAAAACTTTTGCGTAACGAACCGTGTGCTTTGCCCTGCCCAGCACTTTTTCCCGGTCTGCAGTATAAAAAGGGGGAAAATGGCTGCCGTCACCGCACCTCGTTTTTTGTTTAGGTAAAAAAAAAGAAAGAAAAGGGACGAACGCAAGCACGCAGCCATCCCCGGGGGCGATAATCTTTGTGCTAAATGAAATTAATTACCATCATGAGCAATATTTCATAACATATTCATTTACACCCGTGACGAACCGAGGGACGAACGATGAAGAAGAACGTGCGGAGCGAGTGTCCCTTTTTCCCGGGCACCCTGGCCCAAAACCACCATCCAAATCCGACCCGAAAAACCCGAGGGAAATGTGTCCTCTGCCGACCGGACGAGAGCGAATGGGCACCCAACAACAGGCAGGCAGCGTATAATTATTTGTTCAAACATACATTCAAATATACATCATATATCCTGACAGCCGTAGGTACACACACACACACATCAACAACACAAACTCGTCTCGTGCCAGCGCGCTTACACAAAAAGGACACGCTCAACTGCCCGCAAGGACCTCGTTCTTTTTCCTCCTTCAAGTGCACCGACAAACACGAGTGGCATGATATTTCAAAAACCGAACGCTTCTGCACCGCGTACGGCCACAGAGAGCCCTTCTTGCGCCCGGAATGGTTGTACTATTCATCATCCGGATTTCATGGCTGTGGCGAAAAGCGTGAAAAGTGAAAAACACACCCGGAACGCAACACAACAGATAGGATATCCCAGAGTTCTGGGCAATATCTCGGTTCGTCCCTCGAGGTAGGTCCCTCCGAGCGATGGAGGATGAGGAGGACGATGGCGTGCAGACCCGGGAAAGAGTATGCGCACATACACCGATAAAAGAGAGACAGAGTGAGATCAGTAGAGGGAAACCCAGAGGAGCGAACCGTATGGAGAGAGTCGAGCGAGTCTTTTAAACGCTCAAAAGGGTGATGTTTATTAAACTGCTTACATCTACTTAATAATATTAACACAACAATCAAACGATGACGACACAATAATGCCCGGTCGACGATGAGTGTGGATGTGTGTGCGGGCGGCCCCCGCTCTCTGGACGTTGAACGAATTTGCTGTAAGTGGTGCTCTGTATGTATCGTGGACATGGTTTCGGATTATCAAGCTGTACGAGCGGAGCTGTACTCCAACGAGGTCGGAACACAAGTAGGGATCATTTCGATCCGGAATGAAGTGGCATATTGTCCGGTATTTTATAGCATATGACTACAAGCGATAGCGCCCTGTTATTTGGTAATTTAGTGAGGTGGAACAAGTGATGACAATCAAAAGCACACTTTCGAGAAATGTCATCCTAAAAGGAGACACATTATAAAACAATATTGTATTCTAAAGGCTATACTATCCATTCCATCCTTGCAAAGTCTAGAATCTAGAGTTCACAAGTTCTTCGGAAGACTATAGCCTAACAATTGCTTCGCCAATTGAAAGGTCCTTCGACGACGCTACAGTAACTTTCTTCAAAGTGTAATCAAGTCGTTCGTTCCACTAGGAATAAAGCTTGCAGAAATCTGTTCAACTTCCCTTCGGCTCAATCGAGCACAAAAACTGAAGGATAATGCCAGGTACGAACGGTAGGATACAGCTCTACTGTAAAATCGTGGACTACCTTCCGCCGTGTGCGAAACAGAGGTCGCTTCTAGCGAAAGGTTACGCGCAAGCAAGTGAATGAGAAGTGCCGAAGGTTATTCAATCCAACCATGAAGGGACGACGGAAGCACACCGATGAACCGATCAAGATAGGTATCAAAGGATAACCGCATGCGACGACCCTTGCTTGCTTCTTCTCTGCTCTATATATATACATCCTATCGTATCCAAAGTCCTATCGTCGGCAGAATCAGGCTCGGGCAACATCCCTTCTTTGCGTGATCACTATCTATCCAAGTGTGAACTAGAACCGAACCCCTAACCTTTCCAAGGAAGCGCACCTTTGTGCACGCTGCTTCCACTCCTCGTTCTGCCTCAGATCTCCTCGCAAGGGTCGCCAGAAGATTTGTCCAGAATTAGTTCCAGCGAGGTAACAAAACGTTCTCCGCCTTTTGTGCACTGCAGACGAACGGCGGGAATGTTCACCGCCGTTGGTTGGGATTTTGGAAGATGAAGAAGGTCTCCGACCACGAGACTGGCTGTATTTTCTCCCACATCATCATGCACTCTTGCCTCGAACTGCCTTGTGGATATCGTAAAGGAAACGCATCGAAGCAATGTCCAAACGTGCGGCCATTTTCCTGCACGCGAGTGTTCGTGTGTGTATGTGTGTCCTCGCCTTGTCCTGGGCAGCGAAAACAGCAGGAACTTTGTGTAATCGCTATCGTCCGTCGACTCCAGGATATTGCACCATATGTGACCCCTAAGTCTCTCCAATTCTGGATCGAAGAACGTTGCAAACAGCGGTATGTTCACGTTACCGAACAGAAGTAGCTTTGACCAGTCTATACGCAAGGGGGGGGCGTGTGTGTCTCTGCCTAACCTCCCTCGCTCGCCGACATCGTCACCATCTCTACATCACGGCGGTTTAGTAGTCGTTTCTCCGGTCGATAAAGTGGTGAAAATAGCGAAGTCATATAAAACCATTAACCGTCATCCGGGTGGAACCCTTTTGGAGGGGAATTGACCCGCCCGGGGGGACCAGTACAATCGGTAGAGCGATCAACTCCTCGAACTCCTCCATGCCTTCCTTCTCCGTCCCAAAAAAAGGTGAAGGTAGTAATGGTCGAGAGAAGAGTGGCGTTAGAGCTCAGAATTCCATCGATTCTTCGAAAGTCGGCCCTTTCGCCACCAGTCGCAGCACCAAAGTGGCCTGACGTACGGCAGCTACATTTCGGTGTGCCCTTCAGGGGTTGACTGTGTGTATGTGTCTATCGTGTGGCCTACACGTCGATTAAGTTTTCGACATGGTTCAACGACGAAGATGCGAACATTCCGCACGGCACGGGGGATCTGTTCCAACAAGCTCTAACTCTAGTCTCCCACCAAACTTCTGGCGCAGGCTGAAAGAGATGAGTAAATTAAACCACTCCGAACATGCCATCCGAACGTTCAGAAAAGCTAATTGAATGCTACGAAGAAACGTTACCCCAAGGGAAACGCTTCTGCAAAGATTATGAATTGCGGCTATAACATCCTTCACAGAAAGCGTGGAAGATAGTCAACTGAAAGTTGTGGGAAGTGAACCCGGACGAAAGTCTGTCGATAAAACCACACAAAGTAAGTGATAGTTACACCGGATTGCTACCGAACGATCCATTGGAGCGAATACCCATAAGATACAGATATGTCAGCATCATTCAACAGTTTCTATTCCAAATAATGTACCGTGCAAAAAGCCAAAGGATCGAGACACACACCTACACGCACACACACGCACACACACGCACACACACACACACACACACACACACACACACAGAATACCCGGTTGGAAAGTGAAAATTGGATAAATATTGACAGTGACCGTAAATCGTGCCATAACACTCGAAACCCACCCTGCGGCGACCCCGGGTCTGTGTCTAAATCCTTCACGCACACACACGCACACACACTCTCTTTTTCCACACAGAAGCTAGACAGAGATATAACCCCAGGGCAACCCCGCCGAAGGGCCATATAACACGGGTTCGACAATTACGTCAATCACTGTAATCACATCCGCCAGAGGACATCATGGCCGGAAAGCAGATGAAAATCTACCCATCGACACCCCGAGCAACTTCTTCGTTGGCAGGCACGACGACAACATGGAAGGAGCAACAACGACAGCAAAATAAAATGCGATCAAACGAAAAGAAGTTGAAACCCTTCTTTTTTTTCTTGTAGTCGTCGACATTCCTGTGCGAATACCAGCAAACCGAGGCTCGGCTGTGTCCGCCCTCGTACCGAAACGTGGCTCCGTTACTCGGAGACGAATTTCATGGACCAAAGGCACAAAAAAACGGTGCAATGGAGAGTTGGGGGGGTTCCATCATCGGCCATTTTGCCACAAAATACATATTCCGTGCGCCAGCGAGAAACAGCTTCAATAATCCCGACCAAAGGGGGGCGCCCTTGGAGGAAACGTGGGGAGATGGAGTGTACGGGGGCATGGTGGGGGGGTCGTTTTTCTTCTGCTCGTCGCTTTACTTTTAGGTTTACGACGGTACGCGACTCACTGGAATTGAAAAAGCATATTTATCCTCCAGTTCCCCAGCGAAAGGGTTTCTGTACCTTCACCTCGACCGCACGCGGAAAAAACGGCAGGCGCCGGGAAAATTGCGCACACAGACATTTACACACCCACACACACACACACAGATAAAAAAGGATGGATTTTCATCCTACGCCAGTCGCCTTCATCAAGTCAACTAAACTCGTCCCTTTTTCCTCAATATGGGGTTTTTATCCTCAGCAAATTTTGTTGTATCCTTTTTGTTTGTGTGTGTGTGTGTCCCTCTACCTCTTTACCTTATTCAGCAAGTTACGGCCCAACCCACAGGAAGTCACCAGAACCTGGGGAAGGTTGCGGAAGAAGTGGGAGGTTGGAGATCCGTCGTTCGAGCACGGTTGAGTTTGGATAAAGGTGTGATAAAGGAAAGCAAACAACTGCTAATTTTTCCGACCGGCAATCGTCTCTCACTAGCGCGCAGCGAAGCTCGAGCCCCTCCTCCACCACTCCCTTCTCCCCTTCTCTGCTAGGAAAAAAAAATAAACGCCTCTGGTGAGCGATTTTCCCGGAGTCGCCGGAAAAATCCCATTCCATCGCCGCCCCCCCCCCCCCCCCCCCCATTCCGCCGATGTGAAAAGAACGGACGGATTATGTGTTCCTCTTCGGCGCGACGTCGAGGCAGGCAGCAAGCACACGACGCCGTTGGGCACGCAAGGGTTGCTGCAGCAGCAGGGAAAAGCAAGCATGTTCGCATTGAATAATGGATTTTCAAAAACTCACCCTCCCACGCGGTAGGAAAGTGTGGAGGAGGCGTTCGGTTGAAGTGTGTCTCAGTTAGTTGGACGAAGAAGGAAAGGAAAAAAGGCAAGAAGCAAACGAGCGGATGATGGAACGGAAGTAACTACCGACGGGCACGACATGATACACTGGGCCGCGCAACCGACCAAAGGGTTCTTTGTCCAACCACGCAAATACAGTGGTTGCCACTAATTTTTACCTGGAACCATCACCCAAGATTAATATAGACAAAGCATCTGTTATTGACATAACGCATTGTTATTAGTCTCCTTTTGGGCAACTATATTTGTCTGTAAATCATACAATTTTATCCCGCATTCATTCATCCATCCATTTGTCTCAGATTTCAATGTTGTCCCTAAGCAAAAATTTGAATATTTTCATTGCATTAAAACGTTACATTACTGATTCGACTAAGCAAATTTTGCAAAATAATAAACATTAAACATTAAAATCTATGTTCGGTATGGAACCAAAATTAAACAGTATAACGTATGCATTAAAAAAATAGACAAATTTTAACGATTTTTCCTGCAAAAACGGAAAACGCTAGCAACTTCCAGTTGAATGTAACATAAAGAGTAGCATTTCTTTTAAATTCGAAACAAGTTTGACAACTTTATCATTAAAATTGAATCCGCGGTGGCCAAAACAGCAAACCGTCTTCGTTTGATAACGTGTAAAAACTTTCAGCATTATAGCGGATCGAACTTGTTTGATTTTGTTAGACATTTCTTGTCCACCGAACTCAGCTGATATGAATTTTTAACTATTTGGTCACATATGGAGACAGGTTGAAAAATCATTTGGAAGCCTTGGTCCGGCCACTGACTGTGCTGCGAGACCCCAAATGACAACAGAGGCCGTTACGACAGGCATAACGAAAAATGGCCTAATCATTCCGTTTTTTGGATCAAAATATCGCTTCAACCGGCCAAATAGTTAAGAAAAACTTAGAAAGATGGAGATTGTATACAGATGACGCGATCGAGGCCAGTCACTTAAACAAACCGGCTCGAAGCTCCTGTAAGACATGTGCTCGGAAAATCACAAAAATCGGTCAAATATCATAATCGATTCCAGCACTAATAACCCTATCTATGTCCCTCAACTACTTCCAACTGATAAAACCTTGATAAATCTTAAACGTAGGATCTATTCCAACAATTTAAAACTCAAGTGGAGCAGCAGGTGGTCATGTAGGCCACACAACTACTGAAAAATATCCTTACACGATTGGTTTTGTCGGCTATGGCTAAAGTTTCGACCAATTACCGTATGGCCGCCTTACTGGCCGTCAAAATATTTTTTTAAGTACTTAAGTGATGTTACTTTACAATAAAATTTACTTCATTCAATGAGCTTGGTTAACTTTTTTCTTATCGTCGATGAAAATGTCTATTTTTTTTAATGCATACGTTATCAATAAACGAGGCAACTGATGTTTTTCAGCTATGAATATGCGTTTATATACCCGAATTCACCGTTGCAATGTGGATTTTAAAGTGCACAAACAAAACTGTACTCGGAAAATCGGATAGATATTGGGGAAAAGACACAATCTAGGGTAAGTGCTCCTAAAGTGGTGCTAGTAATAAAATCCTAGCTCAACGAAGAGTAAAATACAATAGCGTTATTTATCCTTGCATTAAATATTCTTTGATCTTTAACAGAGTGTTCAAAAGATGAACCTTGCCACTCCCGAATACATTAAAGCTGCAAAATTCATATTTTCCAAACAGGTTGTACTAATACGGCGAATTCCTTTATCAGGAGTGCCATGATTTCCTTAAGTCTATAAATCGCCGCAAAAAGCATTGGTCTATGGGTAATTTGGCCGTTTTGTTTGAAATATGCCTCAATAAAATAAATTACAGTCAAAATATGTTCAGTATTTTCCTAGTTTCCAAAGTACTACCACCACTACAGGAACACGATTCCACTACTATAGGAACCATAGTGATTTAAAATAGTGAAATAAAAGCTATTTTTCGTGTATTTTTCATGAAAAACAGTGAAAGTAGATGTTTTTCTCAAGAATAATGGTGTTTCGACAATAATTGGTATAAATATGTAAAATGTACTGTTCTTCTCACATATAAATTGCATCATATTGATAGTAACATGACTTAGGGTGCCACTATTGGTACACCCTAGATTCAAAACGTAAATTTATATACTTTTTTATTTTATATTTTTAGCAAGAATTTTAAAATAAGCCATCTTTTAAATGTTTTCGGCAAATGACAACAAAATATCTATGGAGCATAGATAGATGCTTCAAAGACAAAAAAATGAAGAACTATATCAAATGAGGATATTAAAGTTGATGCGCTACTTCAACAATCAGTACCTTAAAGACGATAACACCTGCTATCAAGATAAAATTTACTCGCAACGGATGTAATATGGAATCCATTTCATCAACGCCGTTAAAACAACGTACCGAACATAGATCTCTGTCATTGCTGCCCCACAAAAAAAGCAATCTGTCGAGAAAAACGACCGGCAACTAACTGAATCCTTAGTCCTCTGAAAAACTGACGGAAGAGAACACATCACCGATGTCAGTGGATGAAAGTTAAGGGGAAAAAAAATTGCACACACCCTTCGGAAAATCCGGAAGCTGTCGTCCATGTCGTTCCGGGGGTGACTGATGGAAAATTAAGAGTTCCCTTTGACTGCCGTTTTTCGTTTTCCGCAGCGCCAAGGATAAGAGAGGAGTTCAATCAACTGTGCGCGCGTTTTCTTTTCATGTACCTCTACTTTTATCGTTCCGAGAAGATGGACGGAAAAATTGTACTTCCATCGCGGGTGCTCGCGAGCATTCAAACACGTACATCGGTGTAAGGACGGACGAAATCCTTGCTGATAGAAATGAAAATCAACCCACGCATCCACAAACAGACACAAACACACACACAAACATTGTCGATCGGGGGTGGGAAAAGTCGGAAAGTGGATTTACTGCTCAACGGCGACAGGCAGTTAGTTTTCCGGTGTGATTTGTGGTGGAAAACGTTTATTTTACAAAAAAAGGATGGAATAAAGATATTATGTACATCCAAGCTGAAGTATGTAACTCCACCAGTTGTTTTATGTTGAAAAAAGGAAAAATAAAAATCCTTTTTAAACCAACCCTTGAATGGATTTGGACAACATTTTGACAAACAGTTACCTTCTGCTCGCCAGTAACCACTTCGCGTCGTTGGCATCGATCGATGATTCGACGGTGAACCTTCGAAAAATGCAGGGGGAAAAATGTAACATGGAGGATGTGGAGAGCGCGCGCATTTCCGGGCAGCGTCAGTTCATCGAGGACCAAATCCACCATGACGGAGGTGAGAGCGTGCGCGTGCCAAAAGGGCCATGTAAAAACACTTTATTTAAGCAATTTATTCACTGCTCGTCGCGGCACTTTACATTTTTCACGGAGCAGAGGAGCTGCTGACTACGATGATGATGATGAGGGTGATGGCGGGTGGCAACGGGTAGTGGACCGAAATCCCGACGTGAGAACAAACGAGACACGGAAAATATGAAAGGAAAACAGAGAACGGTAAGGAAAAGCGTGAGAGAGAGCAAGCGAGAAAAGAACGGAAATGGTCGGAATGGTCGGAAAAGCCAAGCATACGTCTTTCTTTTTAAGGTGCTTTTCCTGCAGGGGGGGGGGGGGGTACCGGGAGGGTTGGAGGGTGGTGTGTGCGTGACCGGGCGGGGAAAATCTGACCCTAGTTCCGTGAAAACTCCATCACAACCGCTCTCTCATTTCTCCTTATCACGCACTTTCCATCCCCATTTTCCCTACAATAAAGCTATCCCTTTTTCGTTGCCATGTTCAGAAAATCCCTGTGGTGCCCAAGAGGGGGCCGGGTGATGGAGAGAGGGGTGTTTACGGTGCGCGCACGCGTGCCATTTTGCCTTTTTGCGCCTCTCCATGCACCGGAGAAAGAGAGTCCAACAAAGCTGGAGTACATTTTCCTCCGCGCGCGCGATGAAAATGCGCCGGTGCTTTTCCGTACAGACGCTTGTGTCCTTTCGCTACCGGCCACCTCCGGCAACACCGGTGGCTGGTGTGCGTGTGCGTTTCCGTGCGTACGTTTGCGTATTGGTGCCGGGTCAGATTTATGGATAACGTCCTCCTCATCGCCTTCTCAACCGGTGGAAAATGGTCAAAAAGTGAGCGGAAGGCAGGCCCAAAAAAAAACGGGGAAAAAGCACATAACAAGAGAGAAAAATTCAGCGATGTTCCCTTCGGGGTTTGCGGAAAATCGCTTTAGCCACCGAGTAAGGGGATAAAAATGTGGTAGCGCGAAAAAGAAAATCCCAAAGCCCGCGACCGGCGGCGGCGACCACCAGCTTTTCACCGTTTTCTTTCACTCCCAACGGCGGCCCGGTGGCAGCGAGCAAATTGAGCGAAAAATATACCGAACAAACCACACCACTTTGCGCTCGAGGAAGGCATTTTTCCGGCATCGACACTGATTTTTCCATCCATCGTTGACGGCGCGCGCCATCGTCGCGTGGAATTTTTGGGGGAAATTTCATCAACCAATTTACGGCAATCGATAGCGAAGAGGATAAAATGGAAATAAAATGATGACACGCAAGCGAACCGATTCGCTTGTTCCCGAGAAGAAAAGGCATGCCCAACGAGAGCCTTTTCCCCCCATTTAACCTTTGACCTTCAAGAGGACTATCATCCATCAGGAGCCATATCCTTCTGGGAGTTGTTTACGGGCAAGGAAGGATTACACACAGTCCCATATTTCAGTGTAATTTGCTCCAACAATTTGTTACCAAACCGACAATCGGTTCTGCTTAATCAAAACAAAAATAATTCTCAAATATTGTACTCGAATTATATTTGAACTGAAAATATATTCTCGTAACGATTTCTATGAAAACCTTTTCAATCATTCATCCCATTTGAATTCAGGAATGGAATATTTAATTTTCCCTCCAAACGGAACTGGTTCGGTGAAAATCATATTAAACCGAGCAGCGACCCGCTTCATCTGCTTCTTTATCTAGCAGATTAACCTGCGCCACTTTTGCGAGGCGATGACGGGAGCAAACGCCATGTAATTGGAATTACATGATTTTGAATGTAATCAAATACGTAACATAATCAGCACGGCTCGATGAAAGTTCAATCAGTCAATAAATCACGGCACAACGAATAAATTTGGTTAAATTCATCGTGCAGCACACGCAGCACCTAAAAGGGGTGTTTCGTGGAAATTTGAGCAACGAAGGGCACACGCGTTATTTTTTCTCCTTTATTTTTTAAAGAACCTTTAATTAAAAAAATGAAGAAATTCGAATATTTTTGATTTGTCCTACTTTTTGTATAAGGCTAAAATGCATTCTTTTTACTTCAAAAGGTTAACAGGGGAAATTTAAGACAGTTCAGTTTGATTTAATGTGTCGAACTTATTTCAAGCAGATCTTGCTTGAACATGATATACAGGAACAGCGAAGTTTTCAAGGTAAATCTAAAGATATAAGCTTATCCATAATGGAATTTCATCGTAATTTAATCTATTTCTTCATCTTTGGTTAAAAATAACATCTCCTCATTCTCAAGGCTTGTAACTGTTTTTAAAACAAAACAAAATTACATTTAGAGTGAAATGCAAGACGTCAAATAAGGTAAGTAAACATACGAATGTAGTTGTATTTGGCACTAACAAAAGCACTTTCGGTAGATTTTACGTGATTTAAACACCAAAACCATGGCACAATTTGTCATACGCTTGAAATAAATCACACCTTTTCAACAAGCTGGGAAGGAAAATTAGCACCTGTCTGTTTTCGACGCCACTCCACACCTACATTACAGCTCGGCTTACATGAGCAAAGGTTCATTTCCGGTCCGTCACCAATACCACCCCTCACTCCACTTGCTTCAGCTTCGGAAGCCAACCGGAGAAAATGCGCCAACCAAACGTTACAACACCGAGCGCCGGAAGCGAAAGAAATGGTTGTCGTCATTTAATCACCCCTCACTTACCAGCAACAAGCGACTCCTGCTTCGTAACTATACCCTGCGGTGCCTAGTTTTTCCGACTTGCCAGAGTAATTTCATTCGGTGTTCTCGTTTTTCCCCCCGTCGGGGTGGAAAGATTCCTTTCGTCCGAAAGCGGACAACTTTTCAACTATTTTCAGATATTAAAAAAAAAGCGAGAGAAAAGTGCATAGGAAAAACGAACATACCGATAAAAGTTCCTTGGCGGAATGTCTGGCCTCTGGCAGGTTTAGCACTTTGGAGAAACACAGAAGTCGTCGAAAGGGCACAACGACGGTCGAAATTTTCGTCGCCTCTACAACCTGTGTTCATTAGAAGGCCTCGTAAGGTGTTCCTTGCTTGAAGGATCATGTTCTCTGACACCGGAGGGGAAATTGAAAGCGAGCCTCGAGGGCGCGCAAGGGGACACGAGGGGAAAATACTAAATGTCAACCAATTGGGCAGCCCTTGGTTGCGAGCCAAATTTGCTGCAGTTATCGTCACGATTTTCCTCCAGTTTTCTTTTCCACTCCAAATTAAAAACCACTCAAATATAAAACCAAATTGCACGACGAAATCTCCCCAAAAACCTCGCTTAGAGGAAAATCAATTAACTGTTACATGGTGACATTTTACCTTCTCGCACATTTCTCTGGTATTCAGGAGTAAGAGAGTGAGGCGCGACATTAAAAAATTAAATAAAAAGTGAACACCAACCAACCACAACTTGGCATCCTTGTCGTGGCGATGATCAAATTGGATGACCAGATCCGGTGGTTTTCGAAAAAGGACGCTACTTTCACGCCCCTCATTCGAAGTCAAAAAGCCCAAAAAGGTCGCGTCAGGTGAACAAGTCGAATCGTTTAATGTAAAATGAGGCAGGAGAAAAAGAAACACGCACCTCAACCCAAGCCATGAAAAATCGGGGGAGAGAGAGAGTGTAAAAAAGGTGAACCGGAAAAAGATTATGTGAAAAATTTGCCCTTTTGCGTCCCGGCGCTGAAATAATCGTTGGACACGCGCACCATCTTCGTACGTAGCAACAAGAGTCGTTAACCGTTCGCCACCATTTCGGGGATGATGGTGCTGGTCGTTGACTTCCCAACAGTCCAACTGTCATCTATCCACGGCTGGACAAAATGGTTCTGGTGTCCCTTTTTCTCCATGCTTCAGGACACACACACTCTTGTGCAAGTGTGATATCATTTAGTGGTGAAGAAAAGAAGGCGCCCCAGCAACAAAAAAAAAGAACGGACCGCAGAACACAGAAAAAGGACATGGACGAAATTTCCGGCACCAGAAGGCGAACGCGACGCTCCTCGTTTTGGAGCCATAACTATCTATTCCGGCGCTTCGTTCCTTGCAGGGCGGGGAAAGCGTACGTGACGGAGACGTTGAGGAGTGCGCCAAAGAGAAAAAAAAGGGTGTGCACAGTCACAATGCTTGAGCGTGTTCGCCAGCCGGTAAACCTGGTAAAAGTACAAGCGGAAAACGGGTGCTTATCCCTGTGGACACAAAAAGAAGGATATCGTGTTCCATGTGCTACAATCATTACCCATTTCCTGGCGTCGGAAGTGGTTAGGGGAAAAGGGTCTAAAATGCACCACCATCATCCAAAATAGCGTTCTTCTAAACACAACCACCCCGAGTTCTAACCATTGACTTTGAGAAGCAAAAAGACCTTCTTCTAAGTTCAAGTAAAATTAAAAAAATTAACCAAAAGATAGACAAATAAAGAACTGTAAAACTGGGTTTATGCTTCAAAAATAAAATCATGATCACTGTTGTACAGATAAAATTTTGTTTACAAAATTTATCTATATATTTCCAACACTTGACTAAAATATTGAATTTGCATGGGAACTAGCATTATATTCCCGGCTTGTTTTTCAGGATTTTTGAAAAAACTTGTTTGTTATGTTTGAGTTGTATACCGCCGTTTTATGTTCATTTTGACTGGAATCTAAAAAATAAGCCGTTTTAAATTTTTTTTAGCTTAAAATTTATTTAGCTTGTGCTAGATCTCCTTTGGAATACATGCCTGCAACGTTAAAGAACACAACAATTAGTTGTATAAATCGAAACTCACAATGTTTTTCTCTCTTTGGTCATTTTTAATGAAAAAAAAACATACAAAAGTAGTAATGGACTGTCAAACACTTCAACATAAATGGCATAACATTTATTAATATAAAGATCAGAAAAAAACTTTCATTTCAACTTTCAAAAAACCAAGGTTCATTGTGCCCTGCCGGTACATTTTGGAACACTTTCCTCTAAGTAGAAGTCCTACACTAACTGCCTGAGCCACTTAAAAAAAAAAAGAAGTAAAACGAAGTGAAAAAGAGATCGAATATAACACATCCTTAGTCCTTTTAAACTGGCCGCTAGGCGGGAAGCGAGCAAGGAGCTTCGGGAAACTCGATTGATATTATTTTTTTTATCTCGTCCTTTCTTCCGTTTTCCGTGTGCTTTTATGTGTTTCTTTTTTTTGCCACCGTGCTCCTTAATGTGCTCTTTTGCTTCTTGGGTAGGGCGCTCGCGTCATGTACACCGTATTATTATCGCCCCGCCATCCGGAAAGGAAACCAACACCACCTCTCGTCCCCTTTACCTGCCCCTCTTCCTTTTCCTCCATTTCGATCCAATAGCACTACCGCAGAAGCAGCTGTTGGTAGCATTAAAAATGAGGTTCTTTTACGAACTTTTAACACCAAGGAGCGTCCACAGCGAGGCCGGAACAACGCGCGGCTGGCCAGCGGTCAGTTGAGACACGAGAAAAAAAATTCAGTAAAAACCCATAGTGGAACCACTTCTCCATTCCTACCGCCCCATTTAAGGGAGAAAAAAGGATCCCCTCGTTCCATCGTCGTGTTTCAACACGGAATCATCGAGGCTTTCGGGTACGTGATACTTGCCACTCACACACCCCAAAGTGATTGGCAAAGTGCCCAATGGCAGGTTTCCATGTATGAAACCTCTCCTCCCCCCTCCTTGCTCAACCCTCGAGTTTTTTTGGCACAAGCACAACCCCATGACGGCAAAAGGGCGCCCCATCCCAGGCGGCGGTATTTGTTTTATGGACACTTAATTTGACCACCCCTTATAGTGTCGAACCGTTTTCGAACCACCACCATCTTCCTCCCTTCCCCCACCCCGCTGGTGTGGGCCCTTTTTTTGCCAACAGCAAAAGAAAAAGAAAACGCAAACAGGAGCGCGACCTTTTAGTCCTTTGAGTCACACTTTCTTTCGCCCCGAGAAACCAAAGCAAGTAAAACAACGACAACTTTCACCGTGTACTTAAAGTTTAAGGCTGACATTTAGTTCCATCAATGTTAGTGGAACTCGCATTTTTCCGGATGCCGCCTTTTCGTTGATTCCCGCACACGTTTTACATGACCTTTACGAGAAGCTTCTGCATAATTGGTAACACACCACTCAATTTGCACAAGCAGGTGTTCTGTGTGTGTGTGTGTTGTTTTTTTTTTTACTATCAAACGGTTTTTCTTCACGTTAGGGCTTTCCAAAAAAAGAGCGCGAAAAAGGGAAGTTTCTGCTGTCACCCTTTCTGGAATAGTCATTTTGTATCATTTGTGATTTTTTACTCCCATTTCTTCAAAAGACAAAAACACCCTCCTACTGACCTTTAGCCCAGGTCACGTTGAAGCATACCTCTTTTAAGGGTTTCCTCTTTTTGAAAGGGATTGTTTGAAATCTTTAGAACAAAAATTACCTATAGTTAGCACCCGCTCTCCGCCCCTTTGGATTCCAACTATTGTAAGACCTTTTTATCGTTTTTCTTTTGCCAACTTTAATCTTTGGCGTCAACCTCAACATTAGCAACCGAGCAAAAAAGCGCCAGCCGGTTAACTGCGTGCCCACAATTATGGGTATTAAGATCAATTTGACTACCGAACCAACCGACAACAACGGGGTCGGTGAGGACACGTGCGAAGCGGGGGGGTTTTTTCCTTCCCCCTAAGCGACGAGAAAAAAAGAAAAACCAACTTGATAATAATAAACCCTGGACACGAAAGTCGTTCTGGCAGAATGGTGGCAAGGCTGGCAACACCCTGGAGTTGCCCCGCAGTATCCTTTATACTGCTCTAATTATGCACCGTTCAGTGTTTATTACACCCTCGCGTGCGTACTTGAATGCGTGTGTTTGCGTTATTCGGGGCGGGTGTGTGTGTGTGTTTCAGTGTAATAAAATTCGAGCAAATAAAACGGATCACTGCAGGGATCATTTAAAAAAAAGTGTACCATGCTTTACCCCTTGCGTGAATTCCCCACAACGAGAGAGTCTTCGTGAGTCTTATGCGGGTCCTTGTCTTATAGATTGCTCGATGGCGGCGCGAGACGCCAATCATTATTTCAGTGGTGTAATTTTTCCGCTTAACTACCGCTCGTTTTTATCCCCTTTTAACGACGACGGCGACGACGGCGACAACAACGGCGCGCGAGAGGCCCGTTGCGCCTTTTAGCTTCAATCGTTTGATTGGGCCGTCGAATTAAAATAAAACGGGAGGTTCAGGGCATAAGGAAACTACATAAAACCGGGACCAAGTGGGACACCGATACCATTTTTGGGCTCCCGTATAAAGCCACCAATCCTGCAATGAAGAAACTCCTTCGCTCTGTCGTGTGTTCGCCATTTTTTACACAGAAAACAGATCGCAATCGTACTTGAACGACAAGACACGTCGACGAACGCCAATGGCTGTCGCAAAAGCCGGAATGGAATACAAATTTATCGATCTCCTGTGTACACTCCACTCCACTACCGACAACTCCCTCCTGCTGGTGGCGACGATGGGCTACTGATTCGCCACTGATCATCATCAAGCCACCGGATTCGTGCGGATTGCTTTACGAGAGGTATTAATCACCACATTAAACCGGCTCGTTAATGCACCGAAAACGAATCGCCTTCGGAAGGTGGGATATATCTTGATAAAAACATGGGTGAGAAAGCAGTTACGGATTATAGTTTTTGCGCGAGACGGAAAAGGCTGCTGTGTGATTGGCGACAATCGTTGCAAATCTGGGTCGGCAAGAGAATTAAATTTACCGATTGTCATACGCCGTGTCATCGTACTCGGATAGCTTTTAAGTCCGCTGTTATACTTGCTCCAATTCAAGAAGACAAAAATGGTAGTTTTACGCTTGTTGAACAATAAAATCTCATGTTCGATGGAATTAAGATAAAAAAACATCTTATTTTCAATCACCTTATTGCAAATGTTTGGCTTTTAAGATTCAACTTTTTTATGTCCAAAGGAACGAAACTGAATATAAATGAATATTATAATACCTCTGATTCATAAAGTTCATTGGAACGAAAATCGAAAACAAATCTCATCATACGATAGCAATTTGTTGACAACGATTTTCAAGCAAGATCATAAACACTGATTTTAAAATCACAGAACACAGTGTAAGTGAGCACTAACAATAAATACATACTGTAATTTTTATATTGTGATGGCATTTTTAACATATGTAAACCCTCCAGATTATGAACTTTATTATGACATCTTGTTGCTTATTAATGTTTTAATGTCATTGTTATGTATTTTATTAATTCATTCGTCAATACTTCAATTATTTCAAAGCTGTCTCATAGAGACCATTATACAGTCCAAACCCCAAACTATTACTCCATTGTGAACAAAATAAGTTTAGTTTAAAATTTCTGCACACACAAGTAAGTCCAACATTCAAAGCATTCATCCAATCTCTCGTTCTCTTGGCTGAAGTATGTAAGTTATGTTTATAAAGTTCACATTCTAAAACTTATAGCGTCAACCTTGGATAAAAATGCTCTTTAAAATTTTACAACAAAGTGATTAAGAATAAGCAAGGACATGTTTCCATTAACATGTTGACTGTCATGTCACCCAATATGTGGGTGACAGCATCAATGCTCATCAGCCCTTTACACTAACATAGCAGTGTACTTATGTAGTAGTAAACTATAAAAAATTGCTGAAAAGTACCCTTTGGGAAGCCTAGTTTTTACTTAGTTTTCAAAAATCGTTGGTTCAATAAATTTGAAAACCTAATTAGGCAAAACATGATTGTACTAAAAACGCTTGGCAGTCAACGAATTAAAAAAAAAAACAACTCCTACTAAATTACTCACAGCCAAACCTTACACGCCAGCTCTTGTTGAAGATTTCTTTAACTACTCCAACACCATCACCAGCAAACAAAAACCCACGGACGTCGCGATGTGTGGTGCAATTAAATCGAATTATCACTTTACCGGTTGAAACTCTAAATTGACCCTCCGGGCGCGAAATACGAAAGCACGTCCCGAAAACTAAATTGAATAACCTCCCTTCCCCTCCACAACGAGTGGCAGCGATTACCGTGCAATTGCATCAATTTCCTTCTTTTTTTACTCCCATAAAACATACCAACATACAACACACCATTCGCCGTGAAGCTGCACAAAACGAGGGGCGCGTGAGATGTGAATTGATTGTAAAGTGGTTGCGAAAATCAATTGCACCGATCGGTATCGCAAAAGAGCAGCAAGTGTGTAGAGCAAGTGGTAGCTACAACCGGTAACAACAGCAGCAGCATCAACTACTATATGCTAATGTATGGCAACGTGTGGAGGAGGCGCCTTTTTTTACAACCAACCTCTCTTCT
Source organism: Anopheles sinensis (assembly GCA_000441895.2). Taxonomy (NCBI): domain Eukaryota; kingdom Metazoa; phylum Arthropoda; class Insecta; order Diptera; family Culicidae; genus Anopheles; species Anopheles sinensis. Next base: position 596,939 of record KE525327.1, read on the forward strand.
CCTTTTGGACGCCTCCGATTAAAGCGACTAATTATGTTGTTGATTGCCCGCCCGCTCGCACACACACACTGAAAGGTGGGGTGGCATTTTCTTCCTCGAGTATACCAATCTTAGAAATAAACCACACCCCCGGAAAGGTGGATGGTGTCGCTTCTTTCCCCAAAACCCAACAACGTTAGAAGCTTCGTCTTTCTCCACTCCCATCTAACGGGAAAGAGTGATTAGTTTTCCGATAGCGTAACTACCTTCCGTGCAAAGTGCGTGCGAGAAAATGTGTGTGTGTAGGTGTGTGCGAGGGAGAGATACATTGATGGAGAGCGAGGAGAAAAAAGTAGCAACAACCACTATCAATCACTGTCATCGTCGTGCTCGGACTACAAAATCACAGTCCTTGTTAGCCGTGTTTGATGGGGGATCGTATCTCTGTGTGTGTGGATGTGTGCTTGCCTACATGGGTGGAGATGTTTGGCGTGTGGGGAGGATTAGGAATTTGACGGTTTCATTCCACCGAGCAACCCACCCTAATCGAGCGGCTGCGATGTGGGTTTGCAAGTTAGCTGTAATGCTACTAATTCCGATGGAACACACATAATTAATTTTCACTCTCGTTTCGGTCGACCTCTCGCCTTCCCCTCGCCAACCCCCTCAGGGGGGTTGGTTGTAAGCAAAGAGCTTCGGGGGAGGGGGTTGTCTTCATCACACCATCATTCCATTCCATTATGCTGTCGCTTGAAGGCGACCAGATCTTACAACGAACTACTACTATATCGAGATGGCCTCCCTTCGTGTACCGCCTCCTCCTCGCCCCCTCCCCGTACCACCCGTCGTCACGGCTAACCATTGCCCCCGCAGGGCGTGATGCAATGATAATCAAATCAGCATAATTACCGTCCGTTGCAAAAATGCAACACACGTGTTGGTGTGTGTGTGTGTGTGTGTGTGTGTGTGTGTGAAACAGAGAGATCTTGTAGAAACGACGAGTAGGTTGGGTTGAGCACGTGTAAAATGCATTTCACATTTTCCCTCACCTTTCCAGCGTTTTCCTTTTCCCCACCAATCTTATCGTTTTTACATCTCGCAGAAAGGAAGGTTTTTTCCCTGTTCGCTCTGTTTTGTTCCACCAAACTAAGGGCATGAGTCTTCTTTCCCTTCGATCCGGGCGGCAGGGAGTTGCCCTATGCAATGTTCATCCATTTTATTTTTTTATTTTCGTGACCTCCATTTCCTTCCATTTGGACCATCGTCCGGACAAAAGAGTCTCTGAAGAGAGTGGCGTAGGAAATGAAACCAGAAAAAGAAGTAACCGACCGTAATGGCCGCGGTACAAAACCGTGTCCGGGCAAACAGCTGCTGTTGCCTTCCCTGCGCTTCCTTTCCGGTGGGAGAAGGGACTAAAGTGCAGCACAGGGCCAAAGAGGCCTTCGTGCTGAGTATAGGGAAAATAGGGTGATATGCACGAATGGAACCAAAAGTACACGCGTAAGTTTAATTCTCGAATTTTACCAAAAACTCACATTTACATTCATTGAAAAATACAAAGGATTGGTTTACATAATTATAAAAATCTGTATTACACCCAATTATCAAAATACGACCGGATGAAGGGCTGAGCACCTCAATGAATCCAGGTTAGCTATCTTAAACGGGGTGAAAATTATTTCGCTTATATTTACGCTATGCTAGTGAATATTGCTTCACACTCTCCTTCTTACATGCAAGCAAAGTGAGGAATAGCGAAAGATTCCTCGTTTAGTGCGTTTTATGAAACAAAAAGTTGATGGCAGCAAATGCAGTGGAAGTATAAAGCTGGATAAAACAATTTAAATGGCGCAATGCTTCGAATTTGAGATAAAACAGCGATGGAAGTCATGCGAGCAAGATGAAAAGAGTTCAAAAACGTATGAAACTTGGAAAAAATGTTGCTGTATAATTCCATAACATGTTTTATAAATTATCAAAACAAATTGCTTTCAATTAAAACTAAGACCGAGGAAATCCGACAAAGCCTTTAGAATAATTGAAGTTTGAACATGCATGATAACATATTGGACACCACGTATATTTAAAAAAAGAGACGCTATGAAAAAGAATCCAAACGAAATAAAGCGAAAGCGAATGAAATGTTTACCTTGTTATCGCAACAATATTACATTTCAACAACAGTGAAATTGCGGCGAAAAAATTATCATTGATATCCATCGATATGACGCTTCAACTTACAGTGGTATTTTGCAGTTTGCTGTTCAACAGTGGATAATGTTCGACTTATCCATACCAACTCCCCTTCAGCTGCACAAAAAGTCACGGTCATAAAAACCATCCGTCATCAGATATCAATAAACTCGTAATGAGAAACTAGCACTGTAAAACATTAACGACTAGTGCTGTAAGTACATTAAAACCCATCGCACGACGGCTAGATAGAGCTAGATAGAGCTAGGTTGTAGTCGTAAATGTAAAGCTACCCTAATGGACCCTTTAACACGACGTTCGAACGACGTCGCGACGTGGTGCAAAATAGTAAGTTCGTATCATTTGGAGAAGGGAGCACACGATTGATAATGTCATTACCATTGAAATCCTAAGCGCGCAACGCCCATCGACAGGCGTGTGTGTCGTCGTCGGTGTCATTAGTGTCAATCGAACTGTTACCATCGGGTTCATCACTTGTCATATTTCTTCCTGCGCCTTTGTAAGGGTTTCGCGGCGAAGGGTTCGGTTATCGCAGTGACACACCGTTCGTTGATCGCTTCATATGCAGCGAGGCATCCACATCATCCACCGTCGCAGGAATCCAGCGATGCGAACAAGTCGCAATGGAGTGGAGGAAGGAAATCAAAGGTTAAAAGAATACTTTAAGAAAACAAGACAAGCTGTAAACGAAAGGACAACAAAGAGGAACGACTAAATGAGCACGGAACGCCTTTGGGGAGGAGGAGAGTAAGACGGGAACGCTCGTCGTGAGTAAAGGCCAACCAAACCGTCCCCCGATCGTTCCAGCGACCGTAACGCAAATTGGCCCGAAGGTGTCCCCCGACGGTCGGTTTCGAGCGGCGAGGAGAAGCCTATAAATTGCATATCAATTATCCCACTCGGCGAGCATCCGTTGTAAAACAGCGAAATATGGTGGACGCTTGTCATCGCAAACATACGACGAGAGGGAGGTGAGAGAGTTGGACGATTTTCATGGGTCTATTCCGACGCTGAACAGTGACGGCGAATTCGGCAACGTGTGGCGAGTGGAACCGCGGAGCGTAGGATTTCAACGAGCCGGTATACACGCCACGGGAAGAAAGAGAGTAGGCGAACACAAACCAACCTTCCTTCTGTACGTGAATGGATTGTCACCGGCGACGGACCGGGACCGTGCTGCAGCATTTTCGACGACGTGCCAAGTTGTGTGTATTCATAAACTATCGAGCGCCGCCACTTGAGTTAACAATCGTTACCGCACGACGGCAAGCTGCTGCCAACAATATACTGGGGGTCTGACGGTTTCGTGACAGACTGAGCAAAGGGTAGGAGCTTCGTAAATTGACAACCTGACGTCAGTGGACCCCTCGCGTCGCAGGAGGTCCGATTAAAGCCACGAAATGGTGGCGAGTGATGATGGATGGATCGTCTTCCAGCGGTGTACACCGCTGGCGAGAGACCTTAACGTTCAGATACGACATCTCACCGTCATCCCGACGAAAGATATGGCGAGAAGAATCAATGCCGTTTCAAAATATTCAGACGGTTTCAAATAGTTTCAAGCCAAATCTTGACAAAATATAATAGGCTTCATGGAAAATAATTTCGAAATAATAAATAAATCTCTAAATCCTCTAAATAATAGCCGACTGCTTTGTCAATCTGATACTGTATGGAAATTGAACGCACACGCCTAGTCACGTCCGATGGTCGTTAGCATAAAGTCGACCAACTGAGATGCGTTGATCCATGGTTCGAATCCCGATAGACTGCTCGAAACTTTTTCTATCAAATAAACAATCTTGTACGTCAAGGAATCGATTCTTCTTTGTTGTGTACGTTAAATCCACCTTGTGGATTGTGTGAAGCTACCCCCTCCCCTCCTTTCTACTGCAGAGCCACGTTGCTTGTTGCTGTGAATAAACCAATGTGGACTCCCTAAAAGTGTATAGAATTGGGTCGGTTTCAAAAAAGGGACTACTATGGTCCGGTGAAATATTGGCGATTCCATGGGGGGAAAGCTTTTTAACTATCATCATATCCCCTAAGGAGAAGCGCTAAATTAGATAAGCGGAGTTTATTTAAAAAATAAACACACACACACACGCGCCAGGGTTTAACGAATGGACGGATGAGGCTTGTTCGCCACGGGTGATGGAACAACCAGCAGCGATTTTACTGCCATCGTATCGGTTGGACGCACGCTTCCCATTTTCATCATCAGGCTGATGAGGATCCCAACTACGACGACGTTTGAGGGTCGGGTAAAGCTACAACCAACCCCCTCCTCCTCCCACTCCGTTCCTCTACTAGTGGAGGCTCTGACAGAAAATGTCCGACGATGCTTTGTTCCGTCCGTTAGGCTAAAATGGGGCTCGTCGTTCTCTCACTCCTTCTCTACCGGATACGCTTACTTACGAGTCTCTTTCTCCTTTTCTCTCCGCCACCGGAACATCGGTGTGTGGACGATGAAGCGGCAAAACGACGCACGGAACGAAACCAACCGACCCGAACGACCATCCAAATCAAATTATGGATTAAATAACATATTAGCACGAACATAAAAGCGCGCGCTCTCTGCGCGCCATAGCCGCACACAAACACACAACGAGAATTCCCGCTGGGAGCCTTTTTTCGCTGCCGTTGTTCCTGCGCTCCATGAGGGACGCATTTTTTTTCTCTCATCCCCCGAGTCCTGGCACGGCATGAGACGCGACGAAAAGCGCTAAAAGCAGCAAATAATGCAAGCGCACACACAAACCAGGACCCCCAACCGTCCACGAGATGAGGATAGAGAGATATCGGAACAGACGGTATGGTATGCATACCCACTGAAGAAGCATCAAGCTTCCTTCTTCGGCAGGGATGAGAAGATTCACATCGCGACGGCGCGATAGTGAAACTGAGAAAAAAAACAAAGAAAAGGAAACGAGCTGAAGGAACGAGAAACAAAAAGCAAACAACGGACAAGAAAAATTGCACACCGTGCGCCTTTATTGGAGATGATGAATAAAATCAAGGGAGAAACAAGATATGACGACTACACGAGTGAAGTCAGAGGCCGAGGGGATGCTATCCGTAGGACTTGATTAACGCAAGGCAGCGCTCCCCCACGCACGGAACACGGATTTTGAGTCAATCTGTCGAGATTTGAAGCATAATCTTATCTTGCCACAGTAATTACAGTGCTAACAAACACAAAACCCGCAGGAAATTGAATTGTAGTGCTATAAAAGATTCAATACTACGATAAAATCAAATATATTTTTAGCAGATACAGGATACTGACAATAAAGCAACGCATCGACAATCATTTCTCTCTAAATTATGCGATTTTTGGGGATCGGTGTAAAGGGCCAAATTTAGTGTTATATAAGCAAAAATATGAAACAAACCCATGGCTCCCTCGATTCAACACCCTTTTCAATTCTGTAACTGTTTATATATAGACGACGTAAACAGACATAAGCAGCTTCTTGAGCTAATCTTATCATCTACTTACAAATGATACAAATGATAGATTAAATTCTTAATCAATCATGTCTAGGCAAGATCTGTTATCTGTTGCACTTGTGAGAACTACGAAATGTAAGCATTCATGTTAGTTGAATATTATCATTATACTAAAACGTAAGCCAGCAATAAATACACTGACACCTTGTTTGCAATTATTTACTTAAGAACACTGAAAAGAAACACTACAATTGGTTACATTGAAAAACGCTCTATCTGTTAGTAAGTTTGTAAACAACCGCTGCTCGATTTGAATATTAGTTTGCTGATTAGAATGGAATTGAGAAAACATCGAAAAGTTGACCAAAAATATAAGGTTCTGACCTTATATTATATTAGGAAATATTTGATTTGTTTAGCAGTACATTGCCGAAAAGTGTGGAATTTTGGAGCTGTATATTGCTTGGAGTTGAATTGCCTGTAGACCGTGTTGCGTATATCTACATATTTTTGATGAATAATTATTGTAAATTAATATTTTTAAATCATAGGTTAGTCACAAAAACCTCACTTTGATCGCATAAGCCTTTTTTTATACGAAAAAACATTTTTGTTTAAATTATCAAGAGCAACAATTATTCAACACGTTCGATTTGTTTGAACAAATTGATAAAAGCTTCATAATTTTGGAATAAACATGTTAAGTTTTAGCTGAACTGATAATGCAATCAAATTTAAATACTTTCATATGAAAAGTGTGTTCATTAAATGTTTCACGCGTATTGAATCAGATCAAGCAAGAATTCAACTAGAACCTTTAAAAAAGTCTCCGTCATGTATACATACATCGTCGAAGAATTTTTCACCAAATTAGTAAACTGTTGCTTGTGAATCCACTTTTGATTAAAAGGATGTAACATTTAGAAGAAAAAAAAGTTAAGTAATATCAATCTTTGAAAAATCAATAGAAACACTTGCAAAAACCATCGAACACTATATCTAACAACAAACAAGGCAAGAGATTAAGTGAAACAAACTTAACACTTTGGTGCCCGGTGACGGACATGTCCGTCATAACTCACCCTCATGTTCTTGCCGGAGGACGAACATGTTCGTCATGACGAACGGCGCATCGAAATTTTTTTAGCGTTCTCTTCGCTTACCTCATTCATACACGCTTTAAATATGTATTGGTGAGCCGAGCTGTAAACATTTAGGAGACATCAATGTATCGCACCATCACGCACATCCACGCAAAGCTCTCCAGCGTCTAAGCCAACAAGCGCGTGCGGTGATACCAGTACGTTCTGCCAAAAAATCGCCGGGCACCAAAGCGTTAAGTGAACAAAAAGACCACCTAAGCATACCAAAACAAATCACAACATTGTGAGCAATATTTTGTTCCCGAGCCAGGAGATGAGGTTACGAGAGCGTGGGTATCGCACATATCAAAGGCTGATGTTTATGTTTGAAGCTCGAAAGCTCGAAAAAAGGGCGACCTGGCGTCGCGGACGATGTCGAACAAAACTCGTAACAATCAATGAGGTTGTCATCGTTCGTACACTAACGTGGGTGGTGCGTAGCCTGCCGACATGCCGATCCGATAAAATCGATACACCTACACCGTCGTCCTAGACGTCACAAGCGGCTCGCGGACACGCTTCCCATATATCGTGGCATATGCTTGGAGTGGCGAGAGTGAATTGTTTGTGGCTACGAAGTGAAAGATAAACCACCGCTTCGCTTAACCAACCCTTCACTTCGCAACCAAACACAAACGCTTCAACTAACGTCGTGTTTCCATTCTTCACCGCTACCCCATTTTTCCAATATGTTGCACTATGTTTTGTGGCAGCAATTGAGAGGGATACACGAGGGAAGCAGAGGGAAAAGCCGGAGGGAAAGTAGAATAACAAAATCGTTTCCCCTTCGAATGAGGCGGGATGAATAAAAATGGAATCATCACAAGAAATGAAATGAAGGGAGGAAGGAAAAATCGTTCCCAAACGGTAGCGCTGTCGGTGTCGATCAATAATCGGTGTGAGCGAACACGGTTTATGTTTATGTTGAGCTGATTAGATTCTCTAATGCTTTCATCATTCGCATCAATCGCTGTCGATCGGTAGATGATGGGAGAACTTCACACTCGTTGGATTGCCCATGAAGTAAACGAAAAGACAATTTAGATTGGTGGAAGATTTCATAACTTCTCCAGCGAACCAGGAAAGGAAATCCGTCCGATAAAAGAAACGCAAAGCAAAGAAGCGGTGGAAAATTTAGAAAGGTATTTTAAACCTTACTCAACTCAATACCTTTTTGAGTGGAAAAAGGTTTGTCGAATTGTAGAAAAATCCCAACGGAACGATTTTGTTTCGGGAGGGGACAACAAGAGAATCTATTCATCAGCTCGACATTCCATCCTTCGATTTTCCATTAGCTGTCACGTGCCCTCTTTCGACACGAAACCCGGGGCTCCGACCATCATTGTGCCGATACACAATTAAGCGATTAGAAACGACGAGTGGGCACAAATATGCTTCCCCCGTTTCTTGACGACGTTTGGTGCTGGCCCGCGCCAAAGACAGAGACACCGAGGAGCCACCACGGTCAGTGCCGGGTGCGGGGTTTTATGGTTGCACTAACCGCATCGAACACACTAATGGAAAAGCGGAACCATCATAATCATCATCATCATCATGGTCATCGATTGCCAATCGTTGGCGTTCATAAGCTCGAAGGCGAGGACGAAGGAAATAATGATGGCACACGGTCACGGAATCTAATTCCAAACCAGCCGGAGCGGTGCAGAAGGGAGGAAGATAGAAGAAAATATGCACACCGAGTCTCGTCGGGTGGGAAAACAGATGGTGTGGACGGCGTGGGAGACATTTTCCGGAAGCTTATTTTCCGTGATTGAGTTCCTGCGTCGTCTTTAACATAATCTCTTGTTCGTCCGGTTCAATCCATGTCATATGAGACGGAGGAAACTGTCCTCTATATTTCGGGAGCGCCATTTCAAAGTACACAAAATTACCCTCCGGTGGGTATATGTTTTCCGATCGATTCTCCCGAATGCACAAATTCGTTAAAAAGAGTTAAACAGGACATTGAAAATATCCAGCATGAATGCCTATCTTTTGTGGCGCTTTTTACACCATCCAGCCATCTTTTCACCCTCGTGGTTCGTTTGAACAACCCGCAGCCATGTTTGAAAAACAAACAGATTTACAAACACGACCAGACCAGAGCCGTCGAAAGAAGAAGTCGACTCAAGTGCTCCTTCTGCTGACTCACGCCAGAAAGCACACACTCCCATGGAAGGAAAGCCATGAAGTTAGAAATTTATGATCCTCCAGCCACTGAATAATGCACACTCTCTAACAGAACGAAGCAACGTCTTTCTCCCGTCCGGAAAGATATCTAGAATGCCATTCAAAGGACTTTGTGTAAGTAAGTTTCCCTGAGTGTTCCGGGGAAAGTTTTCCATAGCAAAAGGATTACGCTCTTCTTATGCCATTTTGAAACTTCAAAGGGATATCGATAATTGACACAAGTGAAGCAGAAACGAGACGATTAGCTTGGAAGAATGTTCTGTTTTAGAGACGGTTCAGAAGCTGTATAAAATATTCAGTGATCGTTGTCGTTTCTTCCTAAAACAAAGCTTATGCTCTTTTCGATGAAGGGAACAAAACGAGTTTGAGAATTGATATTATCTGAAAATTCTCCAAACGTTAAATGATACGCCGTTTGTTCTTGGAAAGCCAACCCGAGCATTTTCATCCTGCCAACCGTTTTGGCAAACCATTCATCAGCAATTCAAGGATTGAGAATTTGGTCCCCCGTTTCTCTCTCTCCCTCCCGCTCCTCATCCATTTGAAAAAGTCTAATTTTACAAATGTCTCCACGTCGGCCACCCTCCGCCGACGTCCGGATCGAAGCTGGGTGTTTCCTTATGCTGCCAATTCGGGTCAAGCCAATTAGCTTCATCAAGATAATTGACTGCGACCAATACCAACCAATTCAACGCTCCCAGTGGACTCTCCGGGTCCGGAGAGAGAACCGGCGGCGTGTTTGCTACTCCCAAGCATCGATCGAACATTGCCCTCCGCCTCCTCCTCCTCTTCCTCCTCTTTCCCCTTGGGCGACCCACCCGATATGGGCCTTTTTGGTTGGGCATCTTCATAAATATTCATCAACAGCGGCATATCCCGATGATAATGATGATGATCGGATCGTTACCGTCATCATCGCCGTAAGCCGCCGTCTAAGGATTTTGGATGACATTTTCCACCACCGCCGGTTGTGTTTCGGGAGGGAACTGATTTCGAGTGCTCTTTGAAACCGTATCACACGTTATACATCAGTCCGGATGTTTTCTTCCCACATCCGGGGCGTTGCCTTAACCGTCGTCTTCCGCGAGACTTCAGCAGCGTCGTGGCGTTAATTAAGTATTTATAGTCCATCCATTACATCGGACACTTGGCGGACACGTTGGATTGTGGAGGAAAAGGAAAAGTGAAGAGCAAAAATAACCACCGAACTGATTGAACCCATCACCGTATGATTGTTATTATGGCACCTGCCGAGTGCCAAGCAAAGTGCCGTTCGGTTTACTTATAACGTGTGACGATTAAGTTATTCATTAGCAAGAAAAATGCATAGCAATTACACAATTCCCCCGGTCCATGGCAGAAAGGTAGCAAGGAAGGCTGTATATATGAAACAGTTTAAATATTTACATTATCAGCTTAGGGACATCGAATCACTTCCAACGGTAAGCTTGAGTAAATGATAAAAAATGCGACATTATGCTTTATGTTGTAACTGTCGTCAAACGCCGTGGGGATAATCTTTCTCAGTATCCGGATTTCCGGACGACTCATTTTGCAATATTAATGGCCACTTACCAATTGACTCGAGTGTGTGTGTTCTCAAGAGCTGGAGAACGATACTCATGGAGAATATATTATTTCCTACCATCAAGCGAAAGTGGCCGCACTAACAATGAAGCATAAAAGTGGTATAATAATGTAGCCAGTGATACTGTAATTTCCATTCTTTGTAATGAAACCACCCTTTGACCTGTCCGACAGCGTAGGATGGAGGCTTTCCAATACAGAAATGATATTGATCCGATGACAACGAGAAAACGGGGAACCCAATTTACTCAAAGTAGTCTGTCTAGCTGATTACGGAGGGAAAGCCGGCAAACAAGAGCATACGTTTTCAAATTGCAGCACCATCCTTTTCTCAATCCGACCAAATCGGAAAAGTGCTCCCCCTGACGCTAATTGCTTGATTGGCCATCGTTAAGAAAACAGAAGAAAACCATATCGTTCGCCACAGCACACATCGTTATTTGATTTCCGAAATCAAATCCCAGGACGCTTCGATGCAAGTTAGATTGACCTATTATCGTGCATGCGTTTGTTTGCTTTGCTTCCGATGGTACTTGAAAAACCAAATCTTCCAAACAATCCACAATTACTTACCGAACGATGATTTAGCAAGTGGCCACCTCCTGCTACTCGGTTTTCCCGCACCCTCCCCTAATCCGACAGCGCATTGAAGTCCATCATCATCATGGTTGTTGTTGTTGCGAGACGTTTGTTCCCGCCGTCGTCCGGTAGAATATTTCGGCTTCGGTCCTTCGGCCGCCTATTCTTCCACCGCTGACTCGGTCATGTCTGTTGCAATTGGTTTCACTTTCTGCTCGCTTTTGCTTGAACAACAATTTTTACCACACATCCAAGAACACTCACTCACGATTTATCGTTTCACGTCAAACAGAACACGATAGAGATAAACACACCGTAGCCAATCACCATGGAAACTCTCACCTTTTTTACTAACACGTTCACATCCGAAAGGATCTTTTCGTTTATCCGGAAGGATGTCAACCAAGTACACGGGGGAACTGATATGAAAGCACGCACACACACACGAACGTACGTAGTGTGATGACAACTTAAAAAGCTATAAACACACGATGACAGGATAATCAACACGGATGAATCTCTTTTTCGCTTGATTCACACTGCTTTTTCTTTTTTTCAATTCATCACTTTAATTCACTCTACTTTCAACTAAATAATGCTGCTTTCTTCTTTTTAACAATCATCCAATGATTAATGGTTTCGTTTGGATAAGACTTTCGTTTTTTTTCGGGCACTTTTCAGCACAATTTGAGGGTCGCACACTTACTTTTCTTAATTTCTTAAAATTTCTTGACTTTTGCACCTTTGTCACACACGGCAAACCTACACAAGAGCACACTTAACACACACATGCGTTCACAAAACTACACGTAATCACAGCGCACCTGGAAGTAGACGAATCGTATCGAAAGGTTGATCAAGCTGTTGGTTTACTTATCCTGGTTTGTCAAGATTATACGACTCAGCAGGTCATGCAAACGTCACAAATTTTTATCATTTGAATACAACACGTGTGTGGTAGAAGGGCTGCTAAGGGCCAACACTCAGAAAGGACAACATTTTTTTGTTTGTTTTATGATGATGAATGCGCCCTTGTAGCCTTCGGGCCAATCGGTTGGTGGTAAAAACGGATCGCAGTTTAAGAAAAACCATAATTTTGTTCGTCCTCCTTTCCGTCCAAGGGCACATTACCACCAACGCCACCAACGCCACCACCACCACCACCACCACCACCTACAGCGTCAGTCAAAAAAAAACGGCGTGCAGAAGAGGATGGATTGGATTGGTCCGGATTTCGTAAATTTATTCCACCGCTCTCGGATCGTAAATCTCCCACGGATTGCAATCGGTTCCGTTTGCCCAGAGACGGCCGTCGTCGTCGTCGTCTTGGCCGTCGCTTTTGCCGCCTTTCTTGGGCTGGGGGTTCGTTTTCACCAAAAGATGCTTCTTTCTTTCTTTCTTCCTTCCCTTCGAACGAGAACGTTCGCGCTCCTGCTGAGCCATCCATCTCCGTAACGTCTTCCCTTCTCGACGAAGCTTTTACCGGGGAAGAGTCATTTGAGGCGAATTTTCTTCATTTTAATTTTTTTTCTGTTTTGTTCATTTATTATCTACCCGCCTCAAGCGCACACTTTATTGATCTTGGTTAATGCGAGGGGGACCCAACCCACCCCGGGGGTGAAAATCGGATTCTTTTCCTTTACTCCGTGTTTGCCATCCATTGGAGCTTGCTGTCGCCAACCACCTTTCGCTCCATGGACCAACCTTGTAACTAGGGTGTGTGTGTGTGGCTTTATTTTTTGTATTTTATTGGTGCTATAAGCGCACACAAATGCCATTCTGTAATAATTTCACACCGAACCATGGCCGTTGTTTTATTATTCTCGCCTCGATTGATGCCCTTTAAATAAATCATAAATACATATTACACAGTGCATTTTTTCCGAACCATTTTTTTGCATACATATATACTCTGGAATGATAATTGTTCCAGCTTTCCGCATGGTAAAGGACGACAGTTTTGGTTTTATTGTAGGGAAAATATCCGTCAACCCGTGTTGCAATAATTTGTAGCTTCCGGGCGGTGCAGCAGCCGAACGAACGAAAGGGAGCGGTCCTATCGATTTGACTGATTTCACCAGCAGCCGGAAAAGGGCAGCAGCGTGGCATTGCATTTCGATTCCGACCCCTTCGGGTCAGAGATCGAAACACCTCTACGGGAAAAGCCACAGACACAGACAGGGCTTGGGGAGGGTCGATGAGCGGACGGAAGCCCGCCACTAGTGAAGTGATGTGAAGCTATGAAAAATGGAGTGTGTGCGCAATCAATTGAAATTAATTTACGAGACAAACTGCGAACATGATTGTTTATGCTAATTTAATGATGCCCCCTGTCAGTTTCTTCCGCTCTTGCCCCTCTCCCTCCACCCGGGTTGATGCTGCGCTCCTGCTCTTCGATTCGACGATATCTTTTCTCTCTCTTCTACCAACAGACTCGAGGGTGAGAGAAAATGCAACGGCAAAATATATAAACTGCAAACTATAGTAGCCCTTCTCGTCCGAACGAGCGATGGAAAGTGCGCGTGACGATCCTTTGACTCCTTTGTGCGTTTGTGTGTATGTGTGTGTACACGGACAGGATATCACAATAGGCATATGGATAGATCGCAGCGTAAGTGTGTATTCGTGCGAGTCGGATCAGTTTTCCATTCCGTGAACAACGTCGATGAAAACTGTTTCGCCTCCAGCGCAAAATGTCCCTCTCCAAAGCGGCAGGACGAAACGGTGCAGCGTAGAGTGTCCTCGGACGTTGATGGTGTTGGTGTAACTGCCACTGCCGTCACAGCGACGGTGTGCGTGTGTGTTTGTGTTTGTGTTCGCAAACGCCACCGCAGGCAGCAAAAAAAAACGAGGAACAGCGCGAAACTTTCGCTGGGAAAAAATGACGAAAGCGCACAAGCCGAACGCTGCGAGCGGAAGGAACTGATTATTTGGATGTTTTCCACACGGTTTACAAGCAATAAATAGCTTGCATGTTGCACTGAAACATCTGGTTCGTTTTTCAATTGGTTTTTTTTGTTTTTTCATGCGTTCTAATCTTTTGTTGGGTCACATTTGTCACGAAGTATCACATCGCTTTAGAGATTTAAAGTCGGGTTTTGATATTCCACTTGCAATCGTAGCACCAGAACACAAATCAAAATCACATCGTTCTCTATCAATTATTTAAACCACTGTTGTTTTGTAAGAAGGTTACAATGTTGATTGTGAAATCTTTGGAAACATTGTACGGTATTTCACCACATTATCTTCGCAGGAACAATTCAATATCCCTTCCGCACGGCCACCGGAAACTGCAACACACAGTCGCCGCATCTTTTCTTTGATCCCGGATGCCGAAAGCACTAAAGTGCAGACACAACAACAACAACAACAACAACAACACAAACAGCACACCAGAGGCCTCGACACTATTTTGCCTTGCAGGCCACCCTCTTCTGCACAACCCGCTCACCAAAGCGGAAGGGACCGTTAACAACGCACCGCAGCAGCATCACAAGATGATCATCCTCCGTTTGATGTTATTTAAAGGCCGGCGGCGAAATAATAAATAATCAATGAACAGCAGACGGACTTCAAAAAGGTGCGCAGAGATGGGTTTCCTTCTCCCCATTTAGCCGTCGGTGGGTACATAATTTTAACCTTTCCCGACAACACGATACTTCCGGTGGGAAGGCGGGGGTAGAACGAGAAACGCGTTCACAAATTGTACCTCTAATCGCACCGACGAGAAAGAAGGACCAAACACACACACAACACACAGAACTGAAGATACACAAGCCACGGAGAGACGGGAAAGTAGAGGTTTGGACATTACAAATCGCACGTTCAATAATCACTCAGGCAATCACTCTCAAGGCAACAGATTCAGAAGGGGTATACGAGGGAGATTAGATGCGAAAAGAAATGCGTACACTGACACCACTGCAGGGCGAAGGAAATCTTGCTTTTTTTTCCTCCGCTTAGCTGCAAACAAAACGACGTTTCGATTTTTCCTTCAACGCGCTTTTCCCAACAAGGAACCGCCATGCATGACCATCCGGTTCAATCCATGAAACGTAGTCGCCGTCGTCGTCGTCGTCAACGTCGTCTCGTCGTTTCGACCAAGCGCAGCGGCAGGCTTGGTGATGGTGGTGTTGGTGGTGCGACAGCAACGCACAGCCACACGCTCGTGTGTAGTGGTGCGGAAGAAGAACACGACGCGTTGTTTCTTTGCCGTCGACGGTGTTTTCTTCTTCACATGCTTCCAATGCTAGGCGCACCGACGGATTCCACGAAACACACCGAAGGGTTTATTCTCCCGTGAGGTCGATGATTTTAGCAACATGATCACCGGACGTTCAATCTTATCACCGCACCGAGGTGGCCTCTTCGCTAATTCGGGGGTCACCCAGTTGGAAAACGGAAAGGAAGTAAAACTAAAACAAAAAAACGACAAAATGCATTCTCACAGCACACTTTGATTGGCCCCTGTTGTCCACTTTTGGCCACCCTCCTCCCGCCCCCGGGGGGAACCAGCATGCATTCTCGTCTGCCGATCACATCACTCTTTTTTTAGGGGCCGTTGTTCCGTTCCGTACACCGACCGGAATTGCACATTGGTTCCACATTCTTACCCGCGCGGGGAATATAAATTCCAACCACCAATTAACTCCACAAGGTCCTCGCTCGAGACGGGTTGGTGACGTTAGTTAGATCTGACTGCTGGGTGAATTTATTTACGGCCACAAACGCACGGAAAACACTGCCGCAGCGCGCGGCGGAACACCTTCTTCGGCACCAACGCGAACTCTCGCACTACACCACTATACTGGCTGGGCCACAGAGGGCGACACAAAGAAAACGGTTCGCCGTCCATCTCTCATCGTTGGCCCGTTCGGCTGAAAGGTTCGAGACTTTCCCCAAAAACCATACCATTTGCGAGTCGTAGGACTGCGTTTTTCCGTTTTTCACATCGAAGGGAAAACCCGGGGCCCCGCTGTGTGGCCGGTACGCCGCGGTTTTTCAGGACAAATCTTCACTCACTCTACACTTCACGCAACGAGCGCCGTTCTGCCTCCGACGACGGTATCCGCAAAAGTTGGCCATTTTGAAAAATATGTCCGCCGCTCGCAGAGAAACGGGAGAGACGGCCGAAATGTGTTTCCACTGGTGCAGCTGTCTTTGTCTCGCACAAGCGCTTGGTATGGGTCGTGGGTTTCGCGCGTTGATTCGCGCGATCCTGCTCTTTCGCTAGCGTCCGAACCAGCATCTCACGCACACTAACGAAAAGATGCGTTTGCGGGAGAGTGTGAGAGAGAATTTGTGTATTTCGAGAGAAGAAAAAAATTACAACCGCAGACGCGCGTCGTCGATGTTCTTCTTCTCGCTCATTAATTCAGGATCGTTTTCTCTGTCCCCCTAACGGCCTACTAAACGATAGTAAAAAGAGAAAGCAAACTTCAACAGCGGACAACACGTTCAATTGAGCATATTTAATTTGAAATAATGTTCTCAAGTGCATTATTTCTTCATTATACTTATTTGTTTTTCATTACTCAGCGGGATACGAAAAAGCAAAGAAAAATAAATGTGTGTTTATGGTAACGAGTTTAAAGCGTTCCATGATGGTTTCTCCGAGACGCCATTTGAACGCCAGTACGATAGTAGCTGAACCGTTCACACACGTTTGGAGGCCCGGCCGATATCGAGCGGCTAGAGCGAGACACCATGCAAACGTTGATTACCCGGTATGCCGTGGTGTTTGTGCGCGCGCATTACCGGTTGACAAGCCGCAACACACACACACTAGTAGGGAATATACTCCAGTGTGTTGAAAATGTAGTATTAATTTACGGACGTCATCGATCACATGGTGATGTATACACTATCAAAACATGTAGCAGTATGAGTAACAGATCGAACCAAATCGATGCAAAAATTATCCGTGAGCACGATTTTATACGGTAACTTACTAACACCATCGCATCCAACCGGTTCGGTTGTTCACTCACACTCACACTGTTTTCAAGGTTATTACAGCAGAACTGGGTTCAACCAAGATTGTTAAAGTAATCCACCAAAAAAGGGTTTCCGGCATGAATCTAATAAAATGCAACTTTCAATACGTTCTTCGAAGAGATGGATATTCATGATTTTGTAAAATTGATTGTGATTGGTTAACTTATGATAGAACGACCATAAATGAATTGCACTGATTTTATAAGGGTGGGTTTAAAATGGGTGGACCGTTCAGGAACTAATGGGTTATAAACACAGAATAATATAACCGGCCACAGTTAATCTTTGCACTTAATTTTATTAATATCCGATGAAATTAGTCATGGTAATAATCGCAAATTTACACCATTATTTAATGAAAACTTTCAGAACGGCATAATTCCGTCGGCCGTCGAACTGGGTGCACCATTTCAACTAGCCGGAACGGCATGAACCTACACCGTGCCATCCGCTGTTGGCCCACTCTAGTTTCGCGTATCCCGTTGGGAACGAGGTTGAGTGATTTTAGCGGCACCGCGCTTCAATTAGAAAAGTAGCTACCTGATTCGAGTAATTTATAATGGCAAACAACGCGCAGTAGTGACCAAAACTAACACCATACCCTTCGTTTGCAGGCCACCTAGCGTTAGCGACGTTTTCTGCGCGCAGAGTGCCTTAGCAGCTACACTTCGGCAAGCGATTTTAGTCAAGGGACGCTACCTGCATCAGAGACAGATAAAAAAAATGGCGGACAATCAAGACGCTGAGATGAACGGTATGGAAAGTGAGGATAATCAACATACCATGGA
The DNA here is from genome assembly GCA_000441895.2 of Anopheles sinensis. Lineage (NCBI taxonomy): Eukaryota > Metazoa > Arthropoda > Insecta > Diptera > Culicidae > Anopheles > Anopheles sinensis. Next base: position 614,871 of record KE525327.1, read on the forward strand.
CAGTGACACAAATGGCGGCGGCGGTGGCGGTGGCTCCGATGGCCAGAATGGTGGTCGCGACGACGACCGGAAGCTGTTCGTCGGCGGGCTGAGCTGGGAAACGTCCGACAAGGAGCTGCGCGAACACTTCGGCCAGTACGGCGAGATCGAGAGCATAAATGTGAAAACCGACCCGAACACCGGCCGGTCGAGGGGCTTCGCGTTCATCGTGTACAAGAGCGCCGCCTCGATCGACAAAGTAGTGGCCGTACCGGAGCACATTCTCAACAACAAGAAGGTCGATCCGAAGCGGGCGAAGGCACGCCACGGCAAAATATTCGTCGGCGGGCTGACCTCCGACATCAGCGACGACGAGATTCGCTCGTTCTTCGGCCAGTTTGGGAACATCGTCGAGGTGGAGCTGCCGTTCGACAAGCAGAAGAATCAGCGCAAAGGATTCTGTTTTATCACGTACGACTCGATGCAGGTGGTGAACGATCTGCTGAAAACGCCGAAGCAGACCATCGCCGGCAAGGAGGTGGATGTGAAGAAGGCGACCCCGAAGGCGGACAACATGATGGGCGGCGTTGGCGGTGGCCCGATGGGCATGGGCGGCCGGGGTGGTGGTGGCATGCGCGGCGGCGGTGGTCCATCGCGGGGCATGCGCGGTGGTCGTGGGGGAGGTAAAGGATTCGGCCAGGGATGGGGTGGCGGCCAGGGAGGATACGGAGGCGGTGGGTTCGATGGCGGATACGGAGGATACGGTCAGGGCGGCTACGGAGGTGGTGGCGGTGGGGGTTTCGCCAACGACTACGGGTACGGTGGGTTTGACGGGGGCTACATGAACGGTGGCCGTGCTGGTGGAGGCGGCCGGGGCGGTGGCGGTAAGGGCTTCGGTTCTTACGGTGGAGGTGGTGGCAAGCAGCGGGGTGGTGGCGGTGGAGGCGGCGATCGTCAGACGCGCCACACGCCGTACTAGAGCGCGCTAATGAATTCTTCCCACCTGAAAGCAGCAAAACATCCGGAGCCCCGAAACCCGGCTCCCTTTTCTACGTGCATTTTCCGTTTTCCCGTAATGTTAAGGAAATAAACAGATACCATTCACACATCAATTGAACTCACCTTTTTCATGTCATGTCAATCTCAAGAGCTAGCTTTTTCTTCATTGGAACTTGTTTCGCGCACGCGTTAAGGGCCAACGGTTCGGTTTCTCCCTTTTTGACTTACTTAAATTCGCCAAGATAACGGAACGATTATTTTGTTTGTATTTTTTTTATTCGTCCAGGTATTCGCAATTACGCCTATCAAATAATAATTACAGAGTAGAATAATATATTAATCATAATAATTACATAAAAAAGAAACGACTGTATGGATATTTTAAAGTGTAAAATGGACAATGATACTGAAAATAGAGACATGAGTCAAGAAATGGGATTGTGTGTGAGCGTGCGTTTTTGTGTTGATGTTACAATATATGCCCCCACTTCTCGTTGCAGTTCAACAATCAATCAACAATTCTACTCATCCAATTCAATAAAGTATCTTATCTATCCTAAAAACAACAAGCTGTAGGAGGACCATTTGGCGGAGCGTTCTGTTCTGCATCCCCTTATTAGCCACGTGGGGCGGTTTTCTTAATTGTAAGCAAGGAAACGGCTAACTAATCCCGAAGAAGAATCGAAGGGAAATAGCGAAAGAATAAACGTAAAATAAAACAAACGCTAATTGCGAGATCAAAACGATATCTCAAACGTCCAACTCTTCAACGAGCATATTTTCTTCGGATCCGGTTCCGAAATGAAAGTTAAAAATGTATCAATGTTTTATGATTGTTGAGCTCGCCTGTGTATTATGTTGATTGTTCCTGAACATTTTGTGGAATCCGAGACGTGGCTGTATATGAGTGGTTAATGCTTTTTTTATGATTTGATACATAAATATAAGCCTTCAAAAGAAATGGATGGCCTCCAGCAGTTTATGTTACGCTTTCACCTCGGCGTCATCTGCTCCGAGAATTCGTTCTAATTTTCTTTCGTTTCCATTATGCTTGGGATTACTTTCTCCATCTCCAAACGGTCGTACTAAAGTGATTACTGATTTTCAGCATCGAGTCGTTTCCTATTATCCTTATTTTTCCCCCTATCAAACCCCATCAATTCAATCCAACAGAAGAGACACTAAAATCTCCTGTTTTCGACATCTATCCTACATTATTCCTCCAAATTAATATTGTCATCGGTACTTACTCCATTCGACCGCGGTCTCGTTTAATATCCTGCTCTTGCTTATCAGTTTTGTTTTTAATATCGAGGAGTTTGGCATTGGTTATGGATGATGTTGACTGGCAAACTCTTAACCAAAAACATGGGGACGGTCCTGTATGTGCCCCATCTACAAGTGCGTGCAAAAAGACACAAAAGAAACAGCCGTAATCACAACGGACAGACAAATCTCTTCTTTTCTACTCAAAAACACGCCGATACTTTTTTGTTCGTTGTTCAGCGGCAATATGAGTTGGTTTTTATTTTTAAATTAACACATTCATTTTCTTGTCCTAAGGATAAAAGTGTACAGACGATGAATAAAAAAAAGAGAGATAGTAATAAAACAAAATTAAATAGCAAATCGGCAACTGTAACGCCCTCAAATTGATACAGAAAAAAAAACACAGGGGACCTTCGGGTGGTCGGAAGAAAGAAATCCTACAAATGCAAGAAATGTGCCCTAAGGGATGGGGTTAAATAGCTTCCGGAACACGGTTCTGCTTCAGCTAGGCGACGTTTAATAATTAAGAATAAGAATACAAGACAATCGGGGCGCGCGTGCGGTGTCTACGGAGGGGGTTGATAAAGGAACCGTTTCCAGTGTCCTTTTAAATATTTCCTCTTCGCAACCCTGATTCCACCAGTCTCTCTGTGGCTCTGTGGGGGGGTTTGGGGATACGCATAGTAGTAAGCTCGTGAAATCTTTCCGATTCTCTCTTCCTTCCGGTTTGCATCCGGTTCCGCAGGTTTCCGAACCACCTTTTCGACTGCACACTATAAACTGGGAACTAAACTAAATCTTAAACCCTACGGCAGAATATTACACCGAATCGTGGCTGCCTACGAATGGGAGGGAGGGGACGGGGAACGGAAGGAAGGTGCCTTCATCTTTCCAGTCGCTTCCGCTGCTTCCCCCTCTTTTTCTGAAATTCCCTTCTTCAAATCAAATGCCGCATATCGCAAATCGAAGGATGTTTCACATGTTTCGCTAAACACTAGTCAACAGCCGTGCATGTGTGTAATGCATTTCCCTTTCTTATCTCGTTTCCCCTTTCTCTCTTGTTTGCTCCTGCTTCACCCCGTTGGTCTGTCGATAGGAAGAAGAAGAGATCAGCATTTCGACATCCGAATGGCCATCCGGTGCATGGTCCATAAGCCGTGTGTGATCGATGCCAGGCGCGCCTTAAATCTTGCGGAGTGGCACCGACTTGTTTCGAAACCAAATGGGTCCGCCACACACGCACACACATACACACAACGGGAATGGGTCTTCTCCGTTGGTCTCTCCCGGGGGGTTCGTGTATTATCGGCTGAGTTTACTGATGACTCGGATGAGGGCACCGTTCTCATCCTTAAGGCGCTGGTTCTCCGTTTCGAGGGCCTCCAGAAGCTGCACGGTGGGAAAGAGAAAAAAAACCAAAGAAAAACAAACAACGAGTTAGATCAAAGCAATCCAGGGCAAAGCAGTGGAAAATGGATAAACGCTCGAAGGTATCGAGTCGAGCACACAAAGTTCAAGCACACAACAATTCTGCTACTACAGCTGACCATAGAACATTGCAGCGAGAGAAGAGTTTTCGTTGCTTTCTACAACGATAAACACCGCTTTTCTATAAAGGCGAAAACGTGTCGTTAGTAGATGGAAACGTGACGTGATAGTACTACACACAACACTCTTTCGTTGAAGAAACACCGGAAAGGCGGAAGAAAAAGAGACCAATGTACAAAGCTTTAACAAAATAGTGTAAGTATTTGCAACAAATTATTTTTTTAGTACAAACAAAAAATACCTAATAGTGGAGCAAAAAAGATAGGAAAAGTTATAAAGATAGAGAGAGAGAAAAAACGAGAAAAGACTACTCCATTGGAAAATATGCTTTGGTTTTTAGAAGTGTGTGTTGTTGTGTGATGAATTCCGTTGAATTGTGCGTGGGAAGGTTTGATTTTTTCTTCGTGTAAAACTGTGGAATCTTTCAACCCTTAAATATAGGCAATTTTATAAACAAACAATAAAAATGGAGTAAATCTTTGGGGGAAATATTTACGAACTAACAATATAGAATAAAAAGATTAGAAAAAACCTTTGGCAGCAACAGTAACAACAAAACTCAACAACATGGTATGAAATAAGGACTTGTTAAAATCCTATACTAGCAAACAACAACTTATTGTTTGTAACGGAGAGCGCTTGCAAGTAACAGAAACCCGGCCTCAAGTTCGAGGGCTTTAGGAACCGAACAAAGAAACGGATGGAGATTGAAAACGAAGAAAGCCGAAGATATACAGTGGCTCCCAAAAGTGAAGGTACAGTGTCTATTTTCACATTTTACCCCAATTATCTTGGTCAATTCTCATCGTAGCCGTAAAAGTCTACAAGCATATGATAGAGGAACTTATAACGCACCAAATAAGCCCCTAACGAGATTTTTATAGGACAAATTGGCTTAGTTTTAAGCCATTAACTGAAAAAACACCATATCGAGAACTCACAAAAGTCATGGTACATCGTTTAGTTCCTCTAGGAATTTGTTGAAACTCTAAGACTTGGTCAAGTAGGCTTAGGCAGTTATGACATACAGGGTTCAGCACAGCTTGCAAACTTGTTTCACGGGTAACATCCTTGGCGTTTTCAATTTTGTTGCGAAATGGAGGAGTCATGAAAGGAAACTGGCGTTGAATTGAGGAAATTTATTATTTCACTGTATTTCAAAGGATATTCAATGCGAAAAGTTGGTGGCATAGTTGGGTTGACACATTCTACAGTCCAACATGTCATGGACAAATGTAGATACGAAGGAAGAGTGAAAAATAGCCCACGACCTGGGAAGAAAACGAATATTATCGGCAAATGATGAACTAATGATAATCCGAAAATATCGGCAAGAACCAACGGTCAGTGCTCCAAAATTGCTGAACAGATGTCGGACACTATTTCAAGGTCAGTTTCTGCTGAAACTGTCCGAAGAGTGTTAAGAAAATGTGGTTCAAATGGGAGAGTAGCACGAAAGAAATCCTTCATATCTACTACCAACAGGAAAAAAAGATTAGAATTTGCTAAAAAATATGTTAATATGCCCATAGAATTTTGGTCGGATGTACTGTTCACAGACGAAACCAAGATTAATCTTTTTGGTAGCGATGGGCGAAAAATTGTGTGGAGAACGAGAAATACGGAGCTTGACGCGAAGCATTTGATACCAACCATCAAGCATAACGGTGGAAACGTTATGTTGTGGGGTTCTATGGGCGCAAACGGTGTAGGAAACATGGAGTTCATTGAAACTACCATGGACAAAATTGTGTTTCTAAACATCTTAAAGACAAACGTCAAAGAAAGTGTGACAAAACTGCGACTTCCGGCAGTTTAATTTTACCAGCAGGATAACGATCCGAAGTATACTGCGCGTTTGGTGCAAGAATCGCTGCTGTATAATGTCCCAAAACAGCTGAAAACGCCGCCACAGTCACCGGATCTGCACCCTATAGAGCATTTGTGGCGTGAAGTTAAAATTTGGGTCCAAAAAAGTTACCCAACTTGCAAGAGTGACCTGAAATCCAAAATAACTAGAGTTTGGGAAATTATCGAACCTGAGTTCACCAAAAAACTAGTTTATTCGATGCCTCGTCGCCTGAAAGCCGTTATTGATGCTAATGGAGGCCAAACGAAATATTAAAAAGCGGTCAATACATCCTTTGTTATCATAATTCGCAACGTGTACCATGACTTTTATGAGTTCTCGATATGGTGTTTTTTCAGTTAATGGCTTAAAACTAAGCCAATTTGTCCTATAAAAATCTCGTTAGGGGCTTATTTGGTGCGTTATAAGTTCCTCTATCATATGCTTGTAGACTTTTACGGCTACGATGAGAATTGACCAAGATAATTGGAGTAAGATGTGAAAATAGACACTGTACCTTCACTTTTGGGAGCCACTGTATTTCTACTGTTGGGATCGAGAAGGAACATCTATTAAAGTAAAACAACAAGTTAAACATCAAGGCACGTTTAAATGACAACTATAACCATAGCAACAGCAACACAAATGAGATGTGAAGAAGTGGTGTGAATAGTAGGTGAGATTGAGGCAGTAAATATCGAAAGTGGTTGATAGTGAAAGATGAGTTTAAGCGAATGGTGAGAATGATACTTTACAAAGATTAATAGATCACATCAGTAATAGGAAAAAGAAACACATTCCAACACAGAAAAGTTAGCGGCAATGAATAGTATCTTTGTTAGGATGAACTATTAAATCCCGAAATAATTTCAGGATTAAATTAACCAAAGTTCAGTTACGAAATAAGAAGGAGGTGTTGGTGGTGGTGTGAAGAAACGAGAACAACAATCTTTGTATTACGTAAATCTGTGCTATTAGGAAACAAAATTGTGAACAACCAGAGAAAATGCACGCGATGTTGTATATTAAGGATGTGCCGAAAGGAAAGATACACACAGTAAACACACAGATAATCAAACTGCACTCTTGCGTGGACACACCGACACTCACACACGAACATAACATCACGAGCATAGCGCGTTGATCAGCATACCGAAAACATAGAGTGGTGGATCATCAGCGTTCAGTAGTGACGTGTTGGCGCGCACGCGACCGGAAGGACTCGTCATTCGAGGACCCCCCCCTTTCCTTCGCCTATCTCCCCCGTAATCCCCGTAAACATTTGTCCGTATGTGTGTGAGTGTGTGGCTGTGTGAGAGCATGTACGCTTTTGGGCCACGTCTCGTCCTCGTTCCTTGGCTCAACAACGCGCGTGTGTGTGTGTCTCGGTTGGTGGGTTGGTTGGGGGAGGATCGTTGGCGGTTGGTGGTCGTGATGATGGGTTGTTGGAGTTTTTCTTTATTTTTGCTATTTGTTGGATTGGTGACGGTGATAGTGGACGAGGTCATATGCTTGTGGTTGGTTTAGGTGAAGCACTTTTACAGCTGGAACCGACAAAAAAGTACTCTCGTCGATCGTGCGGAAGGATGCGGATTTGAGGTGTAAAAACAAACCGGAAATGGCGCTCGGCTACTGGTGGTAACAACAAAAGAAACGATCTCCCTCTGGCCCTGTGGTTCACCCAAAAAGTCCGTGGAAAGAATGATAAGACTCCCCCTCCGGGTGGTTTCGATTAATCTAGCTCTATTTTACTATTTCAATATGACAAAAACACGATTCGAAAATGACACGATTTCCGATAACAGTAGCATACACGTACGAATGCGAATGCCTCCCGATCGAATGGATTAATATTATTGCTAGCTGTTTTCCTCCTTTTCTTTATCGGTAACGCTTTTTCTTAAAGCTCCCCCCCGAGATGGATCCGGGAGCCGAATGGTGTGTTGCAAAGGTTCAATAAGTGAATAGTTCAATGTTAATATAATTCAATATTATAAATGATTTGCTTTTCTAACCCTAGCTGAGGATACAGGAAGCACGCGACCCGCGATGGTGTAGCGTGTATTTGAATACATTTCTTTTTTCCTATATAACTATTTTATTTCCTTTCCGATATCATGTTTGCGGTTTGAAACCGAATAGGAAAGAAAAATTAACAATACAAAAAATCTTTTTTGGCACAGAGATTCTTCTCCGCGTTCTGCTGCCAAATGCCTGCCTCCCCCGTCACCAAATGCCCTCTAACTGCCAGAATAATAGAATAATGCGCTCCCGATTCCCGGGATCGGGTCTCGCGATTTGATTGCCTATTGCTTAGTGGCATTGCTTTGCAGCTGGGTCTGCGCCGAGGTGGTCAGCTTGGAGACGACACGCGTCAGGGCACGGTTTTCGGCCCGCAGCCGCTCATTCTCGGTTTTATACTTTTGCAGCAGCTGCGCGCAATAAAAGGGTTGTTATTTACACCACATTATGGAGGAAGCGGAGTGGAGATAGTTTGGGGGTCGCAAGAAGGATCGGGCGTGGTGTGGGCATTGTCGGTGACGTTTTATTTACCACAACACAAAAGTACGAACGACGAATGAGAACGAGCGAGGATCAACCCAATCGGTGAAGGGTGGTGGTACGGTGTGGATACGTTTGTCGAAGAAATTAAAGATTTATTCAAGAACGCGATTAAAAGAGAGAGAGAGAGAAAAAGAGAAGAGATAAAGATAGAGAAAAAGAGATCATGAAACAATCGAACGATCGTTAATCATATTCATTAGGCTGTATATGATAAGTTGGTTTTGTTTTACGGAAACAAATATTAAGGTTTATTCGGAAATATTGCCGAACAGTGTGATAATTCTTAAAGTTCGACATCGAATGATCACTTTCAAAACCATTAAAAAATAATAAAATAAAACAGAAAACTCAAGACAAACGACAAATGGAAAACACTAACACTGGAAGGGAATACGAGAAACGAGATGAGATGTACGTATTGAACAAAACAGAAGGAAACAATGAAACAACGAAATGTTGTGGTTGAAAATATTTAAAAACGTAACGTTAATCGTGTATGATGTTTCATGTAAGTTTTATGTTATTTAAGTGTATGCATTGGGTGGTGCAGTGTGCTCTCACATTGCGGTTAAGGATCACAACATCCTATCGATGGATTCCTCAAACTGTGGTGGGAATGTAGTGTGTACGTGAATGTGTTTCTATTTGCTCTTCTGGTAATCTGGTAAGGTAAAAATCGATTTAGTGCCGTGTGCTCGCTACTTGTGTACCATTGAAAGCCACATTATTGTGCCAATTGGGTGCCAAAGAACTTCCGCCTACGGTTTGATTTTAGGATTTTAAATTTCTATTGTATTTCATTGCTACGCATTGAACTACGAACACACATACACATCCACACAACAACGAACTTTGGAACGGGACAAAACATTACACACCGGTACAACGGACTCACAACAAAACGGTTCTTCCATCGATCGTGATCTTTCCAGCGGTGTTTCGAGGAAGTTAGACTGGGTTAGAGGGAACGGAGCAGGACGGATCTCTGCAGGTACGTTGTGAGTTAGTAAAAAAGAAAAATATAGAGCAGAAAAAAGCCAAAAGGACGTTTTTTTTCTTGCGAACGTTAAAAGGACGACCTTGGTTAATGACCATCAGCGTAGCGATGTAAAAGATTGTCGAAATCGTACGACTTGTTACATTCAAAAGCAGCCAAGTTAGAAGAAAAGGTCAGCTAGGTGAACTCCTTCTAGTGAGTCACTGTTGGTTCTTTAGATCTTGTTTGTATGAGTTGTATTTGTTGTTGCTGTTTCTACTGTTGTTGAGGTAGTTTTTGTTGTTGCTGTTGTTACACTGGTGATTTATGTTAGTATGCGTTTCGGGTTTGTTAAATTACTGTTTGTTGCAAAAGTGGATTGCGAAGATTAAATAAACAAAAAAAAAACATAACAAGACTTGAATCGGCTTTCTTTAGAAACGAAAATCGGCTGAAGCGCAAAGAAAAACGATAACAGATAATTATTTGCGAAATATTAATTAAACAATGGTCTCGATCGAGTAAAGACACGCAAAGGAAAAGAAAATAAACCGAAAGAAAGACTACAAGAGTAAAACAAAATTTGAAAAATAAGAAAGATTTGACTCGAAAACAGTTTAAAAAAGAGACATACAAAAAACAATCCATACAAGAGAAAAAAGACAATGAGGAAATGAAAGTAAAACATGAATTCGCCAACAAAAATCTTTCGACTCGAAAATAACAAAATAAAAAATCCCTTGTTGGAAAGTTTGAACGATAGATGGTGTTTTGATTTTGTTAAGAACTACACAAGAAACAGTTTTAAACAAACGGAATTAAATGATAGAAAAACTAGAAGAAACAGAAGAGGGGAAAATAGTCAGCAAACAAGTATGGTTCAACATTACCTTCAGCTCCTCCTCCATCTCGGACATCTTCCGCTCCATGGCGCGTCGTTCGCGTTTCTCCAGCTCGGACAGTGAGTTGTTTTTGGTGGTCTAAAATATGGATAGCAATAGTTTTTTTTTTTCAGTAATTGTTTGTCAAAGTAATGTAAGACCTCCCAAGGAACTTACCGCTGTAGTAAATCGATCGAGGGCTGCCTTAAGCGTTACCACCTCCTCGTCCTTCTTTCTTAGAGCGATCTTAAGCTTTTCATTGTCGGCCCTGGAAAAGAAATGACAGGTATGAATGATGTTGCACTCGCCTTTCAATACGCTTGCCACTGTGTTCATACTTTTCCTGTTCGTAGAGAGCTTTGTAGTCGATGAAATCGCCCCCATTTTCCCGCGACGAGTCCTGCTGCTGCTGCTGGTTGCTGGCGGTGTCCAACTCCGATGCCGTCGAACCGACGCGCGATCGTCCCCGCTCTGAGCCAGTCTGTGGGAATGAGAAGAAGGGAATTGGAGTAAATGTACACATAAGAGGTTAATCATTTTATGATTTTTTTAAAAGCATAAAGGTAACTCAATCCGGAATGATTATTTTGCTACGGCACACTTCTTTCTGCGTTCCACCTTCCAGTCTTACTTCATATCCCTCGCTCTGCACGGACGTGGTACTGTACGATCGCGCCAAGGAACTGTTCGACGGATAGTTGGACAACGTAGCAGCGCTGGCAGCCTGGGACGCCCTTGTCCTACTGCGACTACGTCGCTCATGGTCCCGCAAAGACTGACTCCTGCCAACGCCACCGGATGCCGCATGATGATGGTGATGGTATGCACTGCTGCTGCTGCCGGCACTGGCCGACGGTACGTATCCATTGAGGCTTGTGTTTGACGTCGACAACCCGTTGCTTGAGAGGTGATGGTGCCGCTTCAACCCGGACAGACTCAGGCTCGCCGTAGTGATGCCATTGTCGTAGCTAGTGTATGGACTGACGTAGCGATCCTTGTACGACGAGGCGGATGATGAACCCGCGCCGGATGTGTAGCTCGAACCGCCACCACCACCGTACCGATCTTTATCCTTGTACGGAGACTTGTACGCCAGGCTACTGCTGCTTCCACCGTACGAGTCCCTCCGCGAGAGGTTCGAGTAGTCAAAGTAGTGACCACCGGTACCGTTCGTGCCAGCCGCACCAGCACCTCCTCCACTTCCCAGCAGAGATCGGCTCGATGGGCTGCTCGTACTTCCGTACGGTGAGGAACTGTAGCAACTGCCACCTGCCAACGGACTACTGCTGGTACCGTAGGACCCACTTCCGATGGCGGATGCGCCGGTATAGGAACGTCCCGCATAGCTGGAACCAAGCGCCGAGCTTCCCGTCACCCCGTTGACGGAAGAGGGTCCGATCGTTCGGGTCAGCGACGAAGCCCGGCGGGTTACGATCGGTTGAACCGTGCGCGATCGTGACCGGAATGACATTTTTGGCTTAACTGGATTGAAAAATACAATCAATCAGTGGATGCATGGCATCCCTTCGGTGGTTGCTGCTCGTAACTGCGTCACCTTCGATGCACAAACCACCACCGCGAGCGCGTTAACCAGTGGAGAATGGAAGTATAATTGTTGTTTAAGGCTACCTCAATAATAAAACAAAAACCACGACGCAAAACGATGTCGGCTTTCTCGCGCAAAGATCTCCTTCTCGTCTCTGACGTTGGACGAGGCACCACTTGCCGCGGGAGAAGAAATTTAAAATTAGCGGTTGTGGAAACACCCTCGCGCTTTTCCCCACTTTCCCGAGGCACAGTTTGCCGCTCGTTAGTTGCTTTGTCGGGAGAGGAGGTTTTCTCCACGAACGGGATGGAAAGCGTGCTAGAGGATTGGCGGTCGCTGTGTTTCTACAAAACCCATCCCGCGATCTTCGCGTCTTTCTCTGCCGAATCCCAGGCCTGAGAGTGTTTTTCCGTTCCCGTCTTTCGTGTCTCCTACGATCGCAGGGTTCATCCATCGTCGTTCTCCTGGGTGCTATATTTAGGGATCGTGGTTCCAACGTGCACGAGAAAACGACGAGCCGTTTTTTTTAATTTTTTCTTCCCCGGCGAACCATACAAAATCGTCACATTACGACGGCGAGAGTCTTCCGCTAAACAAGCGTGGAAAACGAACGTTCGAAGCCGACCTTTCCATAACCGTTTTCCCTTCTACTTCTGCCGGGGGTTTGGTGGTGGCCTTTGGGGAGTAAAAGTGAAATCGACATTTGACATCCCCAAGGGCCGCCCCCTTCCACCGATTGAAAAGAGTGGCGGGGTTTGACGAAACGACGCCACTATCTTCACGTGTCGGAACACACACGGAAGTGCACAGCAGGAATGTGCAACTCGAATGGAATGCATCCGAATGCGCGCTCGCAGACAGTGTTGTTGATTTGGGAGGGAGGGAGTGGGAGAGGTTTGTTTCTTGAGTTTGTTTAAAATTGCAGTTCGTTAAAGCATGCCGAAATGTTTCTGAAGCGATCTCCGATCCTCTCCGACAGATGGTGTCCCATTTTCGGTGTTTTATTGCTTTGTTAAGTCACCATTTCCGGTGCACGGTCGAATGGTTTACGCTGCGCTTAGGAGCAAACAAACGTTATTTTCGTGTCTTTCGGGTGGAATAAATCTTTTATGAAATAGTTCTGTACACGGCGAGAGACATGCTTTTCAACATTCAAACTGCCGATATGTTAATTTGACCCTTTTTCTCGAAATAATTAAACAAGTTCTTTAAAGTATATTTGCTTCTGATTGGACTTAATTTGGAGAAATAAAAGCAAACCCCTCTTTCGTAAAGATATTAGTTTAAATAAATGTCTCAAGGCAGATCCCGGTTTAGTAAAATGGGTACATTTTTTACAGAATGTTACCTTTATCGCCTTGTAATTCCCCGGGCATCCGTTCTTTCTACAAATTAATACAAATTTACAACCTCTTATGAAAAACATCTATTCAAGGAAGGGCGAAAATCATCAGTCTTAGTACTAGGGCGGTCATAAAAATGCACTCCGATGGCAGGATTTATGGGATTAAATTCCACACTTCTAGCCGCCTTTTGCGATGTGCAGTTCTGCGCGCTGGGAAATCATTCAATTTTCCGAATGACATCACCAGCATCCGTCGTCGTGCTGAGATCATCGTCGTTCCCTCCTAGACGTACGTCTTCGATGATCGCGAACCCCTCCTGCAACGCCGCGGCACCGGAACGGCTGGCATCAGCTGGGCGAAGCAACCAAGCGCAAGCAAAATGGACATTTTCCGGCGCGATCTTCATTGACAGATGGAACACAAAGCCAGGCACGCTGCATCGGTCGCATTGACGAGGGACCAAGCAGCACACGTGTGTTAGTGTTGTGCCTTGCTAGAAAAATGCCTTTGCGTTCGTCATCGAGCCTGGGATGTCCATTAGAAGGAACCCCATGAATCATCATCCAAGAATACTACAACACAAAAGTGCCGAACCAACCAGACGAAGGAATTGTTGTGCGTCCGTGTTCACGAGAAAGATAAATTTTGACAGCCGAATGAACGTGGTAAGTCATCGTTCATCTTACACAATCATCCCGCATTGGCAGGAAGGGGCGTGAAATTGGTTGGTGTCGCAAAGAAACCGGAGATGGATGTGTTCTAAATGTTTTTTAAAAGACAAATCAGGGTATTTCCCAAGCTACAAGTTGATTGTTTTCAGTTAAGCGAATGGACAAATTGAGAAAACATATTAATGCTCCATTTTTCAACGAGCTCGCGCGTTGTGGTTAATAATAATAAAAATAAACGGCCCACAGTGCGGGAATGGATAGGACAAGCTTAGAAGCTCTAAGAGTGTTAACCAACGCCAAGAAAAAAAGTGTTCCTTGACAAATGTGTCTGCCACGTGGCTTCCCTATTTTAATAACATTAGATCCGGGCATCCATCGCTGATCATTTCGCACTCGCGAGGAATAGAAAATGGGCATCCATTTTTCTTCGACCACCCTCGCCGAAGTCTGGAAAACCCCGTGACGATGTTGTTTCCTGCCCTCCCCCACCCTCCCTATAAAGTCGCCTCAATCCTCTTGTTTGTAAACAGCCCACCGATAGTAACTCCATCCTGTGTCAGGAGCGGAATGGGCAACGGCCGGGCCCCATAAATCATGCCGGCCTGTCAACCGATGCCGTAATTTGCCGAACGATCAAAGCACCACACACACTCCATCGGAGAAGACGAAACTTTGGCGAATTTGGATTTCGGTCAATTTTGGGAACGAACCAACGCAGGGCAAGCGTCCACAATTATTTCGTGGCCATGGCAGTCAAATGGAAAAGATCGGGCAATTATAGACGCATGGTGGTTTGTATTGGTGTAGGTGGCATCGGGGAGCAGTTTTCACTTTCATAAACATTGGACGGATGTTGTAAGCGGGAGAGAGAGAGAGAAAAAAATGGATTGATGCTTTACAACCTAAACAAATCGATCCTGTTTTGAATAGATATTGAGATTGAATGAATTACGTAATTTTTTTGTAAATCAATGTTCCATTAACTAGTAAAACACCGGTTTGATGAGTTGCAACACAGTTCCAATGCTCTTTCAAAGCAATTCCCAATTCTTACGGCTTGGAAACCATAACCTTAGCAATAAAATAAATATTTATGCAATCACGTCACACTTTCTGTGATATTTCCCGAACGATCTGGGTCTTGATAAACATAGTACGCTTATACGTTCCCGTTTAAAAACTGGATTTTCGGTTTTACCTTCAAGCCAAATACTAGAAAATTTGTCTAACAGCTTCCAAGCCCTAGCCTTGAGTTTTGCGCATGAAGTTTTGGTTTCATCGTTGATTGAAATCAAAACGTGCTCAACCAAACCTCTTTGAATCGTGTGCGTTGTACCAAAACAAAATAGATGTTGCTTTCATATGGACTTTCGGTATGGACCCGCAATCTTCACCGTCAAAACCCAATGGCAATGGCCATTGGCCAGTTGTCGACGATCTCGCAGCCCCGATTCGTAATTTGCGCGATCGTATCAAAACTCCAAATATGGCCAAAAGACAACCACAAGCAACACGACGAGACCCAATGGACATCTACTGCATGTGCAAACCTCGTTGCGTTGCATCTCCCGCCACCCTTCTCACTATCTTCCTCTTTTTTTACGTTCATCTACACACTAGGCTGCATCTCAGGTTCTCGCATAATTAACCTGTCTCTTAAATGGTGCTTAACGGGGCCAACAGTGCGATCGGACCTCGCGGAGTAGAGGACCGGGTGAAGAAGGTTAATACTTTTTTTTAACAGCTATGAACAGAAAAATCGAAAAACCACAACCACTTCCATTCTCCCAATGGCTCAGGTGACGCACAGGAACGCGAATTACGCGAATTTTTGATCGATGGTTCGCAGATCGAAAAGCACACGCAGGAAACGAAAACTCACAAAAAGGCAGCAAGAACCAACTGGGAATTAATACCGTGGAAAAGTTCGTTGAATGGCGAAAACACTAGTCAATGAAAACGTGGTCCGTCTACAACGTGGTAATGCACTAGCGGCGAATTTGGCTGACGATCAGCGACTGGTACGATCGAACGACAACACGGTCTCTACAGCCGCCAAACAGCTACGGAGAAGGAGAGAGGATCATCAATAGTCAGCCGCTGTTTAGTAGCACCGGATCGACTGCGTTAGTGATCAGCCGCTTCACGTAGTGAGATGATAGCGCGTGAGATGAGAGCGAACCGGCTCACCGTTGGAGTACTATTTAATCGGAGGAGAGGATCGAGTAAAACCTTTGGAGCAGAGAACGTCGTGTTTATACTAACAGCTGGGCGGTAAGGACATCGAATGCTCGTCGCAAGCCTCCATCATCTCCATCGGTGCACTTTGGTTGCGTAGAAAGCCCGAAGAGCGTGATTGAATGCTAACGATCTGGCAACATAAATCTGTATCCATCACGTCATTAAGGGGAGCGTTCCCCAAATTACCATTATCGTGAAACGTGTGCCCTTGACGATGATGTGGACCGGCGTCATTTTAGCGATACCATTTTATAGCTTTATTTTATAGATGTGGAAGTTTAAGGGCGAGGCGTTACCACACGCTCAAAAATCGTGGATGAAAAGACAGTATTAATATATAACAATAACAATTTAAGTGTCACGGACAGCATCAACACTGAGGAGCTAACGACAGCAGGTAAGCATTGAGAAAACACCTGTTTGCCCTCGACCGTAAAAAGGGCCACTACCGTACACAGGCCAATCATGGCTTACCGTTTTCTCGTGCATGTATCAAAATGCTTGCTTCCCGTTTCTGTTATTTCGTCTTCCAGTACAGGGCATGACGTCTCGTCCTGCCAGCCAGGGTCGTGCGTGCCATTAATTGCTTTTAAATTTCTAAACCAGCCAAATCCGAGACCTTAAGGTATTCTGCCACAGACTGCTGAGCGAGACGGTTTCAAGCAACACTACTTTCTATTGCCTCCATTCCACCATGCCCCTCCTTAACACTTGCTCTGGCCCTCGGAAAATGAGGTTAAGGTTAACCATGAGGATTGCACGAACCGGGTGGTACGAACCCCCTCTGGTTGTATATATTTTTTTCGTTTCTGTTTTTCGTCACACAACCGCCAGAAAGAAGCATCAGCGTTGACGCAAAGCAACAGACACCCGGTGCGGGGTTAGATTATTGACAGGTTCACCTTTTTCCTGCGATGGACACAGCACATCGGGGACACGAGGGCGATCTTCAGGTGATCACAAAACAACCTCTCGTTGCAAGCGAAAATGTCGAACACGATGCGTTCGAAGGACGGGTTTGATTCGTAACAGCAGATTCTAGGGAAAATAAAAATAAAATTCTTCAAGCTAACTCCAAGCGAATCTGGTCAGGTGATAAGATGTAAACAGCCCATGTATTCCATGGAAAGATGGTAATGAGTTTTCGCCGAAAAGGAAAGCAAACATTTGCGAAAACAAATGTTGTACAAATTTTTTCCACATAAATCGATTAAATGCGCAATGAATTTTCCCGGTTCCCAGCGGCACCAGCAGACAACAAACTCCTAGTCCAAAGGTCACTTTCGGTAGATTCCCCCCCCAAACTCTGATGTGGCAGGAGTAGGGTGAGGTGTTAATGATATCCACGCGGTGTTGTCCTACCTGCGCCTCGCTGCTATCCGCACGAGATGAAACCAGAGGAGATCCCACACTCCCATGCCATGCAGTTGCCACGTATGTGTCTGTGTCCGTGGGTATGTGGGATTAAATTTAGAAATGATGCCCTCCACGATGATGCAGCAGCAGCACCAGTAGCACCAGAAGCATTATAGTATACGGAAAACCAAAGGCAAATAGCTGCACCTTCCACCTTCCGTGGCGCATTTCGTAAACCGTTGCTTCCCACCTCTGAACGTTTGGTTGGATTTCTTCCTGGTTTCCCAAAAAAGAGCCAAGAACACCGCACACAAACAAGGAAACGAATAGACTGATGATTGATAGACCATTCGTCAGGCCGGGAGGACGCAGTGTTATTTGATGGTGGAAGTCTTTCCACTAATTGTAGCACGTTCTTCTTATTGCACCTATTCGAATACGATTTTCGACTCGAGAGAAAATGCACAGCCAGTTATTACGATTTTTTGTGGAAAATGAACTGTTGTCAAAACAAGATTAATTGGTGGCAACAAATACCAAGTTACTCGAAGAAAGATTATCTTTCACAACAAATTGAAATAATAACGAATGATTGAACTCTGGCCGTAGCGAGTGTCTTGTGAAACACGGCAGACACACCTCGGGTTTATCCCAGCAGACAGCCATTATTATTTTTATTCATCTTTTCTACTTCACGCTATTTTTATTCCGATGGACAAGTGCCAGGAAGCCGGAATAAGTAAGCACTTGCGATTGCACGGCCAATCCCATAAAAGAATCCCACCTCGGCTTGGCTCAGTAAGTGTTTTTCCTATCAACCGACCAATTACTACCAAACGAAGCGAATCGAAACGGGGGGCCCCAGACAACGCGAACATCGGCCGGACAACAAGTGGTGGTCTGTCTAAGCTCATGTAACACACACCACACCCCCGGTCTAGGATACCATTCCTTCCACTTTCCAAACGTTTATCCCAACCACCGGAAGGAATTAAAATTTTCGTTTGAATTCGATCGTCTTACGTGAATTGGTTTTAAAGCGTGAGGAAAATGATGCGTGGGAGAGTACCCAACGAGGGTGGCCAGGTTCGCGGGTTTTGGGCCGGTCTTTCTTCCACCACCGCTATATTTAGCCTTGTATACAGGTGAACGTAAACAAACGTGAAGAACAAGGGCATCGGTTCGCTCGATCGGGCTGGCTGCGATCGTCATGACGCGCGCGGGAGAAGTAGAAATTGATTGCCTTTTTTCGCTTTCGCGGGCAGGCACGATCCACGCAGCACCGACACACGGGAGGAGTAAGAAAACAAACTAACATTTCCATAAGAACTCTACCAAGGAGCGCTTAAAGTGGAAAGAAAAACACCAGTGCACCACCAGGCCCTGCACGTCACAGGGCACCATGCGCCTCCATCGGCCGCGGGCAAGGTTATTACCATCGTGAATCGTTTCACCGCCGGGCGTCATTTATAGCTCCATCAAACTCTGCTGCTCCATTCTATGCCGCAGTATCTCACAAAACCAAGCACGTTATAGACTTTTTCCGGTACCGTTTTCTTTAATCTGGACTTTAAAAAATCAACGAAACACAGGCAGCGAAATTATTTCGATGGTGTTTTCGTTCGAGACGAATGTTGTGTGGTAGCAAAACATTGGACGGAAGAGCAAGAGAAATAAACGGAACCTACATTTTCTGTTCTTAACGTCAACATTGTAGAGATCGAACCGTGTTTCATAGAAATCGGTGGCAAAGTAATATTTCACTCTACTTCCAGGAAGGATAATGACATAAGAAAAACTAGGTCACAGAATTCATGCACATACCCCGACACACACACACACACACAGGATACGGCATGGATGTCGTTGGACACTTAAACAAGGTCAAGGGGCCGAGGCCTTAACTAATGGTTCCATCTTGGTTTTACCGTATTTTGGCAAAAAAAAACGCGACTCTGCAGCAGCACCTCTTCATCATTGCCTGTTGGTCATTTTTGAGCTCATCAATCTTTTGCTCCTCACGGTATTTAAAAAAAAGAGTGTATACTCTTTTCCTCGGAATAGTGAGTCCTCTTCTGTCGCTGGTAGATGTTTAATTTTGGCATTCTGCAGCGACCGGAACACACATTTGTGTTTCCAAATAAAACATTGGGTGAGGACAAACCTGCAGTGAACAAAAAGGATAGCGTTTCTCTTCCCACAGACAACCCACGGTCCTCTCACCGGGGAATGGAAGTCACAACGCCGTCTAGAACGTCCCAGTCCCAGCTGAGTGTCGGCGTCGGGTGTCAGGTGACGAATGTTGCGAATGTCACTTTCAACCGAATGCGATGCCTGCGATTCTACGAGGATTATGACGTCAAACGGTGGTGGTGTCCGAAGACCGTGTTGTGCCGTGCAGCACTAACGAGGTAGAGGCACAACCCACACCCCATCGCGGGAGGATCTCGTTCGACGGCGGACAAGCGGATGTCCTTAGCAAGTCCCATCCCTATCGCGGTGAGCGAACCACCTTGAAACGCCGCTGATTCATCGATGAGTCATCGATCGCCAGAAAACAATCGCATCGGATGCACTTCCAATGTTGTATCAGCCGCGAAAATAGTGTTCGGGCCATCAAACAACGGTAAGGGCTAAAAATAGAGGCAATTAGTCGATCTAAAAATAATTATCTAAATACATCCTGCTTTCGATTTTTTTTTAGATGTCTTGGCCCTACGAGACCTTAAGGTGGCGTAATGAAAGATTTGTCCCTCGGGTTGTACGGGTTTGGCACAATAGTGGATGTCAGTTTACACGACATTACGACATGTCAAAGCTGTAGTATTTCACACAGAAAACAAAACCCTCTTTCAAGCTCCGTGCAACAAAACCGAGCAGAAACGGTCTGACAGGATCATTTCGTCCGAATAGACGGGGGGGCCAAATTTAGATTTCCACAAGCTGGTCCGGGTATCGCGGGTGAGGGGCAGGGGGGCTGACGACAATCGTCATACTGCAAAGCGAAGCGAAAGTACCACTCTCGCTCTCCTACCGGGAAAAGGTAGTTCATTGCACTGGTTTCTCGGTTCCTTCGGCTTCGTTGCGTCGTGCCTCCCCCTTCGCTCTTTACCATTGCCATATTTTGCACAACCAGCATACGAAATGTCACAGCTTGTGTCCACGCATAGGTCAAGAACCTCGGTCGAACACGACGCGAGCAAATGCGAAATTGAGGCACAAGAGGAAGCCGCTGGATGACAGAGGAAGGGGGATTAACCATCGGCAGAGATCGATTGGATGCATCGGATCGGTCATAGAAGCCCTGGGCACCTGGTGTGTACCAGGATTACGATGAACATCATCTCGCAGCACACGATGGTAATTAGGTTAGAACAAGACATTACTTTCCTGAAGTCCACAAGCCGCATATCCCTCCTGAACTATGGTGGGTTTTTACCACAACGAGAAAAGGAATCGTCCCAGAGGGACGATGCAGGGTACACGGGTTGTCTAATATTTAAAAGGACAAAACACTCTTGCAACAACGCCCATCAGGTCGACCAGCGACTCGACGAAGGCGAAAAGTCTAAGCGACTATTTATAAAAACGCATTTATCATCACCGCAGTCCCGTACGAAACCAAGCATGTCTTGTCGCGATTCCCAACGGATCGCGAAAGGCGTGGGAAAAATGCGTGATGCGCAAACTATCGTCCGCGCGTGCTTCTGCCCCATTCATGGTGGACACCATGGGATTTTACGTGCTCTTGCCAAGACAAAACCGACGTCAAAGAAACAGAAAAAAACAGGCACGTTTGCCGAAAGGTGACAGGAATTCGCGGAGGATGCGGCGGACTCTGACAAGCATATGCTACAGATGTTATGAAAATATTGGCGACCGCCTGTCTTCGTTTGCATTCCCGGCCTCGGCTCTGCTGCCGGGTTAGAAAATGAGAGTACCCGAATCTCACTCACAAGAAGTGACGAGATGGGGACAAAATTGATAGGCATTCATCCGAGCTTCCCCCCAAAGCCCTCCTCTCTTGCCAGTGGCAAGATCCATCATCATTTACCCAGTTTTGAAGCGTGGTGGTTGGTTTGCGAAAGCGCTATTTTATCGTTTATGAAGCGTACGAGCTTGATTTGACGATTAAAACGACACCGGGTACGACACTAATTAAGCGAACAGACATGACGAACGGAGGACAGTAGTGTGTTTCTGTCGCCTTCGTTAAATTTCTCTTGCTGTAAAACGTTAGAAGGTGGATTATAGCACGATAGGCAAGATAATTCTTCCGGTTGAGTTTACCTACAATTCTACTTCAATACAATATTTCTTACCTCTTTTTCTTCCCCATCGACCGGAGAATCTTGTCTATCGGGATCCAGATCCTGCAAGAGAGAAGATGTTGCACATGCATTTTAGCATTATACCAGAATTGAAAATGGTCCGATCAACGGCTTACCTCCATGCCGACAGGTACAACACCGGTCGAGCGACGCTTTTGTCGCCGGCGTCGCTGGATGACGGCCTGCGTAGCCTGCGCCGTGCGGCTGTCATTCTCCTTGTCGTTCTCCTTATTCTCCTCGCCAAACCCGGACGACGCGCCACCGCCACCGGTGGATGACTTGGGCGGCCTTCGCAGATTGAGTAGACTAGAGTCCCCGGTACCGCCGGTCGCTGCCTCTGCGGCTGCCGAAGCCACGGAAGCGGACGTGGTGCTGCCCGGAACCCGGTTGTACTGTTCACCGGCAGCCAGGCCCGATCCGGACATCGGGCGGGATCCGGTGGTGGCGACGGTGACGCCACTGTCACCATTCTGCTGCCTCCGTTGTGCCAACGCCGACGACGCGGTGAGCTTAGTAGTAGTATTAGTAGTAGAACCGTGCTCTGGCGCTTGGTTAGCGGCCGAGGAGGATTCGTACGATGACCCGCCAGCTAGCGAAGATGACTGCGTGGCGGCGTTCGGTGTGGACGCATCTTCCAGTTTGAACTGCAATGCGGGACAAAAGAGTAAAACATTGTAATCATACCGCGATCCGTTTCGGAAATTCACTCGCAAAAAAACGACTACGATTTCCTACAGTCTACTAGAAAAGATTCGACAGTAGAGAAAGAATAAAAAAGGCATTGAAGAGTGCAGCATTGAAGAGTGAGTAGAAGAATAATTATAAAAACCTGACGCTGATCCGGGTGCACTATCCATAACTACGGACTTCATCGAACATAATGATGTTATGTATACGATCCTTGACATGTAGTATTTGACAACAATACTATTTCAAAGTAGAATAACCAACGATAGGTAATAAAACAGTAGTGAAGTGCAAACTGAGTCAGAGTGAGGGAGTGAGTCAATTAATTGTAACGAGTGAATTGATTCAATTCAACAAGATTTATTTTTGCTCATTAATTATTTGGCTCAGTGAGATTGATTTGACTAACTCAGTATGATTAGAATCAGTGAGAATGAGTTCACTCAGTGAGAAAGATTTGGCATGCACAGAATGATTTAGCTCCTTCAGAGTGATTAAAATCACTCTTTTAAATCACTCTTACTGAGCCAAATTAAGCTTAGTGTGCAAAATCATTCTAACCGATCCGATGAGTCGAATCATGTTCATTGACTCAAAATATTCTCACTCTGCCAAATCATTCAGAATGAGCCAAATCATTCAGAGTGAGCCAAATCATATTGAATGAATTAAAGAATTGACTATCTTTTCCAACGCACTAGCTCAGAATTGGATCACGTTATTAATTCGTTATTCTCAGCACAAAAAAAACCCTCTTGGAATATTTATCCTCCTCTACGCTGGTATATCATTTTAAGAACAAACAAAGAAGTTACTATCCTTTTTAGGAATGATATTTTGCTATTATTTTGATCACAAATCATCAAACCGCAAGGCGTAGAGTAACATGAGACAATGTTGGCAAAGTGATGTTGAAAAGCTAGATTAAGCTTTTACATAACAAAAATGTGCTGTTAGATAATACCAGAAAAAGAACTACATAAAGTTCATTATCTACAAGAAATTACAACCAAACGGCAAAATGACATTCACAACTAAACAGGACAAAAAAAAAACGGGTAGTTAACCCTCGAACACGTAAAAATCATCCTATTGCCAAGAGCTACAAAATTTGCGATCTGCGATAGGAAGACTGGGAAAGTTGACTGGAACGAATGAACTATAATTTCACTATGCTTTGCATTTAGTATGAACCACAAACTGACCGCATAAAACATGAAGGCGGACTGTTTCATATGCAGGGTTCTAGGTAAGTCAGTTGGAATATCTATATCGGTTGCCTAGGAAAACACTCAAATAAATACTGCAAAACTTGACACAACTGAATATTAACTTTTTATGACTTAGTCTATCTAAACATTAAGAGAACATAACAACAACCAAAGCAAAAAACAAATATTACTGTGCACAAATCCATTTCCATAAGCGATTTGTTGTGAAAGGCTCAAACGTTAAAAAGATTTGGTGCCTTTTGGGTTTTCCATACAAGGCAGAAGTAAGCACGCCATGATAGATTAGAGGACAGAAGCATCGGCGAGAAGCAGTGGGAAAGAGTATACCTATCACGGCCGCACATGGCCAGGGGAACACAAAGACACGCGCTTACCTTACTGCCACCGTCCACTTTCAACCGCCACGAGGGTCTCCGTTCGGCCGCGGTGGTTCCCGTGGCTGTTGCCGTGGGATCGGCCTTCCGCAACGTCGGTGACGGAGGCACGGTGGTAGCAGCAGCAGCAGCCGCACTCGTGGCACTATTGTCTGCAGGTGCACTGGCGGTCTCTCTTGCTGCTTCCCCACCACCACCACTACCACCGTCGCCGGCAACGCCACTCGAGTTAGTAGGAGCATTTAAGTGGTGGCTATTTGGCACACGGGTGGTGGCGGCGGACGACACCGAATGGCCACCGCCGCTGCTGTCCAGCTCGCCGTCGGCCGACGCCGTGATGGCGTACTTGTTGGCCTCGTGGCGCAGCTTTTCGGCCAGGGTTAGTGAGTTGGCGTTATCGATATCGAACAGTGAACGTTTAGTGTACGAGGAGGATGATGAGGAGGAGGTTGTTGTTGTTGTTGTTGTGTTGTGATGGCCACTGCCACCGCTGCTCGTTGCGGGTGTGGTGTTGGTGTTGGTGTTGTTGTTGGTACTAGAGGGCGCACCGATGGTGTTGATATTACTATCGCTACTACTCACGACACCCCCTCCTGCTGCACTCGACGTGCGAATGGTTGCCGAGGCGGATATGCTACCACTGACGCTCGCCGGTCGTTCTTGTGCCGCGGACGAAAGCGTCGCCGATGGTGCTTCGGTCGAAGACATCGATCTGATCCGCGTACCTCCGCCAGTCGGTGGCTGCGGTACGTGAAACGTTGCCGACACGGCAGCAACATCCGACGCCCGTGCGTCCTCCTCCTTCGAAGCGCCAACACCGGTTGTCGTCCTGGAGTTGGGTGATGCATGCCTTACCGGCGCACTGATAGTGTATGAGACTGTCACTTTGCTATCGTCCTCCTCCTCCTCCTCTTCCTGCGCTTCGGGCACACTGCGACGCCGTCGTCTTCCACCGCCTCCATCGTCGCCTCCCCCGCCTTCCCGTTCGCTGTCGATGATAGCGCTTACAGCGGATGACGACGACGAGCCCGGTGCCGCTATCGTGAAACTGGCCGATACCACTACCTCCTCCGACGCCCCATCGTCTCGGGGTGCGTCCTTTTCGGTACCATTGTTAGCACCACCGTGTGGCGAAGGAACATTATTGTCTGACTCCCGCTGCGACTGCCGCTGCTGATCGCTGCTGCCTTCAGTCTGCCCCACCGAAGGGACACGATCGTTGACGGCGGACGTGGTGTGAAGGATTGCCGGCTGTGCAGTGGTGGATGATAATGAAGATGATAGTGATGCTGATGATGAAGGGGATGATGATGTGTTCGTTGCTGATGTGGCCACGCTCGCGGATGTCGCCGACGGGTCGCTCTGTTAATGTCAGTTAACATGTCAGTACATTCATTGATGAAAGGGTCGAACGATCAACAATAAGCAACACGGAACAGGGGTACAGGTGGGGGATCAATTGGAATGATCTACAGGGTGCGTGACGATTTTGTAGTAAATTCAAACAAATTATTTATCATGTTTGGGTACACATAATCAGTCAAATTAGGCACTGAAAAGTGTATTGTGCAAGGTATTAGAAAAAAAATACCCAGGAATTACTAGACGCAAAGATGACGAACTGAGCGGTTGGCCACCATTATTTTATTTTGTACTAGATATTGAAACATGAAGAATAAAGAAATGGGCAAGCAATTCACCGAACTTTAACTTTGAAAACTAGTCGTTATCCACATTAGCGGTAATGTAAAATCCATCAGAATATTCTTAATCCTCAATACCGAACTAATAAATTCAATTGGATGTCTTTGATTGTTCATTAGAAAATTGTTACACTAAAGCACAGTTTTTTCTTCTAATTTTTCATACGAACGTAATTTACTTTTGCAAAAATCAAAAGAAACCGGTTTTCAATCTTCTTATTCACTAAAGTACGTCAAAAATTCGCCTTATCGTAGTTTACCCATTTGACACTGAGGTTTAACGATGCCCTCATGGGTTTGACGGTGCCCTAATCAGGTTTGCTAATTCTTTTTCGAAGTTTATGTTAGACCAGTGTGTTTATTTGACTTCAAAAGTTTAACGGTACCACTCAACTTGGTTAACCTATGTATTGGAAAAACCCTGTAAACTGATATTTCGGACACAATTACCCTTGCTCAGGCGCAAAATACAATGATGGTGACCAACCGATTGCTCGCTTAGTTCGATATTGTTGCGTTTAGTAATACCAGGATATATTTTTTCTGAAACCTGGCAGAATGGCTGTTAAATTTATCTGAAAATTCTGACGCAAAGATGAGAAACAATGTGTTTAAATTTCATACAAAGATTTGTCACGCACCCTGTACATTAGAAGGTACTTTTTTAAGCCATTCCGATACAAATCCTGATATGTGACCAATATGACCAATTGCTGAAGTGTACTAATGATTTTTTTTTTTTCTCTCTCTCTCTCTCTCTCTTCCATGTGCATATGGTGTAGGGGGTGATCGTTTCGTGTGTAAATGCGTGCCTCCGGAAGCGGTTAGATTGATTGCTGAAGCACTCCGATCCATAATCATTAAGTTAACAAATGAAAAATATCTCCGCAACGATCCAGTATTGTTCCTCTTTGAAACTTTGCAATTTGCATGAGTAGTTAATCTTATTTATTAAAAACTCTCCAACCCACCTCCGAAAAAGGAATAAATTTAAAAAAAAAACGTTACAAAAACAAATCAAAACCAACCCAAAAAGCGGTTAGTGTTTGCAAGAAGGGATACGGGATCCCAATGTTCAAATCAGCCTCATCCTTCGGGCGCGTTTTGTAAGCTACTTACCAAAACTTAAGAATCTCTTTTAAAACTTTTTTAGAAAAAAAGATAAAACCATTCGCACACTCCACACACAACGTTTTCAAATCATTTTCATTCGTAATCAGCACACACACACACAAAGTTGCATTTCAAACCACACTTTAAAGAAAATAACTTTTGACTTAGTTTAAGTGGTCAGTTAATCTAACTATGACCCTTTTAAATCTTCCCTGACCACACTCCAAGGGTAAACGAGAAATCCTTCAAATCTCTGGATCTGGACACAAAACAATACTACGCTAGGCCTATATATTTCGCCCATCCTACTCACCTCGTTGCCTCCGGTAGCATTGTTCTTCTTCTTGACCAACTGTTCGGCGCTCTTGATCTCGTCGAGCGTCACCCCCTGGGTCGAGCGACGCGTCTCGCGCACCCGCTTTGCATGGGCCTTTCGTTGGGTTTCACTTTCTTCGTCTCTCGTCGGTGGTACAAATGATCTGTAAATATGTTTGATAGTGGGAACCATTAGTTTATCGACTTTTTACCGTTACACACAGCTAAACGAGTACTGGGTTTGTTTTTTGTACAGACACAGGTTGCAAAATTGTTATCTTATAAAAAAAATGTACACAGTGAATGAGTAAAGGTTGAGTAGGTATTCTCGGGAAGTTATTAATAAGCGGTTGTGGTTATGAAAGCAAAATTAGAATGAACCGGGTAAATATAATTTTAGGATTATTAAAGAACAAGAATTCATCGAGGGAAAACAGAGTAAATCCACAACGCCGTTATGTTTTAGGAAGATCAATTTGCAGGATTGAATTTGATTATAACGTTGCATTTCGCACGCCGCTGCTCACACATGCACATTGGGAAGAGCCGTGCATATTGATCAGTTTTGTATCAACATGATCAGTAATACATCAACACTAACGACGATACTGGCAAGAATTAATCCACACGATTGGGAGAATCATATTTGTCCAAAAAGACAAGTGAGTGAAAGACTGCCTTTTTATCTAAATAAATAAAACCTGTAAGTATCATCCGGAAGATCAGGCAAACAGCGATCACTCAAGCACACAACACTGAGTAGATACAAAACAGAAACGGGTGCGCTCCCGAAAAGGGGATTATTGTAATTACTTGAAAAAGTTTTTGAAAATATTGCCCGGCGACAACTTGTTTGTCGATGGGGTTCCCGGAGTGGTCACTGCTGCCGCTGTCGTCGCCGACGTCGATGGAATCGTAAGCTTTACTTCCGTCGGTTCCGTGACCGACGCTTCTTGCGGTGACGCTTCCGTCGTTTTGCCGGTTCCGCCGTCGCGCCTTGGCTCGTATTGCGGCTGCTGCTGTTGGTCCTGGAGCTGCTGTCTCTTCTCGTTGAGCGAGGAGAGAAATTTATTCCGCTCATTATTGATCTTCGTCTTCTGCGCCTGTTCAATGTATTTGCGATTGAGTTCGAACAGACTGTGGTTCTTGCTGCCCGCCGGGCCGTTGCCACCAGCAGCACTGTTACTGTTGTTGTTGTTGGTGTTGTTGATGGTAAATGTGGCGTCGGGGGGAGTATGATCGATCGAACTGCTAGTGCTATCGGGTCCTCCACCACCCTGAGGGGGCTGAGATGATGCACTGTGATCGGTAGTGAACGAGCTGCTGCTGTTTGTTGCGGCGTGTTGCAATGACTTTCTGGCCACTTCCGGGCTCGGTACGTCCGAACGTTGATCGTCGTTCCGCTGCTGCCGGCGGAGGCGATCCCCGAACGGCACCGTACTGTTGCCTTGGGTTTCAGTGTTGTTACTGTGCGTGACGATGTTGTTTGTGGTGCTGAAGAGTGTCGGATGCGCCACAACACAATGGACGAAACGGGCAACACAGATTTTTGCGATACAAAGGTGGATATACGCGTGGAATGATGCCCATGAAAATATTTATGGAATAACACATTACACAAGATGAAGGTAATGAAAAGATACGAGATCTGACTTTCCTACACCCGTTAAGTTTATGCTTCTTTTAGTGACCCTGTTTAAACCCAAGCATTCGCGAGGAAGAAAATGTATCTCAAATTGCAAAAGAAAAAACATCCCCAAATCTCACCTTCTGATCTGCCCGGAAGTGGGAGTCGTTGTCGGTGTACCGGAGGGGCTGGTCGGTGGTGAGACCGTGGCGGAACTTCCCGTGCCAGCCGTTGGGGTCAGCTGCGTCGATGTCGGTGTTGTTGGGGCGGCCGGGCTAGTGGTACTACCCAACACCAAGTTGCTGGTTGTTTTCCTAAAAGTAAAGCAAAGAAAAGAATAGTAGTGGTGCACCGTTGGTGATAGGTTCACTGAACAGACTTCCTCTGGGAGAGAGGTGCTCAATGAGCTGAGGTTTGAGGTTTGGTAAGTAAAAGTAAATGTTAGAAAGTTTTATCATTCCACAAACCGAAAACACGCTAAAGCTTGCTTGCCGGAAAGGAACCTCTCCCACATCTTCGTATGGTGGAGACATGTGTCGTATCCGTTTCCGATATGCCGAGTGTAACGTATTTACAAAGCATGAACGTAAAGATCATAAGCACTTGCGTATGCATGATAAGTGTTATAGTAAGGATTCTAAGGATGTAGAAAAGAAAAACGAACGGAGAAAATATTAGGTAAAATGCTTCTGTATTACCTTAACGTTCGATGATCCTTCAGTGAAGCCGACCGCTGCACAAGGTACGACGAAATGTTCGATGCTGGCGTCGCCGTGGCGGTCGACGTGGTAGTAGTCGTTGTGGTTGTCGTTGTACTTGTGTTGTTGTTATTGTTGTTGTTGCTGTTGTTGTTGTTGTTCGAGGCGGTACTGGTTTTAGTGTTAATGGGCGTCGATGGGAGGATCGTGTGAGGACATGAGTTAGCCTGTATTCGTGCCCGCAGCTCAACATACTTCTGGTAGAACCTGGATCATCATTCATCATCATCATCGCCGTCATCATTATACACCAGCAGAGTGCAGAAGAAGTGATCATTCGTCGATCATTCACAGTAGAGTCGGTGAAATGGCGGGGGTCGTGATATAAAGTGTGTATGTGTGTTATTAAATCGTGATCGATGATAAAAGGCCATTCGATTGACACCATGTTGCAGCAGCAAAATATAGACCAGGACCGTCCAGCCGGATGATGATTCCGCCATTTGCCGGCCGAGTTGTTGTTGGTTATACGTTTGAGTTTTGTGAGTACGTTTTGTTTGATATCGTGCGAGTGCGCGCAAGCAACAATTATCAACAACCGGAAGTATACGGCGGTGATTTGTGACACGCACAGCAGTGGTGCCGTTTTTGAGGAAGTTGTGTTTTTGTTGTTTTTTTTTTTTTTTTTTGTTGAAGATTCGCAAGTGGTGCAAATAAGTAGTGTAAAATACAGGGTTGTTAAACAATTAGAAAAACAAAAGCAATTAATAAGTGGAAATCGTTTGAGATGAAAAATTAAATGGATGAAAAAATATATACTCAGTCACATACATACTTTTAAAAGAATTGTCTTTACCATTTTTTTTTTTGTTGAAGAAAATTTGGAATTCCAATAAAAACATGAAGCAACGATTCATGCAAAGCAGATAGACCATTTAGAACCTCACAAGATATATTAACATTTATAAATAGAATTTTTAACAAGCAATATTTTCAAATTAATAATTGGATAAAGCTCATCCAACTGTTTTGAGCATCAAAAGTAAAAGTTTTACTTCACATCGACCAGCAACAGAAATTATTAAAGAACACTCAGATTAAAAATCGTAAAAAAAAACTAAAATCGCTCACACACAACAAACGAAAACAAACAGTTGAAAACAAACAAGCGATACTCACTTTTCATCGTTTTCGAAGCTCTGGGTCCTCCGCAATATCACATCCGGTTCGGTTGGCTGGTTTTCTTTTTCCGAAACTTCTAGAACACCATCAGGACGGCGGGAAGTCACGGAGGGAAGATAAAAAGAGAAACAAAATGTAAATAAAGCATTAACCGGAGTATCCAGGGAGAAAAGCGTTCGATTAAAAAACGGCAGATTTGGATGGATCGGTATAGATGAATCATCACAAGTGACTGGCAAATAAATGTACACTAGCATGGCTGTGGTTTTCTTAATTCGATTTTGAAACGGAAACCTAGCAACTGTACAACATACTCGATACTCGTTCGACGTGGAGTTGGGAAAAAAGGGATAGGGGACATACTTTCACGCACCATGATGATTCTCTCTACTGCGAAATGTGATCAGCGGTATGTGTTTCGGTACGAATAAAGCACTCGGGCAAGATAAGAGGCAAATGGTACCGACAAAACGACAACGGCGGATGGCAGCAGCACTAGCGGCGGAAGCGTACGAGAAAGCGGAATGACAGAACGAAACATACGAAATGGCGGGAAAGTAACGGACGATAAGAAATTACAGCTCGAAGACAAACAGCGAAATTTTCACATGAACAAATAATGAAGGGCTGATGAAAATTTAAAACGGAGCACAAAAGTATAAAGGAAGATAAAAATAATTTCACAAAGGACGAACACAAACGTGTGGCAAGATATGCATCTCGTGTGATTAAGTACCAAAAATACTTGAATGAAAGTCGATCGAATGAAGGAGTGATTGCCATACAAACAAACAGAAAAAAACATAGGCGAAGAGAAATAATCTGTTCATTACGGTTACGAGTGGGTGTGAAATAGAGGTTAGCGTAGTCAACGGCATCGGTCGATCGCATGGAAGGTAGTCCTGCTGCTGATACTGCTGCTGCTGGCGCTGATTTGCTCGGTTCATCGTCATCGTTCTCGAAAAACTGGCGCGGAACAGGTGTCGGGATGGCACGCTGCCGGCGCCACGGTGCCGTTGGTGGAGGAGGATTGCCAGCGGCAGCAGTGGCCGGTTTCGGAGTGAGGATGGTTTCTTCAACGCGTTTCGGCGATGTTGCCGGTTCGACCGAAGTGCGTGGCTTCGGGACCACGATTTGTGCCGTCAGTGGTAACGGCGATGGGCGCGAAATAATCGGCACTGGCCGGGGTAGCAGTTCGTCTAGTTCCGACGAATCAAACGTCGTCGTCGTCGTCGTCGTCGTACCCGTGGAAGTAAGTAACACAACACACGGCACAGGGACACAGTAGCAACGATACAACATTGCAGTTTTGGATAAGGAATGGTTAGGAAAATAGTGATACAAAAAGAAGAAATAATACGGCTTAGATAAGTATTGGTGCGATTTGGACAGCGGAGCAAGAAACGAAACGAAACGAAACGAAACCAAGCGCAGTAAAGAGACGGACGACGGATGGCGCCATCCGTTTCTACGAAGCTTTAAACTCTTATCAACTATCAAACCACACCGGCCGGCCCACCAAGACAAGTGGGAAATATTAAACCAACGTTCGATGTTGGATCAGCGTTGGCTGTAATCAAGCGATCATGAGCCTTTCCGCGTTACGAGTTAATGGAGCTGGATAAGATAAGGAAATTATGTTAAGTCATTCTTTTGAAGTGTGACAACGATGAACCATCTAACCAAAATATTACACTACACGAGTAAGTTATGCGTGCAAGAAAAGACTACCGAACGGAAAAATAAAACAAATTAAAAATAACAAATCAAAACTCCTACGCATTAATAGCTAGCTATGCTAGCAGCATTGCAGAAACGAACATCATGCCTAAACAAATCCAGCTTAGAACACATTTTCATCACGGATCAGAACAGGTCCTGTACATTCTTTACATACACGGTGTCCAAATATTCTCAAACAATTTCTTGTATCGAGTTGTAATTGAGAAGTTATAATTCGTATACTTTTTGCATATTTTTCTAACATTCTATTATTTTTTCACATGTCTTTGAAAATTTTGTTCGGCCATGTATTTTTCGTCTTTGATAAAAAAGGTTATGTTTTCATTATGTAAGCATCGTATCGAACCTTTAGAATGAGTCGACGAAGAAACAGAATATATTGGAAACCGTTTACTTAGTGATTGCAAATACTTAATAAGATTACACGAAAAATATTGATATTGATATTGAGTGGAGCGAAGCTCGTACATTCGGATCTGTGAATCATGTGCTCGAGAAAAGTGACATCGCTTCCTAGTGTTGCAACTTGGTGTGGAGAGCGCGCCGTGGTTCAGTGGGAACAATTTTGAATTTCAAATAGTACGCCAACGCAAGAGAGAGAGCCCAATAATATCCAATTCAAAGGCAAGGAATGAGCAACGAAACGAAACAACACGATTCCGGTTCTCTTGACGGCAGCCAGCCTGAGTTCACATCATGCACAGGATGGCGATTGCTTGAAACAAACCACAACAGTAACGAAAACTCTCAAACAGGCGTACAAGAGCCATCGCGAATGGTGGAACAAATGGCTCACGATTCCACCATCGGATGATCCTTTCGGCGGCTTTGCTTTGCTTGTACCTGTTTCGGACTCGGTTACGCTACTATCGGCTGACGGATTGGAGGAGGAATACGGTTCCGACGAGACGCTAACATTATCTTCCACCTCTTCCGATTCTTCGTCCTCGTCCTCTTTTCCTACGTCGTCGTGCGCGGCCACCAACGTTTGTTGCTGGGCAAACAGACGTCTTTGCGCAGGCAGAAGTGGCACGGAATCCGTAACATCCGGCGCAGAACGCTGTTGCTGATGGACTACCTTCGGTTTCAGGACTTCTTCCTGTACCTCATCCTCCTCCTCTTCCTCTTCTCCTCTCCTCCTCNCTCTCTCTCTCTCTCTCTCTCTCTCTCTCTCTCTCTCTCTCTCTCTCTCTCTCTCTCTCTCTCTCTCTCTCTCTCTCTCTCTCTCTCTCTCTCTCTCTCTCTCTCTCTCTCTCTCTCTCTCTCTCTCTCTCTCTCTCTCTCTCTCTCTCTCTCTCTCTCTCTCTCTCTCTCTCTCTCTCTCTC